>CM021708.1:6029553-6075984 GCA_011074415.1 Stictonetta naevosa | reverse complement strand
GCCGGGCTCCGCACCTCTGCCCCGGGCCGCTCCGCCCCTCAGGCGGAAGGGAAGCGGCGGTGCTGATGGCTGCGTGGCGCGGCGCCCTCGGCCTCCTCTGCCTGCTGCCGGTGGCTGGTGAGCGCGGGGCGGCGGCCGAGGGGGGCCCTTGGCGGCCGGGCTCCTTCCACCTGCCGCGGTGTGCCGCTTGGAACCGGCCGAGGAAAGGCTGCGGAGGGCCGGGCGGCACCGGGCCCTGCCGCGAGGGGCCGGGAAACGGGCGAGGGAGGAACCGGCCCGGGAGCGGCAGGAGGGGCGGCTTCGCCTCGCCTGCTAGCCTCGGCCGAGCCTCTTGGTAAGCCCTGGTGGCAGGGATGTTCCGGAAAGTAAAGGGCATAACGGGTAGAAGTGGCCAAGTGCCGTGGAAATCCAGATCCACGGATGCGCCTTTGCATCCCATAGATACGTAGTGCGATAAATCATGGAGTCCCAAATAGGATTCCAATTAAAGTTTGCAATTTACTAACGAATAGAGGCAAGCAAACAGCACTGCATACACCAGGAGTACCAGCTCCAACAAGACACACACAAACCCACCCACACCATTCACTTCCCATTCTTGGTTTATATCCCTTCTACTAATGCATATTCATTAGAGGGCGTGTCCTTTCCCCGAGCATGCCTTCTTCATCTGGAGTCTTCTGGAATCTTCTCGACCCCAGACCCCATGCATGCTCCCCCCACAGACTTCTGCTTAACACTGCACGGCCAGCAACAACACGAGTCCAAGCTGGTCCTGTCAGGTGACCGTTGCGGAACACAAGAACTATATACATACATGAACCACCTCCACCCTCCGCAGTCTTGTGGTTATACAGGGATGTGCAAGGCAGAAGGTCACACCTCATCATGCGGCCCCAGCATTGCTCCACATTGACACGAATGAGATGAACACATTTCACACTAGGAAAGTGCAGCGTGCTCTTCGATGCGATTTTCAGGCTTGCGTGGGGGCTTGAAGAGATCACGGTGCTGGTTGAGGCTTTGCAGATGTAGTGCAGATGGCATCGCCAGACGGTGTCTGCAGGCCTGTGTGCCTGGGTTAGTCCTTCACGCATGTGTGAAGGCTTGGGAAGAGCTCCTCGATGGAGGCCAAATACTTTGCAAGAGGCAAGTGTTCGCCTTTGCTGTGCTCTGAAGGAAGTAACAGATCAGCAGACCCTAACACAAACACTTGAAATATATTTAGGTGTTAACCTGGATGAGATGGTCAGTGTGAGAGAGAAACTTGATACAGGAGTTCTTCCTTTCATTACTAACTCTTGGATTTTACCTCCTTTCAGCTTTGGGCGAGGACTGTCAGGCATATCTCGATCCCCATAGCGAGGTGCAACCTGCAAAATCCTGCCCCAACTTCTGCTGTGGAGATTGCACGCATCGATACTGTTGCTCAAATTCATTATTCAGATTTGATGAAGAACAGCAATTGATGTGTAATCTGCTTGATGGAAGGTATGAGGAAGTGGATTGTGTACAGTGGGTTCAAAGGACAAAAGCTAGCATCTTAATGGTAAAAACCTACAAAGGGACCTTTTAGCTCCATATCAGGCTCTGTTGGGGATCTACTTTAAGGCACGTGACTTACTTTTAAAGTGGGAGCGATGAGACAAATTGATGCATGAACCGGCATGTGTTTTCTTGAGTATTTTCAAACACATCTACTGCCCTGTTTCATTTTTCTTTGAGGATGACAAAATTAATCTCATTCTCTTTTTAGTCTCCATTACTTTTCATAAGTACTTGGAACTTAGCCAGGTGCTAAATATGTCTTAAATTCCACTTCTTGAGATGTATTTTCTTCTTACAGGACCTCTGACTTGGGCAACCTGAACTTGCTTTTGGACTCTGAAGATTTAAGTGATTATGGGCCCAGGTAAGACATGCGAAGCACCAGCTTTTAAAATGTTATTTATTTGGAGGTTCTATAACTGTTTTTCTATTTAGAGGTTCTTTATTGCATAGTCAGTCTGTGCTAGGAGAAAATGAAAACAGAAATACGGATTTGTGTGTTAAGTATGTTGAGCACTTGCATACACCTGAGACTATTTGAAGAAACAGAGCGATGAGGAAGAGATTGGATCGTGCCAATGATCCCCATATGCAATAGTCCATGTTCCTGTTACTGAATGGGAGTTTGTCTTCTAAGGCATGAGCATGCTTACTCTGTCTTCCTAAGAACTGATGGATTAAGTCTATAATGGCTCTGTAAGAGAGGTGCTTTTACTTGAAGCATCTCCTTACTTTTTAGCATCTTATGCTAAAAAGATTATAAATTATGTAATAAAAATTACAGATTTTATCAATATTTCTTGTGCCATTTCGATCTCACATGAGATAAGTTACTTTCAGTATATGCATTGTGTTGGTGATTACAAGAGTCTTGCTGTAAATTTTCCTGGTTCCCATTCTATGGAATAATATAAAGGAAGAACCAGAGTTAATTATGAACTATTATGAACTATATCTGCATATGTTTGAATAATTACAAACCTTTAGACTGCTAAATTTAATAATGAATGTTACTGAACTGCTCAGATAATATATTGTAATTTTAAATTATATTTTGAATTTTCTTTTTAATTGACCTTGAGTATGTTTTCTTCTGAAAACACACCTTTATCAATTTGACATTGGCAGCATATATTTCAACAAGAAATTTGTTGTTCTCCATGAAATGATAAAAATCAAAACTAAGATGTAGCGGTGCTGGCTGTTACATTTTTAACAAGGTCCCAAACGTGGAAGGATTTTCCCTAGGCAACTGCAGCACTTTGTTAGCTGTCTCCAACAGCAGCTGGGTGAAGCTGCCAGGAGAATATCCAAGGTTGCCAAGCTAATTCATCAGCCTGATGGTTCACTCTGACGTGAGGAACTGCTTCAGAAGTGGAGAAAGCAGAAAAAGCCATCATCTGTCGGTGCTTAGACAGGGGTTTGAGCAGGTGGGTGCTCTTGGCTGGACTCGAAGGCTCAAGGAACCAAAAGAGATCCAGTTCACTTCTGGCGCTTCCAGAGACGCCCCCTGGTTTAGCAGCCGAGGAATCCGTACTGAGCCCCGGTGCTTGCTTTACTTTAAAAAAGAAAAGAAACGGGTTAAAAGAACACCAGCGGTTCCTCCACGCGAAGGCCAGCGAAAGACCCTCCGCTGAGGGGAGCCGAGGCAGTGCCTGAAGTGACGCTGCGTGCCCAGCGCCCCCCCAGCGGCGGCCCGCTGGGGCGGGGCCAGCGCCGTGACGTGCTGGGAGGGGCGGGGCCGGGCGGCGGGCGCGGGCCGGGCGGCGGCGGCGGCGGCGGCGAGCATGGGGTAAGCGGGCGGCCGGGCCGGGCTGGGGCGGGCGAGCTCTGTGCCCGCCGCGTCCTCGGCAGGAGGGAGGTGAAGGGCTGTCTGGCTGCGGGTCCCGGGAGCGGAGGGGTGCTGGGGGCCGGTGGCGCATCCCCCAGGGCTGCGGGAGCCCCGGCTTGCCGTCGCTGCTTTCCCGAAGCGTTTTTAGGAAAGACAAGGAAAAAAACCCAACCAAACAAACCAACCCTTCTGATTCCCATCGTCGGGCCTGCGGAGGTGTTGAATACGTTTGAGCGTGAAAGGCTAAATGTGAGGATTCTAAGAAATGCGGTTTTTTCCATGCCAACGAGCATAGCTATTGCACAGCACGGAAAAGAAAAAATAATTTAAAAAAAGCCAAAATCAATACCGAACCCACACGGTTACTTAAGGAATTGTAACCGAGGGCCTCAGCCCACGGAGGTGCATCTGTAAATGATGGAAAACACTCGGCAAGTAGTAGCTAAGCTGCTTTAGCTATTTCTTTTCTCAGCTATGGCATGTCTCAGAAGATGTCTCACGGCGAGGAAAGGGGCCGTTAGGGATTCTCTCGAGCTTCTTCCTTTCAGTTGCATTACAGCTTTGAAAAATCAATGTGGTGTGCGAACACCTGGCCTTAACGTCAGGCTTGCTTTCCAGTTAGTCTATTTTAAGTAACAACAAAATTACAATTGATATTTTTTTCTTATAATTACAAAAAGAAACCGAACAGTTATGCACAGAAACACTGCTTTTGAAAAACCATCTGAACGTGAGTCTAGAGAAAGACCGCTTCCCAAAACTTTCCAAAGAGAACGATGACCTTGAATGTTTGATTTAGGATGTTTCAACATCAGAAATGAAGGTGAACAGGACTTCGGTTACTCTTTCTGCCATCCCTGGGGCACCAAGTCACTAGTGCGTTACCCTCCTGTTACAGACTGCCTGGTAACAGAAGGGGTTCTTTTCTTTTAAATGAGCAGTAAGCTTTTTTCCATGGAGAAGAGCTCTCTTGTTTCTGCCTGCAAGGTACGCTCCACCCTTTAGCGCCATGCCAGTTTCTCTTAAAAGACAAGTTTTACATTGCTTCTCGATGACAATGTTTATTTAATACTTGTCTGTTGCTGATGTCAGTTAAGATTATTTTTTTGTATGCTCAGCAAGATGAACATGGTTGTTTACTCCTTGAACAGTTTATAACAGGAGAAGAGACAACAAACAACAAATTCCTTTAGTGTCCTGCACAAATATTACCTTTGATGCTGCCCTTCAAAAAGGGGGGCGGGATGTTTCCCAAACGGTACAGGCATTGAGGGTCAGAAAGCATTTAGTTCCTCATTCTTTCTCTGGCCATATTCCTATATCAAGTCACTGCTCTGACTAATTGCTCACAAATCCTAGCTTTTTTAGAGACTTTCATATCTCTGAGGGCTTGTCACAAACTTCGTGGACTGGCCACTGGGCTGCGTGAGCTAGGGGGTCTCTTCTCCCGGCTTGGAAAACCTGCCACGATTATGGTGTGATTCTTTGGGACCGTGCTTGGGAAGGGTTCAGTCTGGTGCTGCAGGCATTCTTCCTGTGTCCTGTCCAGCTGAGCAGTTGGTAGCTCGCCTGCACTCCTGCTTTTTTGCTGTATTTATTCTGAGGTCTTCAGCAGAAGTGCAAGCACCAGTTTTGAGTAGGTTTATTTTTATTACTGTCCTTTAATACCGATTTCCTTCAGTGTTTAATATTGTGTATCAGGTGTTGTTGAGGCAGGGGTGCAAGGCACTTTGGGCAACTCCATGAAGCTCATAATGCAGGCAGTTACTATCCCATAATCTCCTTTTGGTCTTTTTTTAAGACAGCAAATGACATTCCTTTGGAGTGTCATAACAACATACTTGCAAGTACTTGAAAATACTGTGCTTCCCAGAACACTGCATTTAGAAGAAAATTAAGCATTTTAAGTGTACAAGTCAGCATTAACTCGGATTCACGTGTTTTCCGTTGTTAGTTTATTCCTAAAGATTATTTCGAGCTTTTAACTCACAGCATAGGCATTGGTTTCATACCACTAAACTTGTTAAATTTGCCACCATTTTTTCCTTACGTATAAGATGAATGTATACAATTTGTACAACTTCTGCTGTTGAAGAATGCATTTAAGGTGTTTCACTTTATTTTTCTTTGAATTGGATTAGCAAATATTGACATTTCCCTGCTGTGTTCTGTTTTGGAATCCGATTGTGAGGAGTAAGGTTTAGATCGTTTTCCTCTCTCGTTCCACACTACTTAGTATTCCTCCTCTAAGAAGCTGCAGAAGCAGAGCACTGGTTCACTGTAACCACAGTTGTCATATTTTGCATTGGTAACATGTTTTTTTAGCCTTGGTATGCCAATTCTCCAATAGTGACCCTTACTGGAAAAGGAAATTAGATGACTCACCCACAATTCAACTAATTGTGAAATATTTGCGTGTTTAAGGAGGTGGGGCAATACAGAACATCTGTATCAGAGTTGCAGAGGAAATTAATGTAGTTGGCACAGCTGATAATCGGTCACTAAATTGAAGCAGAATTACCATTGTACACAGTCAGTCGGTCTCCATTTCTCAATTAATTTCTGCCGTGAAGTTATGTAACGCTGTAATGCCTTGAGAAAAGGCTGTTCGTCCTTACGTGGTGGGAAAAGGGAGGCGGAACGACAGCCTTCCTGGGAAGCCTCAGCCAACAGAGGACAGCCTTGTTAGACTCGGGTTGTGTGCGTTCAGCGTTTGTCACGGGCTGATCCTTGTGTTGTCTTGAGACTTGGCTCCTCTGTGAAATGGAGAAATTTGTGTCGTTCTGCCCACCCTTGTTCGAAAAGCAGCATCTGCAATGGACTCCTGTGTGTATAAGGTGGCAAGGACTGTACGCTTCTAACTGTGGAGGATGTGATTATCCTAACTTGCTGTCTCTCAATTTAGATGTCTTTAAGCACATGCATCCTCCTTAGGCATGGTAAAAAATAGTGATGCTGAACTATACCTTGTTCTCTTCCTCTTCCACTATTGCTGTCAGGGACTTCAATTCGTATTTTGTTGTGTATTTTGATGCTTCAGCATCTGTAATAGGTTTCAAAGATGAATTAAGAAAATTTTTATTTGGAAAATAACTTTTTATGCAAGCACTCTCGATTTA
Source organism: Stictonetta naevosa (assembly GCA_011074415.1). Classification (NCBI taxonomy): domain Eukaryota; kingdom Metazoa; phylum Chordata; class Aves; order Anseriformes; family Anatidae; genus Stictonetta; species Stictonetta naevosa. Next base: position 6,069,486 of record CM021708.1, on the reverse strand, counting down.
ATATTCAGGGAATTTCTTTTCCAGCACTGGTCCTCGGTATTTTATGTAACAAATGAGTTAAACTGTATACAGAGCCCTCTCTGCATGGCTTGCATTCTGACACAGGCTTATCCCTCCAAGAAATGTAAGCTGCTAGTCTGGGAACAATTCAGATGTGGATTTGAAGCTACTTTAAAAAATATTCTGTGCTTTTTACTAGCCTGAACAGTAAATATAAGCTTGCACGATTTGTAATGGTGACTTACATTATAGGGCACTTGTTTTTTGTCTCCATTGCTGACAAAGCAGTTGTGAGCTGCTAGTAATGATTCTTCAGCTGCCAGCATCAGGCAAGGGGCTTAAATGCTAGTGCAGGTTTGTATGATCTGAAACCAAGATGGGAAGAGATTGAAAAATGCTGCTCTGGCACAAGAGGCAGATGTGCATGGTTGGGTTTAGCAGCGTGCTCTTCTAACTACAGAAGGCCATTTCATGGCAAAAAGCAAGATACTGTGTCTTTGCAGGTTTAGGCCAGGTTGAGATTCACCACTTGGGTTAGGTTTAGCGGTTCATTTTTTCTGTAGGTGTGTCCTTTGTTTCTGTATGTACTTATTGGGGTAGGATGTTTCTTCTAATTCTGTGGGCTTTGCTGTGCCGCTACAAAACAGTCTGAAAAGAGTACATGTTTTGTGCACGGGTTGACTCTGAGCAAACTTGTGAAAGCACCCACAGATAGGATAGTCCCCGGGTAAGGGTCCTACAGCCCAGGAAATGGAGAATCCTTGCTTCAAAACACGGTTAGACCATGCTTGTTACTCAGTAAGATCTTGGAGCATGTGGGTTCCAAAGCTAGATCCAACTCTGCTGCTTCATGTACTTCCATACAGCAGCTATGGCCTGAGGTGTAGCCAGACGTATTTGTGATAAATTGTGTGAGAAATGTCATCAGGGAAGAGGGGAATGCCTTTAAATTGCCTAGTCTTTTGTAACTGCGCTTGTGCGTTCTGTGGAACAAACAAGTTCGTTGAATTTTAGGAAATTAATTGTGCCAACACTGGTCTTTTGGCAAAAACTATTTTTATTAAAAACATTTTATACCATTCATTTTTAATGTGGTATTCTATTCTGTGTTCACTAGTGTGACCTCTGGTTCTCAATTCCACTGAAAGGTCAGCTTTAAAAGTTATTTATTTATTTATTTATTTAATATTTTTTTTAGTTAGGGAAGGTGCCAGTCATCAAAGTCACCTTTGTGACTTTATGAAAGTCTTGTTAATGGTGATACCATTTAAAAAGAAAAGTACTGGTCAGTGAGATGTGAACTCTTCTGCAGAGGTCTGTTCTTACTTGGGCAATGTGAGATTTTCCTTGTTTTTTGTCACAGGGGATGGCATGCTTTTCGCGATGAGAGGAAGAGTGAGAAAGCACATCAGTTCGTTATGGTCTAGGATAGTTCATTTACCTAACTGAAATTTTGCTCCTGTCTGAACACTCAGTTTCTGACTTCTGTAAGTGGTTAACGTGTGGAAAGAGAAGGGTCTGTGCCAGTAAGAGCTGCGTTACATGGCAAGCAGAGCTGGTGGGTGTAACCTAGTTTGAACTTCCTTTGACTGCAGTTTCAGAGTGTTTGGTAAGTCGTACCCCAAGCTGAATTTGCTAGAATTGTTTTTGTTTTAAACTTTTAACTCTCCAGCCAAGTCAGTTTCTAATTTAGTTATGAGGAATTTTAGAACTGCTTTCTAGAATTAGTATTGGTGGTGTTGTATGCATAGTATTGCAGTTGTTTATTGCAGGGCAAACTTTCTGCAATACTTAATGATTCAGTTGGACTTGTTCTATTAATTTGGTTGACCATTTCGGAAAAATCCCTCTCATTGCCTTTATCTTGGTTTCAAATTTTTATTGGCATGGGGGAAATGACATTCGGTACTGTTAAAATGGGATCCTAGCAATAGAATGGGAAGTGTCTCGTTCGTTTGCCTTATCTGTCTGTGCATATAATCGGTGTACATTCTCTTTTTGCTGCTAAAGGAGCAAGCTAAATCTGTTTATTGTCTGTAGAAGTGAGTGTTTTTATAGGGCTTAAGAACTGTTTTCATGCTGACGGTCGAATGGACTGTTCTGAAATTGTCTTGTGACCTGCATGAAATTAATGTTAATTCTTGTACTGTTGATGAAGGACTTCTGAATGCAGCTTTGACATTTCCCCTCTTCGTTACATGCATTTTTAATGTCAGTTACCTACAGCAATTACTCTGAGCTGTCTACAAAGTGGACAACAGTACATTTCCCGGGAAGCATCCCCGAGAAATTGTATTTTTAGTATGTGCTATAAAAGAATGTATGTAACTAGATATATTTAGTACACGAGAACTGCTTAGAGGCCAAGAAGAGATGCTTGTGTACATTTTCTGTTAGAAGCTGTAGGATCTCTGAATAAAATCAAAAGCTCTAGGAAGTTCCCTCCCTGCCACTTTCTCATACAGGCTGTTTAAGAACACGTTGTGCAAGACTGTTATATGTTACTTGAAAATATTGTGAAATTAGTGTCTTCCAAAATAGTAATTACCTTTGGTTGCAGTTGGTCTTTGTGTATGAAATTAAGGTGTGTTATTTTGGGCTTAAAGCTGTATAAAGTAACCCACGCCAGCTTCCTATTTGAACAAACAGAAAAAGGACCCATTCAGGATGTATTTAGCCAACTTTTCCTCACAAAGGCTGTGGCATTCTCATTTTCTGTAACACTTTGCAGTTACAAGGGTTCGTGGCTTGCCACGGCCTTATCCTTCTTGCTTTAGGGTTGCTCCTGATTGCAGAGCTGGCTCGGCTGGTGCTAAGGGCTGCGTAAGTTGGTCCTAACGTTGGAGGACTTTGCTCAAGGTTGTTCTGGCTGCAGTAAGCTGAGGTGTGACAAGGATTGCTTCTGGGGGCTCCTGGTGCAAATTTGCCGTCTTGTGAGGGAACCCAGAAAGAACTAGGGAAAGCTGTGGGAAATGTTACTGGGCTTCGAGAGGAGTTAATCCATGTCTGTGCTAGAGCAGCAGTTAGTGATTATTTGGGCTGATACTCTAGTGATGGGTTAGCCAAAGTGAAATGAAAACATTACCTTTGTGTGAAGGAAGTGTATGTGGGCCAGACCCCAGGAGGAACGCTCTCAAGTGGTAATTTGAGTTAACAGTTATCTGAAAGGCCACCGCAGAGAGTTTCCAGTTAAGCAAGGTGCACTTCATGACATTGCATAGCATAGAAAATGACATAGCAGTTACTCAAACCTACCACTCTGCTGAAACTACCAATATTTCATAGTTCTGAAACCATGCCATTCAATCTGAGTCTCAAGCTGACCCACAGGCTGGTCAGTCTACCGAGTGTTAATGCCATGCTAATGTTTTCCTGTGAATATTAACCCCACAGGAGTTTGCTTTCCATGTAAATGTTTTTTTGAGTCTCTAGAAAAGTGGTTCTTACGTCTTGAATCTTCATGCTAAAATACTAGACAGAGGAAGTATGTTGCTTGTGAAGTTGTAAAATATAACCCCTCTGTTATAGCCCTGGGAGGTCATATTGGTTGTTCTTAAAAAGTTTGTCTTTCATTTTTACACTTAATGTTAGAGGCAGTGTATGGCATTGTGTGGTCGTGACTAAGATACTGGGCGTAAGAGAGCGTCTTTGTACGGAGACTTGTTTGGTTTTGTTCTGTACCAGAATCAGGGCAAGTCTGGGCATTTACCATTCTGTCATGCTTCTGGGAACAGTATCCTCTTCCGGAGCTGTAAAGAATGCCATGTGGACACTTAATTTTTTTTTTGACTTCTTGGAATGGCCTAAATTTCCTTCTGAGGTCTTTCCAGACCACCCTGCTTTACAGCTGTAACTCAGTATTTGTACATGTTTGCCTTTGAAAGCAACCATGTATCTTTGAAATGAACCCTGCCAACATGTTTCTTGTAGCATGGAACAAATCTTGGAATAGAGTAAAACTTGTGGAATAAATAGGCTGCTTAAAGTAATTTTTCAAAACTAGGTGGTCTTGTTCTTTTGGGCGTTGTGTTGTTTTTCTTCTTTTTTTAAAGACAAAAGTTGTAGTGTGTGCCACTGTCATGAACACATAGATATGCAAAAACTTTCTTTACAATAGAGCTTATAAAATGTCACAAAACTAGGTGATAGAAACTGCTAAGGAGGTTTAAAAACTTGAATATTTTCAAAAGCTTTACGTACATGCGGAGCATTTCACATTTTTTTTTTTTCCAGTTAGTGTTTAAAGTTGAGGTCTCCTATATGGAAAAACAACCGCCTTGAGAATTAACATCTACAAATAGTACCTCTTAGATCTTGGGTTTGGTTTTTACCTTTTTGATGTCAGTTGCATCTCATTCAGTACCAAAAGGCTAAAACAGGCACTAATCATATATCTCCCTTTATGTAAACTCGTACATGGCTTGGATTATTAGCATACTTCAAAGGTAAGATGAGTCTGCAAGGTATACTCAGTGCATACACAATTTAGAACTTTCCAAACATAAGAGAAGATGAGTAGAAGTGGAGTAGGCTGAGCAAGAGACTGCAGAGATAGGAAAGGGCAGGGAGTCCTCTCTTCAGATTTACTTCCTGTGGATTTTGAGAAGTTGCAGTTCATCACTGTTACGGTAAAGCTGCTAGTGGGTTTGTGTGTTGTTTTCAATTAAGTTATTGGCAAAAGTTAGTTTGTATTATGTGAGGAGAAAAAAGCAGGAAGTGTTAGTGAATGAGCTCAAGCTGCTTATAAGTGTGTGGTTTATATAGAGACTATGGTATATAACGTAGGAGTCTGAAGACCTGTGTGCAGACTGTGACGCCAGCACAGCATTCCAGTCTCGGGCTGTGGCCACCCTGCTTTCTGCACCATGATGTCTGTTTTCAGAGTTCATGGGGTAAGGTGTATATTTGGTTTGGTTTTTGTTTGTTTTGGGATTTTAGTTTGGTTAACTATCCAGGAAGAATCTTTAAGCTACAGTCCTTTGTTTATTCATTTTCATGTATGTGTAATGCAGACTAACAACTGGTAAATAAAATAATATTTAATGCAAATATATATTTTTCCAAATATTTTCAGAGTCCTTTCAGACAAATCCATCACATGAAAGCAAGTAAATAAAGCAATGGTTTCTTTTAAGAAAGGCTTTCTGGAGTTAGTACACCATAGGAGTCTTTATACATTATGTGGAATATCTTAATTGCTAGAGCTTAGACAGTTCACTGAGTAAAGTGAGTGGTGAGCACCATTCTAGCCTTACTTGAGTGTTTTCTACAATTTCTAGTAGCCTTCCTGAGCTTTTTTCAGCAGCCTTACTAGTGGGAGTCTCAGGGGGCTGTAATCATTCCTTACTGTATGTCAGCGTTACTGAATATCCAGGAGGAAGTGCTCAGGGCAGTAGTCCTTTGGTGGTAAAAGGACAGATTATATACTTGCACGTTCATATGGTTTTGCTTTCCGTAAATGTCATGGTACCTTGTGCTGTTTCAAAAAGTTAGTCCGCATGAACCCAAGAACTGGCAGGAAAGTTATGCTGCTGTTGTAGAGCTGATGATAAAAATGCCTGCGGTAGTCCAGTTGTGTACAGTCCTTGGAAAACTTTGTGAAGAACTAACTCATGTCTGTTGTTTCGCTCACTGGGCTGTTTCTGAAGGCTTATAATTTTGGTCTGCGGTAATCACACAGGATTTCAATATGTAGAACTGAATCACAGTGTTTACACACAGGAATACAGAACCACACTCTGAAGTGGGTGTACCTGACACACCTCTATTATAAATGTCTCCATTCAGTTCTTTAAAAGATGCATGCAAAAGCAGTCATGTTGTTTTAGCAAAGATGCAGACAAATGATGAAAATAAAAATCACAGCGTGGTTTGAGTTGGAAGGGACCCCAAAGCCCACCCTGTCCCAACCCCCTGCCATGGGCTGGGCCCCCTGCCCCAGCCCAGGCTGCCCCCAGCCCCATCCAGCCTGGCCTTGGGCACTGCCAGGGATGGGGCAGCCACAGCTCCTCTGGGCAGCCTGGGACAGGGCCTCACCACCCTCAGAGTGAAGAAGTTCTTCCTTATATCTCATCTAAATCTCTCCTCTTCTAGTTTAAAGCCATTACCCCTTGTCCTATCGTTACACCACCTGACAGGGTCCCTCCCCAGATTTCCTGCAGCCCCTTTTAGGCACTGGCAGGCCGCTGTGAGGTCCCCCCGGGGCCTTCTCCAGACAGGTCAACCCCAACTCCCTCAGCCTGTCACCACAGGAGAGGTGCTCCAGCCTCTGAGCATCTTTGTGGCTTCCTCTGGACTCACACTAATAGTTTCATGTCCTTCTTGTGCTGGCGGCCCCAGAGCTGAAGGCAGGCTCCAGGGGGGTCTCACACGCGATCCCCTCCCTCGCCCTGCTGCCCACGCTGCTGGTGGTGCAGCCCGAGGTGCCGCAGGCTTTCTGGGCTGCAAGCACACATCGCTGGCTCATACACAGGGTGTTTCTAAGAACTTGGTGAAATGGATATGGCGGTTTGTTTTTTTACCCTAAGCTTTGTTATCATCGCATTTCTTACTGGAGATAGTAAACAGGCAACGAGACGTTCTTCTGTGAGAATAAAAGTTTATTACAGTTAAGCACATGGAGCTTCTGCTTCAAACTGACCAGTGTTTATCTGTTGGAGGCCAGCTGGGCTGCAGACGGGCTGGTACTGTCCTCTTTCTTGTCATAACAGAGCTGAATTTGGTCCTGAAAGAATGAGAGCCCTGCCAGTTTCCTGCTGTGCTTTTTTTATTTGTGATGAGCAGACACATCTCCACTCTGTTTTCTCAATTTCTTAGGTTTGTTTGAATTTTGCCCAGGCTTTGGTAAAGTTCAGCAAGGTTCATTGGCTGCAGAAATGAAGAATTTTATTATTCTTTGTCAGGCCTCCTAATCTCTTTCCTTGACACAGGAAGAACCTATAAGACTTTTTTTTTTTCCCCTCTGCTAATGTTGCTCAGTAATAACTAACAGAGTATATTGGAAATGTTAACTTCCCTGGTAAGAAAGCTTTCTCAGGGTTGAAATGGAAAACACTGGCACTCCACAGCTAGCTGTAACCATAGTTAATTCTTGTTGCTGCACAGGTTCTGCAGCTGTCTGTAGTTTGTCGCAGGCAGTCGTGTATGTCTTGTGAACAGTGCAATCAAGATGGTTAAGTCTGATGTGTAAATACATTCTGCACACTTCTATTTCTTCTTCAGTATATATTTGAATGTATATGATGAGTTATATAAATATTCTATATATAAATACATATTCTATTCATAATCTGGTAAGGAACCTGTATAATCTTAGGTCCATCATTTTGCAAAAGTGCAAATAAAAGTGACAACGCATGTGTGCACCTCCATGGCTGCGCAGCTGTGTTGCAGTTATCTGTTCTCTCGGCAGTGTTTCTGACGTGGTTTCTGTGTCTTCAGGAGGCTGCAACAGTTCCTGCTTCCTGTTCTGTGTGTAAATGCTGAGGTGCAGTAACAGTAGGCAAACCACTGTGACAGACTTAGTGCTTCACTAATAAATCTGTAGTGCTGTACTTGGTACTTCACAAAGTCAGCGCACACTCGAGTTAATACACATTCAATCACGGATAAGTGTTGCTCAGGTTCTTGAAAGAGATTTGGCCCAATTTCGTTGTCCAGGCTGTCCAGGCAGAAAAATAAAATTGATGGGACCTCTGCTAGGGGAAAAAAATGCATTTTAGGTTAAACCTGTTTTATTTGTCAACACTTAATGTTCAGTGTCCAGCTTACTGAGAGTTAAGTTGCTCTAGAAGACTGAGGTGAGGTCTTGTGAATTTGGGCTAGGGAATTATTTTTTATTATTTTTATGCCTTATTTTTATTTTTATTTATTTTTATGCCAGTGACTTAACCTTCTGGTGTAATAGATAATCAATTTATTTATTTATTTATTTATTTATATTGGATGTCTGGTTGGTAGCTGAGTGAAAAATGCTGGAGGTTCTAGAGACATGTCATTTTGTTTAACGATATTAACAGGAAACTGAACAGGAAGCTAGAAAGCTCTGTAGCCAAAATCTCTACGAAGAAGCAAAAACAGGATGGATATTAAAACAGCTGTCTACTCATTATTTTAGAGCTTGTTCTTCATTAAGAACGGACTTCCTGCAATTGTTTCCAAAACTGATGCATGATGCATTTCATAAGAAATCCAAATGCAGGAGACTGGCTTCCTTGAAAGAAGGGATTCAATGATTGCAGACCATAGCAAACAAATCATGTAAATTAATAATTAAAAGGTCTCCGATTCCAGTACTTTGCTTTTTCATTCCAGTATTCCTAAGAAGACATAAAATTGTCTGGATGTTAGGCTTCTAAGAAGGGACTTTTCAGAAAACTACATAACCTTTCCTATGACAGACAAACATAGGCTCATTGCTGAGCATTTAATTTTGTACACGCTTACTTTTTCTGTCCTGTGTGGTAAGCAGCACTTAGTCGTCTCCGAAAGCTGTACATGTGCCTCCATCAGCTGGTAGTCCTTACAGAGGTTAGAGATGGTGTTAGATTTTGGTGTTTTGGGCAGTGTTTCAGTCTCCTGTAATTAGTATAACGTGCTCATTGTTGCAGTACAGTTGGAAGAAGTGCACATCTTTGAAACCATTTGAAACACGGCTTCTAACGCTGCTCTTTTCAAATGCCAAGGAACCTTGCAGGAATCTGCAGCATGGAGAGGTCAGCTCAGTACCATGACTGTCCCTGGAAGCCTTCCTTGTGCATCAAGGACTTGCTGTCGCTTGTAAGACAAGAAAGTCATTTCATTTCAGGCATGCCTACCTGTATGTCCAAGTAATACTTGGAAAATTAACCAGTGGAATGAACGAATGTGAATCCTTATCTCTGTAATCTTTTGGGATACAAGGGGACATGCAGTCACACCAAAAGAAGCAGGATTGTAGTCACACCAAAATAAACAGGATCAAGTACTCATGTTCTGTCCTGTTCATGGGCAGCGGACAGGACTGCTTGCCAGTGGTTGGCCAGCTTCCACTGATTTAGCAGATCTGACCTTGTGTAGCACTGGATTTGACTGAATTTTATTTCTTATTCAAATGCATGAAATAGTACCACTAACAGATTGAAGGAAGAGTGCCGTGTTAGCTACGGAAGGCTAGATTAAAGGGTAAGAAATTTGTGTGAGGCTTACTTCTGCTGGTGTCTTTCTTGCAGTTTTGGAACCCTCGTTGCGATTGGAATTACCGTTTTTGCAGTGATTGTAATTACTATCATTCTGTGCCTCACTTGTTCGTGTTGCTGTTTGTATAAAGCATGTCGAAAACCACGGCGTAAGTACCTGTATATTTACTTTCTTTTTCTTGTAATCACAAGACTATTTTTTTCCCCCTGCAAAATTATATTCCTGTAAGAGGTAAAAATAATGTTTCCTTACCTCTCTGCTACAGAAGTTGCAATAGCTAAACATTGAAAATAAGCATTTAAGCTGCTTTAAAACATGACATAGCAGAGACATTTTTGAATGTCTTCTAAGCATTTAAGAAATTCCTCTCTTCTCCCCCAGAATGTGTGGATTTTGTTTTTATTTTTATGTGGTTTAGGTAAATGAGGAATAGAATGAAAAATTAATTTTAATTTTTCCCTAGTCTCTTAAAAATATACTTGAAAAATACACGTCAGGCCCAGCACCATAACGTTAGTTGTTCAGGAGTTAAGTAAAACATCTTTACTGCCAGAAGATAAATCTTGCATTTGAAGAATGGGAAGTCTTCTTCACCACTATGACAGACTGAAAATAAGTGAATTTGCATGTCCTTGGTGATCACTGGGAAAGTGGTTATTCAAACTGTTTCACAAGATACGTTCTTTATTCTTTCACTGCTAAGGAAAATCACATACTTCAAAAGCAATGTTGTGGTAGTACAAATCCTGCACCTTTAATATTGCAGATTCTCAGAATTTACAGAGAGCTTTTGTACTTTTAGGCTTGATGTTAGCTTAGTCATTATACCATGGGAATTTTTGAAGTCAAAGCTGTGTTTTATTGATCATATCGATATGTAAACTTCAGAGTGACCGTTTGTTGGTCTTCTGTTCTTTATGTTGTATTTGAGTAATTTTGGAATACATTTTTAATGTTTTCTCTTTATTCTAAATATTTGACAAATGGAATGGTACTAAGCCAAAAAAAAAGTTTGAGATGCTGATTAATATGGACAAACAATATGCTGTTTAAAGTAGCACAATCCTCCTCTGAGAACAGATTACAAAACGAGTATTTTAAAGGGAAGCACTAATGAAAAGTTGTCTTGATTAAAATATTAATAAGAGCATTTCAAATGTTAGCTGAGATTAGTCTGCATACAGTCACTGAAACAGTGAATGTGTCTTTATGACAGGATTTAAATTCAAGTAGAATAAAAGCTTTCTTTTGTTGTTCTTTAAGTCTAAAGTGGAATCTTGAACAATGTTTGTAATTGCAGCCTGAAGAAGAAGATGTTGAAACCAAATTATTGTAGTTTATTAGAAATTGTTAATCTTCCCTTACTCCAATAAGGGAGATGAACCAATTACCCAATGTTAGCTCCTACCAAAAAAAAAGTGTATTTGCCTTTCTGTTATAATGTACAAAGATGTACTAACACATAGATGTGTTAGTACACAGACTACATTAAAAGGAAACTCATTTGGTCGAACATGATAGGAAGCTCCTTGCCTAATAAAGGAGATCTTTATTACGTTTATCCTTTAAAACAGACAATAACTTTAAAAAATAAGCATTTTTTTCCAGTCTCATACTGAATGATGCATCGCTTGGCCACAGGGATGGGTTCCTGGTGTTTGAACAGTCCAGGAAAAAATGTCTTTGCTCTTTGTGGTTGAGAAATAAGGAAATGGGCTGGGAGAGCGGCCAGTTTGTGAAAGTTTTTACTCCCACTTAGATCAATGGAAGAATATTTTGAGACATACATCTCTAAATCTTTTTGTGGAACTTCAGAAATGATATTGAGCAGATTTTGGAGTAAGAAAGTGATCTCAAGAGAAAGCATTTTGAATATTACTGTTGTTGGCTTTCCGAGGTGGTCTCCTAGAACCACCAGAACTAACCATATTCCTTTTGGTTTGTAGCTGTTGTGACCACCACTACTGCCACAACAGTGGTTCATGCCGCCTACCCCCAACCGGGAGTGCCACCCAGCTACCCAGTAGCACCGTATCAAGGATATCAGCCAGTGGCTATCCAGCCACAACCGGGAATGCCAGCAGCACCGTACCCCACACAGTATCCTCCCCCTTATCCCATGCAGCCATCAGGTCCTCCAGCTTACCATGAAACAGTGGCAGGTAAGGCAAGAATGCTTTAAATGTTTCTTTCTCTTGAATAGCAAAAAAGATGGTGACATTGGAGTCAATCCTCTATTATTACATTTATTATATTTTATATTAATGTAAATGTAAGAAAATTATTTAAAACTGGAGTTACAGTAGATGTTAGATTTCATCCTTATTGAAATTTCCCTATCACCATTTCTATATTAATCATTGCAAGAGGAGATGTAACAGGCACTTCATTGACAAAGTTTGCTGGTGTATAGGAGTACCAGTGGATCCAGTAGAACGTTTTAACGATTCAGTTGAAACTTCATATTAAATAGTTAACATATGTACAGTAGTTAATGCTTACTGAATGTTTTAATCTAAACACACATGGCTTTTGCTCGTAGTTCAGTAGTTTGTTAGAACAACCAGTCTGTGATCAACTTCAAATCAGTTTGCTGATGACTGGCAATTAGAATTATTGGAATATTTTTTTTCTTATGCTTTCCTTCTTTCACAGCATTGCTTTCATGTAGCTTTACTGTTGCTATGTCTAATTCTAGCTTGTTCTGGGAATAACTGTTCCCTGAAGAATTGGCTCATGACTATTCAGAGAGACCAACTATGCTGTTACGTATCCTAAGTTTTTGAACCCTCTTATGTACCACAATGTTCATCCTTCTACTTGGAAGGATGAACAAAGTTAAAGTTAGTTCAAGCAAAGTTAGTCTTCAATAGTAGGTAGTGCCCCTAGAAAGTTATTCTTTCATAACAACTCAAATGTAATATGACTGTTCATGGACTTACATATTTACAAACCAGTTATAAATTGAACATTAACAATGTGCAAATGAGTTCAGTGTGTAAAAGCACTGACTTTACAGGCACGCTTATTTTATTTTTCCTTCATAAACTCTGAAGAAGCTGTGGATTTTAGGGCCTACCCCCAAAGTGCTTTGGCTTCATCTCTATAGTGTGAGGGGCTCAAAGAAATTTTGCTTCTCCTACTCTCTGGTTTCTCAAACTGTTCCTCAATTAAGTTGTTTGTTAGTTCTAAATTTTTATTTTTTTCAGAGAGAATCTTAAATCGCTTTCCATGTTACTAGTTCTTTCCCTTATTTGCCTTGTTTATTAGCCAAGGGCCAGCCTCTTACTTACAGAATCACAGAATTTCTAGGTTGGAAGAGATCTCAAGATCATCGAGTCCAACCTCTGACCTAACACTAACAGTCCCCACTAAACCATATCCCTAAGCTCTACATCTAAACGTCTTTTAAAGACCTCCAGGGATGGTGACTCCACCACTTCCCTGGGCAGCCCGTTCCAATGTCTAACAACCCTTTCAGTAAAGAAGTTCTTCCTAAGATCCAACCTAAACCTCCCCTGGCGCAACTTAAGCCCATTCCCTCAATTAGGTCATGTGCAGGAGAGAGAATACCTGCTCTGTCACACAGGAGCCAAACACACCTATCAACTTACAAGATCACTGAAAGATAGCCACATTCTCGGGATCTGATCAGGTGCTGTGTTATTTGAACTAACTTGTGCTATTGGACAGACCTGAAAATGAAAGTGCCACTTGAAGCAGCTTGTCGCAGAATACTAGAAATAAGGATATAGCCTGAGTGATACATGTAGTATATATGTCAAACTCTTTAATATGCTTGGTAGTGGTGGGCCACTTTTTTTTTTAAATTCTATTTTAATTTTGCAATTACCTTGTTGACAGTTATCAGAAAAGCACTTCCCCTGAAGGAATCCTAAGATGCTTTCTCAAGTCCTCTTTATTTTGCCCATTGGTTTATTTTTACTTCTCTGCATAGTGTCACGTGTATCTTGTTGTTTGTACATCTCTGACTTCCACCAGATCGTTTTGTTGTGTTTTTTTTTTTTTTAAACTGTCCTCCCCTGAAAGCTATGTCCTTGTAGCTGCTACAATATGCACATATATATCACAATTTTTTAATCTAACTTTTGAAATGCAAATGCTGTATGAGTTAGGGCTAACTACTTTCAAGTCCAATTAAGAAGCTAGTAAATTTGAACCTCTTAATCATGTACTTAAAAGACTTGTCATTTTAGAAAGAAATTTCTAATGGTAAATTTTACAAATCCTGTTTTTTTTTGCTTTTGCAGCTGGTGCTGGAGCGCCTTATCCAATCAGCCAGCCCCCTTACAACCCTGCTTATGTGGATCCTCAGAAGCCCACCTATTGAACAGATCTACTACCGTGCTTCTGCATACAAAACTTTTTAAAACATAATTTGTTCTGTTTACACCGTGCAGCTGTAGTACATTATCCTGGAAGACAGCAATCCTTTGTCTAAGTAAAGTGGAAGTTAATTCAGTATCCTTCGTGGTTTTAAATGTTTCAAGTACTTCTGCAAGAAGTTGCTCATTTATACCTCAAGCAAATACAAAAATAGATTTTGTTCAATATATATACAGTAAGGAAAGTATGAAGAAGGGGTGCTTCAGAAATAAGAACCACAATAACGTTTATCATGCAATAATTTTGAAGTGTGGTAGAAAGGAATGGTCAAATGAGCATTATCAAACGTGCAGAGCTGTAGCAATCTTTTGCACAGTATTAAGTCTGAGAAACTCTGTGATACGTGTTCTGCCTGTTCTGAAGTTACTAGCGTGAGGTAAGCTTCAACATAATACATTTCATTTATTGTTTAAAAAAGATTTTTACTTTTTTGAAGTGCATTTGCCTTCAGTAAGGGTAATGATCCATGTTTTAATTGTGTTTGGACTAGTTGCATTATTCTGTGCTAAATAGCATGAGTTGGTCATTTTCTTGTTTTCTTTCCTAGTTTTAAGGCTTAAAAACTGTGCCTTCATTGGGCATTTTCTCAGGCTGTTTTACTTTATAGCTAGTAATCAGCAACAAAACCAAACCTCTGCCGTTCACTAGAACAAATAGATCAAAAGATGAAAACCCAAGAATTTTTCTTAAAAAATATTGAACAAGTACTTGATTTGCTTAATAGTCATATGTTGTTGATGAGTTTGGGAAAAAAAAATAGCACCTTAATCATATGTTAAGCAGAAGTGACTGCCAGTGTTCAGCCATTCCTTGTCACAGAGAAGGGATTTATTTTACACGATATATTTGATTTCAGAAGTAGACTTTTTTTAAAAAAAAAATGTTTAGGGTTTGTCACTGTCTGCAATGGGAACCTAGAGATGATGCATCTTTATGAACCAAGTCTGCATTTGAATAATTTGTGTGTCAAAAAAGAAATGCCAACCCAACTTGGAGTAGAGGTTTAGCCTCCCTTTTGTCTTCAACATTCCCATAAAGCCAAGTAGAGAACGAGAAGTAAGGACTATGAAGAGTGGTAGGATTTGGTCACAGAGCGGTAATAGATTTTCAAGAACTATTAGCAGTCTTAGAAAGGCTTTTGGCTCTTGTACTGGTCAAGTGAATCATGATTTTTAGTGTCCTCTACAACTCTGCCTTTTCTAACATTGAAGTACAATATTTCATACACAGATTTTACTTGTTTAGAGAGGCCTTTTAGCCACTTGTCCTTGTGATTCTACATTTAGGGTATATTACTGTTTAAAAGACATTGAACTTACATAACTGATGGCATTGTTTTACCTCATACGATGGATGGAAGCTGCTACTGTCAAAGGCAGCCTTATTTCCAGCCTTGTTTCTCCAACTGATTTTGGGGGTCTTTTTCTGGGTTATTCCTTTTTTTTAATTTTTATTTTTTATTTTTTTAAAGTAAATCTTTAGGGCATTTCAGGATAAACTTGTGGTTGTTTTTTTTTTTTAACATTGAGAACCATGACAACCTATGCCCCTATGCCACACCACTCCGAGTGTCTGAGTTAATCGCATGCAGTGGTACCAAGAGGCACCCACGGAGTGCACATTCCTCTATGTTCCTCCCCTTTCCTGCCTTGCAAGCTGGAAAATCAGGCAATGCTTCCTAACGCTGTTAGGAGTTCTGTGGGAACAACTAGAAATGGACAGTGTCCCCTGTATGGAGGATGAAGTCGTTCCCTAGAAATCTGGAATATTTTTGTGTAGGGTAATAACTGCAGAAATAATCCCTTTTCTATAGATCCCCTGCTCACGTGTGTTTATTCATTTAGAATGGCAGAGATTCCAGCAACTTTGTTAGTCAGCTGCCTGATGGAGTCCAGCCAGCGAAATGCAGCCAGCTCTTGGGCAGTTCTTGGAGCACAGGTACAATGTTCTAGTGTTGGCCCTCATGAGGTTGTTACTTTGCACCTCTTCCTTTCCTCTGTCTGATGTAGCAAAATGTATGGTTTGTGGTGGTGTTAGTAGGGTTATGTTTTGGATAAAAAGGGAAAATCTGCTATTTCATGACACATTGGCTTAATCATCTGCCATCGTCCATAAGGAAAAGACAGTAGGAAAGTAAACTGACAACAATAAAAGTCCCCAAATCTAAAGTTTTGGGGTAGATGCAGTGCAGATCAAATACATTGCCCTGAAACTGACTGCATGTGGAGTAGTGGGAGGATATGAGGGATAGGGTTAAGGAGCCTGTTAATTTACACTTCTCTTTCGATGAACATCTGCTGATGTTGACTATATTCAAGTGAAGAGATGAATCATTAATACACAATGAACTGCTTTAGTTGTATTGTTATTACTTCAGTTAAAAAATTGGTTGAAGGAAGAGAAAATGGTTTGCTTTCCTCATTTCAAAATTGGAACACTTAATCAGGTCTTTTCTTACTAATGCATTAATCAACATTATTGATACAGTGTAGGACCAAATTTTATGCAGTTATTGCTGTGCAACCCAATTAAACTTGTTTTCATATAGTCAAATGAATGGGACAGTTACAGAAATGATGGAGAACTTGTACCTTAAACTTGTTCAAGTACTGGTGGTAATGTGTCAGTCCCATTTGCTGATGTCTTTACATCAAACTAGTTATCCACCGTACGGTAGGGAAAGGGTAATGGAATTCATATTTTAAATGTTGAGTTTGTTCCTTTTTTTTTTTTTAGTTCTGTAAATGCCTTTGTTTCAGAAATGTTTTTTGAAATTAAATACAGTATAATATTGTTGGACTGAATTTACTAGATAATCATTGTTGACTTTTACATACCGTAAACTAGCTTTGTATGTTGTTTGTAATTCAAACGTAAGTGTTCTAAAGAAATGGTATAAACTCTATGCACCTTTGTAATAAATGCAGTGTTTGAAATATATTCTATTACTTTTGTTTTCTCAGTGTACCTGAGTGCTAAGTCTGACTATTTAGGAGTGTATCTGCAAAGCTACATTTTACTTAACCGTGTTTGACAGCCAGTGTATTTTAAGTTATCTTGTATTGTGAATATAAATTTTTGGTAATGGAGTCTGAAGCCTAATCAAAATTATAGGGCGCAATACAAAGGAACAACAAGATGAGCTCCTGAATGATATTCTGACGGTGTGCTTCAAAGCTAATCTAAAAGAATTGCTTCCGAGGTCTTGTCTAGACAATGTGAATGCGCTAGCTAACAAGTCCCAAGATACTTGAAAAGTCTACTGTAGACTAGATGATAGACTCCAAAAAAACTATTATTTGAAGTCTAATGTCCTTTTCTCAACACATTTTGACTTGCCTGTCAAATATCATACACCTTGTTTTTCAACTACACCAGTTTGGTGATGCTTTCTAGTCTGCATGAAAACATTTTAGCTGATGTTTTTTGGTATCTTTTCCATTGTTTTTCTTTTTTTAAAAAAAAGATTTTGAAAGCATTAGTCCTGAGTCATTAGTCGTTCAGTTGAAAATATTTGCTTTGGGTGGGTCAGGAATGCTTTTTGTAAAATACCACATTGTAGTGAATTGGTTGATACTTGGAAATCGTTATGGTCTTGGATTGACAGCTAAGTTTCCAGTGTAGGATTTAATTATCTATATATTTACTTTTATTTCACACTTTAATTTTATTTCACATTTTCTCAACAGAATTTCTTTTAGTTAATTTTTGACAGCAGACGAAGAAAATGCTGCAATTAAAATAACTTTTGAATCAGGTACTTTTTGTTCTAACATTTCTTCCTCCTGCAGCTGGTTTCCATGGTTCATTCTCCAATGTCACTTTGGCCCTGGAATCGGTAGGATCTGTTTTATAGACTGCTGGGCAGGTGTTGCAGAATAGCTGTGATGTGGAGGAAGTCTTCAGCAAAACAAATCACTTATCTACATCCTCAACATACCAATGTACATTCCTGTTCTGTGTTCTCTCTGCTAGGAAACTCAGCAGTTATGCGGCTGGAATATAACAGCCAGTATGAAAACAAACCAGCAGTTTTCCTCTAGATAGTTTCAAAAATAGGCCACCATTTGAGCAGCTGCTCAAAATAGCATTTCAAATGCAAGCATTAGAACTAAAACTTTTAAGATTAATGCCAGGTGAACTATATTTACCTGCTGCAGGGATTAAGCACTCAGCACATTGTTAGCTGTTTACAGTTAAACTTCATACGGAAAGTGTTTCCCCTCACTCTTAGAAGAATTTTGATAAACTTCAGCCTCACTGGGGTTGTAGGTCTTTATAAAGTCACAGACCACCTCTTTGTATCAGTCTGCTAAGTTATAATCAATGAGATACAGCTCTTCAACAATTTAAACAGAAGTTTGCATTCATAGCAGATAATACAGTCCTTACACAGGCAAATTAGAAGTCCTGTAATTGACCTTAATATATTAAACATTGCAGACTGTAACTAACACAAAAACATTATTCTCTGGTTAAGATAACTGGCAGTTAAACAGTCTAGCACAGGTTAACCTTTCTTAAGCTGTAATTTGCACAGGTGGGATTAAGATGAGTAACAAGTTCCACAACTCAGGTCAGATGTTTTCTGCAGTGTTTTTTATTCGCCATCTTCACCTATTACAGTTTGGCTTTTAAAAATGTGAGGTCTGACATGATACAAAACAGATGTTGCTTGTCTTGTCTGTAGAAATTTGTGGACTGCGTTAGGTGACCTACAGAGGCCCCTTCCAACTTCAGCTAGTTGGTGATTCTGAGTTGTAGAGACTAAGGTGCTATCCGTGCACACTCCATAGATGTTTTAATCGGTGAAGCACCACTTACCTTATCTGTGTACCTAGCTTTAGCAGAAATAAACTGTTCTGTGTTTGAATCCATTCAGTGCATCTGGTCCCTGGATCACCACAGCAAGGCACTTACCAACGCAGCGATACGTCCTCCTGAACTGGGACTGTACAACCAGAAGCGTCAGTATGTCTTAAAATGCAAGTCGGCAAGGCCATCCTCCTCCTTTTTGCATACAATGTCTGAGTAATAGCTAAACTACTAGAAGCAATTGCCTTCTTCGTCCAGTTCTTGCCTAGTTTTAGCCCTGTCTGCAGAGCTCAGCTCACGGAGGGAGGGAAGCCAGATATACTTAGCGAAACAGCGGGCTGGCTGCTGCCAACTGACAAATGTGATGGTCCCGTATAGAACATGACTAATTTGTGTTGCTTAATGCTTCCATATTCACTCCTATGGCAGTGCTTGTTGCTGGAGTAAATTCCTTTTCTCAGAGGAACAGTTTATCTGTAACATGGGAAAATAGGAACTGGCCTTGAAAAAGAGCTGCTGTGCTGTGAATTCTACAGGGAGTGTCTGGTGAGAGCAGTCCGAGTTCTGTTACTTTCAGGTCATAGTTTGCCAGCAGCCTCATCATCCATAAAAAAACACACTTGAATGATCCATCTGTTGCATACATGATTGGATCTCTAAAAAAAAAATCCCAAATTCTAAGAGAATGTAAAAAGGGAAGAATTACTGGAGGTCGGTACAATCTTTCAAAAATTGAAAAAAACACAAAAAAGGAACATCCTGTTCTTTTTGTTACTAACTATGACTTAAATAACGAATTATGGCAATTCTGAAGAGAAAAAAAGTGTAATTATACTCACAGGAGTATAGCCTCATTTTTTCTTAGGAGCATGAACTTTTCAGTTGCAGAAAATATTTTTAAGTTTTAAAAGCTGCCTTTCAATTTCATAATGCCATGATGTTACTATCAGTTCTATTGCCAAAGGTGTGAGGTGGTGTTTTTTTTTTTTTTAATATAGCCTCCAGAATACCCCAAGTTATACCACTTTAAAGTCAAAAGTAGGATGAAAATGATCAGTGTAGACGTACATGTTAGGGTGTTGTCTGTTAGAGTGGGTGGATGGAAAGAAAGCCAGTGCCAGAAGGGAACAATTTATGTGTATTTTCCTAGCATTTTCTCCACAGATAACACTCCTGTTTATATGAAGTTTAGCAGTAATACACATCTCCCTCTTACCAAGCTGTCCTTGAGATGAAGCCAGGAATTTCTTAAACCAGTTTTTATAACTTTGGATTGCTTCAACAATTTGGGATTCCTTAACTCCTTTTAGACCAACCTCTTCTAACACCTCATTTCATCTGTCCACCCAAAGAAGTGATTTGAATTCATCTTCTCTCTGTATGCTCAAATTATGTTTATAGAAATTAGGAGGTGAAAACAGCAGAGACCACTCAAAAACTGATGGCATGTCACTGCATTTTGGAATAGTGTGACAATCATACCTTTGATAGGACAGCTCTAAGTTGGCCCTTCTCAGCAGGCTGAGTACTGGCTACTGCTTTACAACTGCTCACAAGACTTTTTAAAGAATTATTTTCATGGTTATTTTGGCTTTTGAGTAAGGAAAGGGCCTTTAATTTACATTTTCAAGCTCTTCTCTGTAATCCTAAAGGACAGGACTTGCCTTTTTTTTAAACTGTACTAAATAGTTTTACATCATGCTGAAACGTCTGTAGTTTGTCCAGTGCCATGGTGGTGCTCTTAAGGAAGTTACTATGCAAACATACATGAACTCAGACGGAAAGCTTTGCAGTATGTGCCTGTGTCCTTCCTCACTGTATTCAAGCAGGAAAACAGCAGTTCTCCAGCTGCTCTAAAGGGACTTCTGAAGCCTGTTACTGAGAGGAGCTGCTGGCAGCTTGTGGATAGAACTTAGCACAGCAACCAGCAGCCCATGCCTGGTGGAGCTCTGCCACCTGTTGCTCAAAGTGGAGGATTAGCCCTGGGCTGTGTTGTGGGAGGGAGTGAAGCTTTGTACCTAGCAGCTTTGGCCCGAGAGAGAAACTGGATTACTGCACTAGCTATTCCTGTACAGCTGTTTCTGGGAAAGTTCTCTTCAAAAGCAAGAGCCCAGCCAAGAACATGTTTAGCACCCTGGGCAGGATATAGCCTCTTTGGGTTAAGACCAGAGAACTGGATGCTTCCCAATTTTCCAAGGGCTTGCCTCCCACTGTAGTACTCTCCCCTCTTCATTCTGGTCCTTGGATCCAGGCTTGTTTTGAATGTGAGCGTGTCCCTCTTGTGCACCAGCACTGCGAAAGGTGATGTAAGGCATCTGCCTGCTTGGAGCTATGGGTACAGCGCGCGGTGCTGCCCAGCATGGGTGCCAGCCTAACACCCAGAGCACGTGCAGAGGCCAAGAAAGCTTTGCCTGGAAGGGTCCTTTCTATAGCTTGATCCCTGCTCCAGGTCTTGTAAGTAGCTTTGAGCACATTTCATTTCTTCGTGCAAAAGAAATTCTATGGCATGTGTTTTCTCAAGTCCAGTCCTGTCCAGAGGAAGAATACCCTTGGGAAATGACAAAGGGAACCAACTGAGACCAGCCTGAGGGCCAGCTTTGAGCCCAGAGCAATATGTTCCACTCTTTCCTCCTTCCTGAACAGAGCAACAGCTTTCAACCCCCCTCAACTTCAGTGCAGAGAATGCAAACCACCATCCATCCAACCCCAGGGAGATAAACTGAAAAGGTGTATGCTCCATGCCTTGCTCTGGCCCCAGGCAGTCCTAATACACCTCCCACCTGCTGAAGAGGATAGTAGGGGAAGGTATAGTGCTAATTTAGTTACACAGCAGATAAAAATTATTAACAGCTTAGGGTGATAAAACAGTAAGAGACCAAAAATATTAGGCTCTAAATTAAGAGCACTATTAACAGTACTCTTTGTTGCCCGACTGTAATCCTGTCTTGGTAGGAATCCCTCTTTCCTTAGTGCAGATTTGTTGTGTGTTTTTTTTTTTGCCATCCCAATTCGCTCAGCTGTAATATGATGTCTGTTAACTACAAAATCTAGGAATATGAAGCTGTAGTTTCTTTCATAAGCACTGAAATTGGCACACTGTCCTCCTTGTAGGGAAGTACATACAACATCAAAACAACGCAATTGAAAGCTAGGATTGAATTTAACTTAGTTTACTATCTGTATCTCACTTCTCCCCTACTTCCTTAGAAACACTACGTAAGGTCAGTTTTGGCCTAAGGAAAGGTTTGTTCCTTCTTTTGAGATGCCTCATAAATACACCTTTCACTTAAAAATTGAAAAAAATTCAATGTTTGTTAAAGGAAGGTATAATCCATAGCTTCCTCTATTCAATTCTAGTATTCTATAGAATTAGAATCAGGTATCAGTCAAAAGAAGAAAAAAGTATTCCAAGGTAAAAACAAACCTCTAGGCTTATTTTAGTAGCACTTACACTTCTGCTTCTAAGCTCTAAGGTTCAGCCACTACCAGCAGCTGAGTATGGCAGCTGATAATCATACACAGTTGAAAGGGTAAAGCAACAATTCTTCCTCCTGTCATTTGTTCCGTATCCTATAAGCACTCATTCATTTTTACTACAACACAGATGCAAATACCACAACTAGGAAACAGTCATTCTGCAAAGATTTAAACATCCCTCTCTTGCCTAGTAAGACAAAAGAATTCTCCTAAACATTTACCATCTCATTCTTCTAAGGTAACTTTTGGAAAAAGTTCTACTATTTTTTGTTTTGGCATCTTAATAGTTGTACTTTCAGCACATTCACAAATTTGAGGGAAAAATGAGTGATCTTGGATGATTATTACAGTACTTTGCTGAATTTCTTGCTCAGAACTGAATCGCCAACTGTAAGTTATTTCTACAAATTTATAAAAAGCACAATAAACAATTTACTAATATCAACATGAAAATGTGGAAATCATGCAAGAACATGTTAACAGCTGCAAAAGAAACAGAACAAATATTTTTAGAAGACTTTCATATGAACTCAGTGATCACAAACACCTCAGGACATTCAGCATCATAAATTTAGCTGAAATTTAGCTGTAGTTACAGTAAAATGGAAAACAAAAAGTTTCCATTCTATTTACAGCTGTTTCATGGAGAATGAAACTCAAACAGAACCATTCATAACCCCTTGAGTGGTTTTGCACAGCAAAACAGTACAATGCAGTATCATTTTTCTTACATCCAAATTTCTTTGCTTTCAGGTTCACTTGGATAGCACAAAATCACAACAAAGAAATACATTTTTGTTGTGCTGCATCTGAGTGCAACCTTTAGATGATCACTTAATAAAACAGCTGATTTAATTTTCAGATTGGCACTGATTATTATGATTTAAATCAGGAAGGACAGAGACCCTTGGTAAACATTAGTTAACTGGAGTCCATTCCCTGATCTTCTGCTTCTGGCTCAGGAGGATACAATTCATCCAACATCAGCTCTGCAACAACAATAGAAAAGCACATGTTTTAGAGAATTATTTTTGTACTCAATGAAATTATAGGTGGGAGTTGTTTGTATTTCAAAAAAAAAAAACAAAAAAAAACTTCCTCTAGAAGGCTGTATCAAATAGACTTTTTCAAGGTTTAAATGTAAAGCGGTCTTTATATATGTTTTGTCATACAAACTTCCCCCCCTCCTCCTCCTCTTTCCTTTAAGGCCTAAAAGTAAGGAGAGCGCTAACTTGGACAACCAAATTTAGTTACCAGGGGAAACATAGTGAAGAGATTTTTTTTTTGGTAAGAACTATTTAAGACTATTAATCAAGTTTTAAGCCTTATTGTTGTCAACTTATATTAAAAAGCCACTAGGACAAAAGCATAGTATTTTGTGATTAGCAGGAAGAACCTGACTGGTAAGTACACGTGCAAGCACATGTATGCACCACCATCCCCAAAACTGTAAGCCGTTACACTCTTTTGGTCTATTTCCAAGCACAGCTGGACGAGGGGTTAGGAGAAGTTCCAGAAAACTTTAGGACACTCTAAGCAGAGTAGAGCAAATACATAGCATGCTGTTTAGTTTCTTCAGAAAAGTCACTGTTAGCGCTTGTGGCTTGCTTGCATGACCTGCCTTACTGATGCAAAATACCACCACTGAAAGATTTATCACACGGACTCTTAGTAAGACCAGGCGTTGTCCCGTGTCTTGTAGCAAACCGCATACTGACGTAAGAGCACAGTCCTCACATTAGCTCTAAAATATGCACATAAGTAATGCCGGGAGTGAAAGAAGAGGTGCCATCAAGGTAGAGGGAGACAATTTCACTAGATTTGCTCTGCAGGAAATAGACACAAAGTGGGCAAAGCAAGGGGAAAGTCCTGCTGTTACATGGGCTAGAGAAGCTTTTGGGGTAATGGAGGAAAGGTGGGGTGGAAGAGGGACAAGGAAGATGTTAAGGAATGCAGGGAAAAAACAATTGCAGAGAGAAAGCGTAATACTAGTTGGAAATTTGGAATAATTAGAAGTGAGGTAACATACAGCGTAGATTGTTCTAATAAAGGGAGAGGGAGCATAGGATTTTGTTTGATCAGACAGTAGGGACATCCATGGAGAGAAGAAAGGAGAGTAGTGATTTGGTGTAATGAAGCTTGAGAAACCCTAGATTACAGACTACCCGTTCAAGTCTGATCAACAAAATATCCACAGTATTTGGTACATAGTACTTGTTAAATGAGGAATGAGACAGAAGTGGAATTTCATTCACACAATAGAGAAGACACAACACAAAACAACTCTGTAATGTGACTTGATTTACCTTCACAGGCACTCAATTTTTGATTTTTTTTGAGAATGGCTCTTATGCCTGGCATAGCTTGGTCATACTGATGGAGTACTTCCAAACAGTGTTCGTGAAACAGTTTATCTTTCTGAGATAGGCTGTGTAAGAGTAAAACAGCATCTCGTAAAAACTGAGTAATTTGCTCTTTATGCGCACACAAGCTGCTATCAGATCTTCTCATCTTCATCCACTGTCTATGTAACATTACAATTAGTGCCTTAACCACCTGCAAGAGAGAAAAAAAGTCTCAGTACACAAAATAAAATGAGAGCAGTGGAAAAGTTATTTCATTATGAACTTCACTAATCAATCTTTTCAGACACCCAGATATTAGAATATTTTCTAGCAAGCAAAAACAAGCTTTCCAGAAGAAGGCGGACTTTAAAGCACAAAACTCTTCTGTTTCAGTGCAGCTAAAAAAGGGTAAAAAACTACTTAAGCATTGTTAGGAGTAACTTTTAAGTTTTAAGTAGAATAAATTCAGTAGCTGTAGTGACGTACCTCAAGATTGCACTGACAGTCTGTACCAGGTCGTAAAATCGCTGGCCTGGAGCACCGCATACACCTTGTCAGGAGTCTAACTGTCTATTACAAAAACACGCAGATGGCATTACAATAAGTACTAGGTTTCTGCATAATTATCACACAAACTGCAAATAAAGGGAGGTAGAAATGTCATTTCATTACTGGTTTCAAACATTCTTTGTTCTTTTCCTAAAAGATTCAGTGCATACACATCGTGTGTTTGCACTTTCTAAATGCAATGCAGATAGGGGACAATGAAAATACTTTTAGAAAATAGTTCAAAATTCTTTTAAGTGAAAGTAGAGGTGGAGCCAACGGTAGAACCCCCCAAGTTACCCCTGGCACTATGAACAATATAAATTAAATTCAAAAACTATTCTCCCTATACAGGATCATGCATATTGTACAGCAAGCTAATATTTCACCATACATTGTATTTCATTTGGAATGATTTCAAAGATACAGTTCAGAAGTAAATTATAAAATCAAAATGAAACATAGGTCTTGCTTCCTTTTATGCCACCAATCTAAAAGCAAAACAAAACTTGCAGTCTTGAACATTTACAGCCATCCTAAGAGCCTTCTCGCTTTTTCAACGACTTAACTATGTTGACTGCTATGACTGATGTTATCTTGAAGAGTGGTTATTGATTCAATTTCAAACAGCTTCTCTTAAAAGTCAATGTAATCCTTTACTGCAAGTGAATACTCTCAATTTTTGTTTCAGTTGAAAATAGAACTTATTTTCAAACAATTCGTGCACTGCCTTGTTCCTCCCTTTCCCCCTCCCACCCCCCAATAGAAAAAAGCACATGAACTAACAGCTGTTGTTACCTCTTGTTCCAGCTGAAGCCAAAGCACTTCAGATGATGATTTATCTGGCCTTGATGTGATATACATGTACAGTGCAAGAAGAAGGCAGGTATCTGAAAGAGAGGTAACTTTGTTCTTTTTCCAACTAGTCAATTGTTTGTGATAAAAACTGTGAAAAAAAGTATTTTTTTTTTCCATAGAAGATAATATATTTCAGAAAATATGTAGAGTGCTATCCTGGGCTCAAGATACAGATTCAACTTCTTGCTTTACTTCCAGACACCTTAAGCAGCGCTGAAGAAATTAGTATCCCTAAACTTTATATGCATTTGTGGTGCTACTCTCCTATTACATTCTTAGGATTCTAGACAAAGAGTATTTGTCATGCAGGGTACTGTAATCCCTAAACTCAACATTGTCATGAGTGCAGATCCCCTGCAGAATGGAATTAGCCTTCAAATCCTCAAAACCCCTTTTTCCTTACCAACTTTTAATATAGTAAACATTCATCTGGAAAGTAGTTTTAAAAGTCCAGATGGGTATCAAAACTCTGTATGGATACTGCCAGACAAAATGTTCTTCAAACAGGAGGTGCTATAAAATGTTTTCAGGTGACACAGCAGGCTTTGCCTTTGGGGGTTTAATACTTCAGAGCAAGGCCGATTTGTATTATTTTTAGTTGTGCTAACTAACATTCAACTGTTAACAATTACGTGTTAGGCAATCTTTTACCTGAATGAGAACAAAGCTGAGCAACCAACATGTGGTGTTGAGCAAGTACAGACAACAGTTTCACGGTCAAAAGGACAGCACACAAAGGGATCTCTGGACACAGACAACGGAGCAGTATCTGGCTACTCAGTAAGTGCTGAAAACTTCAAAAGAAAAATCTGAGTTAGAAACATGAAAAGCACTGACAATTCAAAAATAATTCACCATTTCTTATATGCAGCATTGTAATTCATGCCTTTTCAGCCATTCAAAACTAGGTGATCTCAACTTGCATGCCATAAGCTGAAAAACATACTGTTACATTTTGAAGACAGTCTGCAATTCACACTGTGGTTCCATATATTAGACCATTAGCAGACACATTGTTGCAATTTTAAGAGTTCCATTTAATGTGCCAGAATAAATATTATAAATATTTTGTAGTATAAAATTTATATAGTTATAAATAAAACATATGAAATAGTCAAATATATGATCATATTAATATAAAATATAAATATATTAGATAAATAAAACAGAAAGCCCTGTGCTTTCATTCCGTACGCATCTCCCAGCAATTGGAAAAATCAAAAAAAACCCACAAACCCTTATCAACTGCATACAGCCTTAAGAAGTTTTCTCACTCCAAAGTGACAGCTATGCAATGAGGCAACAGCATCTGCTTCATATAAACTTATAAGCAGATCTTATTATTAATTTGGGGCAATTATCTCATTCATTAGCAGCAAAGGCAGATCCTCCCATGCATCTCAAAGATGAGCTGAGAAATATGATACTCTCCCATACATGTCATAATTTCTACTGTCATCTGCACAAATTAGTTTCAACAGAGAATGAAAACTACTAAACAACAAAGAGCCTGAAAGCATTTTAAAGCTATTACTGACTTACTTTATTAGCAAGTCCATTGTTGAATTTTCAGCTAATTTTACCAAAACTTTCAGGCTTTGCTTTAGTATATTATCAGTCTGGGAGCCTGTTGTAGTAGAAAAATCTAAAACCTGAATCAGCTTTCGGAACAAAGAATGTTGAGCTCGATCGTTAATAGGGCCATCCTGTGGAGCTTCAGGCAGCCCTCCTTGTGTCCTGGTATCTTCTTTATTATCAGACAACACATTTTTGTCCATCTTGGAAATCTGTTCATCTCCAACAGTAGAACCTTTTTCTACTTCAGTAGACAGCAATATGTGGACAACATCCCAGCTATAAAATGCCAAATAATAAAGAATACCCAGTGATATAACTGTCGTTTCTTCAAGAGACGACCTGAAGTCCTCCTTACTTGATACCATATTTGTGCTGGTTCTAGAAGAAACAACTGAATGGTTTCCACAAGAACCATTTAGTGCCTTGTCCACCAATTGTACTGCTTGACAGTATGCACCAATATGGTGCTCCACCAAGGGCAAGAGATGCACAGCGCCTCGGATCTTGCAACATGTGAGGGGCAAGAACTCTCTCCCACTTCCTGCTAGGCTTCCTGCAGGTGACCCTTCATCCATAGCAATCAAGTTCAATCCTGTTATTGCAAGTTTTTGAGCTTCTCGCAGGGATACAAGAGGAGCCATTTCTTCCTGAGTTGTCCTGATGCTGTGTATTTGTGTCGGCTTCCTATCCAAATAAAATTAATAGAAGGAAAATACTTCAGCAAAATTAAAGGTAGCAAACATAGCTGAAAAATTAATTTCATTTATTAGTTACCCATATTCTGAATGAAATAATAGAAAGGCTACTGTAGTTAGGTGTCTATTACCAAAATTAAAAAAAAAAAGAACCCTACTCCTTGATACTTGGATGGAAGAACAGTATCAAAACAATCCTAAGTCTTGTGAAAGAATTCAGGACTGATAGTTGCGTAACTTTGCCAGCTCATTAGTAACCATTGTCTAAAACTACATTTCAAACACTGGCTTCTCAGCTGATGTGCTTGAGACTTGTTGTATATCCTTATCTTCCCCTGAAGTTATTTGGTAGCTTCTGGGAAGAAAGAATATTTGTATACTACTGATCTGTAACAGGTAGGGGCTGTCAAAAGACTTCAAGAAAAAAATGGAGGGACAGCTTTTAGCAATTAACTAGTCAAAATGCAGCTACAAAGGCCAAATGCAGAAACTGCCTGCATAAGTGGCATGGGCAATGAGACGTGAGCCATGCCATAAACCCCACAAAACACAAGAATTACTAATAAAACGACATATCAGAAAAGCAAAGGAGTTTCAGGAGCTACAGGCTAATTCTTTAAAGTGAGAAACATGATTGAAATGTAAAGTGTGATATTAAGTTTTCAAAGTTTATTATTAAAGAAGATGTATTCAAGAGAGATGGTGATAATAAGCCTGGCTGATTAGTCTTGGAAAGCAGAAAAACAGACTGAGTAGATGATTAGCTTGAGAAAGCTGTGTTGAAAACCTTTATTAAAAGTTCTCCTGCATCAGTGGGTGCAGGAAAACATTTACAAGGTACCATCCTGTAAACCCTCCCATAAACTATTATTTTTAAACTCCAGATTTTGTGAGCAACTAATTCCTTTCTAAACTATGATCTTGAATTTAACAATCAACAAGAGTTAGCCTTTATGTTTAAGTAAACCTTAAATAAAAAGTATAGGATTCTCAACAAAAGAGCAGTAAAGCAGGTAACAGCAAAAATTTTACGAACAAATATGACTTGACACATTCAGCCAATTTTATATCTAATACTTGTATTTGAATACTTTACAGAGCATTGTGTCTGGCAAAAACTGTACATGAATTGAACATAAATTTAGATTAAAGTAAACTCTACAATTCTTTTGATCACATTTTACTCTTACTTGACTCATGATCTTGTTTATATACTTCTTTCATTGCAATGCAGGTTTTAGATCCTTAAATAGATATGGATAGCTGTGGCTGATAGCAGCTTTAAAGTTTTACTTATTTCTGTGCCTTCCCCTAAAAAAAAATTAACCTAGTTTCTCCCTTAGTGTTTCTCCAGTATTTTGTATCCACAATAACCAAACAATAATTGAAGACACAGAATGACATTCCAAATTGTGCCTTAAATGGCCTCAGCAAAACCGCATTGAACACAAGGAATGAAGCATCCAACAAGTCCTACATGAGCGAGCGTTTCATACAGAGTATACCACTATACTGCCACTATACTAAGAACACGTCTGATACAGTAAAACAAAAAATGAACTTACGTATCCAGAAGGTTAGGCTGCAACATAGCTCCTTGTAGGGTCTCCGAGTTACTGCTAAGAAGATGGCAGAGACCTAGTGGAGACCCAGAGACTATGGGCTGCTTCATCAATGCATTCAGTAAGATAGAACCTGAAAAGATATATAATTGTTTGTGGAGTAGTTTTACCATCAATGACAACAATAACAAAAAATATTTCAAAAGATTAACCTCACTTATAGTGCTCTCAACCACAGAATTATTTTTTCATTACTAATTTTCTTACAAGAGAGAAATCAGGAAAACAATCATGTTCTAAAATTCATTTTTCTGAAAATCTTCAAGATGTGATTTAAACATTAACCAAGCTATATTTAGAGAGATTTTAATTACAATCCCCATCTTAGTAAAATATCTCAATCCAAATGATTGTTATAACCCACAACTATCCTGGTGACTTGCTCTCCCTTTTCCAGTCCAGACATTAAAATCACATGATACAATCCTTTACTGAACAGGAAGTAACAGGTTGGACATTTTAAATATTGCTCTGTTGTTTTTACTTATAAAAAAGTGTGCAAAGTTTGCAATAAGAAGTGTAGTATCTTAATAGTGAAAGAGCCACCCTCCTAGTAGGATGCCTCTCAATCTATGGAAGGACATGAACCAAGATATAAAGCAAAACGCAGGCAAACATATTTCTTAAATAGAGTAACAGTATCAGAATGTTGTGGAGATACAAGATAACATAATCTGAAATGTTTTATTGCAAAATCACAATACTCAAAGCAAAACGCAGCTAGCTCACCACCTCTGTGCATTGGCACTGCACATAGCAGGTTCGTCAGCCTGACACTGCTTAGTACTGGCATCTTAGCCGTATCTCAGAGACGCTCACTATTTCTGTGCTGCCAGCAGTACCTTACCTTGTGTGTTTCGTTTATGCACAGATTTAAAGGAACCGTTTTTTTCCACTGTTTCATGCTTCATGGATAAAACTTCAGGATGGGGTATCTTAGTATCTAAAACAAAGAGTAATTACAATTCATGTATGAGAACTAGATTGCTTGTAAATCCATATCTATCATTTACACATGTTCAATTAGCCATAGTCATTATATAGGAAGTACACAGGCAGCAGATCAGCATAAAATACATGTTTTGCGTAACTCGGTAATGTCAAATAATAATCACAGAATCATAAAATAAGTTGGAGGGGACCTTAAAGATCATCTAATTCCAACCTCCTGCTATGAGCAGGGAAACCTCCCATCAGACCAGGTTGTCCAAAGCCCCATCCAGCCTGACCTCAAACACCAGCAGGGATGGGGCAGCCACAACTTCTCTGGGTAGCCTGTGCCAGTGCCTCACCACTCTCTCAGTAAAGAAATGTTTTCCTTATATCTAATCTAAATCTAACCTTTTTTAGTTTAAAGCTATTACTCCTTGTCCTATCACCCCATTCCCTGATAGAGTCCCTCTCCATCTTTCTTGTAGGTCCCCTTTAGGTACTGAAACACTGTAATACTATCTAGTTAATATAGTAACTATAATTCTATAGTTAAGAGCTATGATGCAAGCAGAATTGCTCCTTAAAATACATTAGAAAATGTAAAAATGTAGAAAAAAGCCTTGCAGGGTTCCTAAGACAACTCATCAGTGTGTTTTTCAAACAAACAGACATACTGAATGTTGTTACCATAATGAATAGGTGGGGGGGAATAACAGTGTTAATCCTTTAAGGCTACTGTAGTTATTTTTGTTTTTGAAAGTTCATACTGCCCACACAGTTTCAGATTGAATACTGTAGCTGAAGGGTAATGTCTCAGATTTTTCATTTCTTTTTCTGTAAGTAATAGCTGATGATACCCAAATTTCTTCCTCTCATTATTTCCTACTGGCAACATGGCACTGTATCAACACAGTAGTTGGCTGCTATAAAAAAAAACACACTATTTTTGTTTCATGTTATAGCAATCCGTCAAACATTTCCTAAGTTTTATGCAATGAATTTAAAGATGCAATTTTGTGAGAATTACTGCTCTGTATGTAGAAGAGGAAGTGAGTAACCGGTTTCAGCTGTTTCTTTCAATATGGCTAAATATGTACCACTTCAAATAAAGTGCCAAAAAAGGGCCTGTTTATTAAAGCCAGAAATAAAAAAAACAAAGCATTAGTTAGCAGACATTTTCAAGAAATAGGCAAATTTTTTACTGTTCTTTCTTCAGTGACAAAGGCAGATAAAAATGTGGGTATTTTAGTTCATCCCATAATAAATGAAAGTTTTTCACTACAGCCAACTGATATTTCATCACTGATAGCCTGGCATCTGGCACACTGGCATTTACCAAGACGTGAATTAAATTGATCTTCATGCAAATTGGAGTCATAACTTAATGCCAATTGCTATAAAACCAAAATAAATTTAAGCAAAATCAAACTAAGAGAAATACTTTTTTCCCTACAGTACTCTTACTGAAACCACTCAGTTACATAGTACAAAAAGCTTTATCTAAGGCAGAATGTTCATATTCAGCTAAAAATGTTGCAAGTTATATACAGGTTTACCTTCTTTGATGGAAGCAGGCTGGGCAAACAAGTTTCTTGAAGAGCAAGATGGTCTAGTAGACGTTTCAGCACTGAAAGACTCTTTTGTGGGAAAAGATCTTATTCCAGGCTGTGGAGAACATCCTTCTGATTTCACTTGGATTGCAAAATTCTTCTTAGGGCTATTTAAAAAAGTAAAAAAGCAAGAGGAGATTAAAGTCCCCCCCAGCTGACTTTGATGAATCAGTATCTCTTTTAGAAATATTTTATTAAACAATAAAGAACAATCTATTTAATATCGTTTGTAGCATTGATGTTTTAGACGTATTTCACTATCCACTTGTTTTAAGTCTGTCATAGAGAAGTCTTTTCAAGCAAATTCCACAGAGGTCAGCAAACTTTTTTTGGTTGTATTTTTTCAAGAAAACAGAACTAGGAGTTACATGAAGAAAGAAAACCTCTGTAGTACTTCAAGCATACGTATTGTAAAAGGGAACACAAATTCATTTTCCAAAACTCGTACCTTGGTGTTAAAACTGTTTGAGTAACATGTTTATTTCTCTCACAGTTCTGAAGTCGCGTTCTTAGTTCATTCATTTCTGCATCTTTGAACTGCAACTCTGACTGCAATGACAGTATCTGAAGGGGGAATTCAAGAGACAGTTTTACTGTTACGGATACACGAGTGGTGCTATAACTGCAAAGCAACTCAAATTACTCTAAGATTTCAAGATTACCATCTACTTACTGTGATCTCTGCACAAGTTCTCCATTTTTATGTATCCTAATCCAATTAATACTATGTTAGAACCAAGTGTCAAAATTCAGGCAAGAAACATGTGACTTGGTAAGACCAAGTGCCACGCAGAGTATGACTACAGTGAGGCCATTAACAGCAGAGTAAACAGCACAAAAGCAGCCACTGTCCTCTTCAGGGGCTTTCAGAAAGATGACTGCAACAGGAATAGCAATCTGATCAGAGTCATACAGCATATTCTGCCTAATTTTTCCATTTAACAATACATTCCAATTGTAATTTTCTGGGGATTGTTTAAGAAAACAACAAGTAATCAAAAAAATTCTACCATTTTAACTTCATTCTTTTATGCTGGCAGAAGAAATCCCCCAGCAAGTTCTTACACGTGTTTTCTTCTAGATAACAAAATAAAAGCATACGTGATTTGGAAGTTCCATACAAATGTTCTTCCTTTGACTAAATGGACTATAATATCATGTAAGTCATAAAATTAGCTTCCACATGTGATGTGAAGGTAACTGATATAGTTACAAACCTTTTTGGAGAACTCTCTTTCCTTTTCCTTTATGGTCTGAGATTTTTGCTGTTCCAATAGCATATATGATTTTTTCTGTTCCTCCATAGCACACTCCATCTGCTGCATTGAGTCGCGCAAAATTTTAATTTCTCCATTTTTAATAAGAATTTCATCCTGCATTTCTTTTAGCTGCAAAGAGATAATTCCATTAAACAATATATTTAACCAAAAGTATTTGTATCATTATCTATGTGGTTGAAGATTAAGCATGCTTTTATTTTTTAGAGAGAAAAATGCTTCTGCAAACCAGTTTAGAAAGTCTGCAATATGGCTTCTAATCTTTTTTCTTTTTTCCCCTGATTAAATCAGGCTCAGCTAGCGTTTTCTCTAACAGAATTATAAAGTGACCGCAAAGGTATATGTCAATATACTGTCCTGGTATCTGGCAGAGACCATTCTTTTCTTTCTCCTCCTCTATGTTTATGTTATTTCTTTTAAAAGTATTCTAGTCGCGCTCAATAACATAAACATTTTGAGGTGTAACAATGATAATTTAACCACAGTATCTCATCAAGCACAGCAGCCACCAATGCTGTCCTAAGACAAGTTACCACCCCCAGACAGTATCTTCATGACACGTATAGTCTCTATTACTCTGAACAGCCATCACTGCTCAGAGACAAGACTGGAGAGAAAATAGAATGGGTTACTCAGAAAAGGACTGAGAAAAAAAAGTATAAAGACACCTCTATATCATCATATCAAATTACGCTTTATCCTCATGTTGAATGTGGTGTACACGCAGGGCCTTCCCAATAAAGGAGGACATAAAAGAAGTGGAAGAGAGGTAAGGATAGTGACAGAAACGTAAACAGAGTAGGACCCTTCCATATGGGAGAAAGCACAACTGAGAGGAAACAGAGATCTATTGAAGCGTGACCGCTACGCACAAGTTATTCCTCTTTTACTGCCTCTCTTAGTAGTCAAGCCCCATCTGCTAGAATCACACATGAACTTCAAAGTAAAATCAAAGAAGAAATTTCCTGACACAATGTGTTTTTAAGCAGCTGATCTCTTTGACACTAAGGGGTATCAAAAAACAGCTACCTGGGCATTTTTAAAAATACACTAAAGAGTATGATACAATCTCGGGTAGTAGTTATGAAATTCGACCAGAAACTAAAAGAACATTCTGGTAAAATATTTGCACAAACTTGCTTAGATCTTATGTTCTTGTTAAGCTGCCTGACTTGGTGTGGCCATCTGCGTGCCTGTGCTTTCCTGCGTCTTTTCCTTCGAGCAGTCCGTTTCCACGTGGCATCACCGGGAGGTCACGTAGCCACTTACATTTCCTTTTGCATTTCTTTAAATTGCACAAAACGACATTGAAAAATCAGGGAATGGATTTGATAGGAAACAAGAAAAGCTGACAAAGCAGCATTTGCTTAGCTGAAATGCTCACGACATAAAGTACTGCTCTCTCTTATTATGTTGCTAGAGCTGTTCCTATTAGGACCCTTTTAGTAAATCCACGGATTTCAGTCAAGTTGACCAGAAGGCAAAGCCGCACCCCAGGTCCCCCCAAGCCCCCCCAAAGGAAGGGCCGTTCGGAGGGCAGGGCAGGGCAGGGGAGGACGTCGCCCACCTTGTGCCGGATTTCTTCGTGCTGCGTCTGCAGCACCTCAAACCGGAACGCGTCCCTCAGCAGCCCGCTCTCCGCGCTGCTCCCTGCCGCGGAAAGAGAACAGCCCGCCGGCCGTGAGGCACGCCCCGCCGCCGGCCGCCTCCCCCCGGCCCCCCGCACACCGACCTCTCGGCTCCTTCCCCGCGGCCCTGCCCCACGGCCCGGCCCGGCCTCCCCACGCGTGTCCCGCGGGGGCCGCGTCCTGCGACAGCGCCTGCGAGGCGATCGTGTCGATCTCCTCCAGGTCGTCCGCCGTGAAGTCGTCGCCGTCCCCGAACGGGTCCTCCGGCGCCTCGGCCCCAGCCGCCGGCCCCTTGGGGCGCTTGTGAGGCGGGACGCCGTTCCCCAGCGCCGCGGCCGGAGCGGGGCCCCGCGCCCAGCCCGCCCCGCACAGCGCGGGGCCGCTCCGCTTCCGCGGCCCGGGCGCCGCCATGGCGGGGAGCGCCGAGCTCTCAGGGGAGGGAGCGCGGAGCCCGCCGCGCCGCCCGCCAGCCAATCAGCGGCCGGCAGCCTGCCTGCCCGGCCAATGGGGGCCGCCGCCGGGCGTAACGCGAGGGCGGGTGGAAAGGCGTTGAGGGAGGGAGGTGACGTCACGTGAGCCCGCGTGACCTTCCCCTGGCTGTGGTGAGCCCCCGGCAGCCGCCTCGCGTCAGGGGCGACCCGGTTGGGTCCTTTCCCAGAGCCACTGGGGTCACAACCGCGTTATTTTCATTTTCCGTTTGTCTGTTTGCTTGTTTTGCTTTGTTGTCTGATAAAGCAGAGCCGCTAGGAGGTAATAGTATCGGGAAAGCGCGCTGCCTGCAAAAAAATCCGTGCTAAAAGCCTGCTGCCGGTTTGCTGGCAGCGATTTGCTTTTGTAATCTCGCCTCGGTCCGTGTGTAAAACTTCCATAAATTGGGTAGAAAAACAACCCCTCCAGCTGCTGTATGCTCCCTGTGGCTCAGGTGGGCGCGAGGTCACCGCTGCGCTGACAAACTTCAGAGTAGGCCGTGGCCTTGCAGCGCGTCCCTGGGGCTAGTGACGGGACCCAGGGCTGCTAAGCAGTGACTTGTAATCGCTTGGTGGCCTTTAAGTGCAAACCGCCGGGCTGCTAGCACTGCACAGCCTTCCACAGCAGAAACCTGATTGCTCTCGTTCAGTTCTCTGTTGCCCTTTGCATGCAGAAAACTTAAATTATTGCTGGAGTGTAATGCGTTTCATTTAAGCACTGTTCATGTGTAAACAGTGGGAGCCTGGGGCCACGTATAAAGGCCCAAAGAAAGGCAGTCAGAGCGGTGTTCTCAGCTGTCCCAACTCCTCCCAGCTTCTCCACTAAAGCGATCACAGGTGATCCCTCCGGCCTCAGGCAGGACGGCTGCAGCTACTTACACAAGGGACATACACAAGGGGCAGGCTTGCAGGAGGGGGGTGGTTGTAAAGATGAGATTTGCACGGCTTTATCTCTGAGGTAAGGATGTAAGGCTTCTTCTAAGAAGATACACTTTGTTAATTAATTTATTAGATGGAGGAGACTATGAAGAGTCTTGGCATTTAATTCATTGAGTGTGTCCTTTGTGTTTGGAAAGATACTTCGTTTCTGTCTGCAGTGGGAACGTTAGCATAACGATTGGCTCTGTGGTCTGGTGATAAAGGCAGTTACTGTTTATAAGAGTGTTTTTACTGGATTATGTTTAATGAGAGACGCTTCAAAGAGATGGAGTAAAACAAAAACTTACTGTGTTGTTTAAATCCTTCCTGTAGAGGGTCCAGGGCTCTGTTTCAGTCACTTTAGAAAGGCATCCCAAGACCTTTAAGCAAAAAGGGTCTTGACTTAGATTTTACTTGTCTTCATATTTTTCATTTTATTTCATGATAACTGACTGCGCTAGCACTATTGTTATTTACTGTTTTTACTTTTAAATAGCAATGGTGATGTATTGCTGATACAGCTTCATTTTTTCTTTTTTTTCTTTTTTTTTTTTTCCTAGCTGAAGTTGAGGAAAAATAGAGTAGAAAACTTGCATATACTTTTTTTTTTTTTTTTTTTTTTAATGAGATGTAACAAGATACTGGTCATCTTTCTCCATTCCAGGTGTTCCTGCTGGAGAGAAATGACTTTGCAGGTGAACAGAATAACAGCAAAGGTAAGTCTCAGTTTATAAGCTAAAAAAAATCTCTGTGGAAGAGGATGATATGTATGTTAGTGGTAATTCATTTATTTCTGCTGTCTGTGTGATAAGGTTTCTCAACTCTCAAAGCTAAAAGTCTTCCAGAAAATGGGGACGGGGGAGAAGAAGCTTGCAGTTTGTGTGTGGGGTTGAGAGAGTGAGAGAGAGTACTGCTTAAAACTTGTTTCTGCTGAAAAATGACACATTTCAATGGGTCTTGCTTAATTGTGCTGGTGTGCTGTTTGCAACTAATTAATTACATTCACACTGTTGTGTTACAGGAAGGACCTGTATTCTCTAAAACAGCCTATTTATATAAATGGCTATCATAATAATCAGCAAATAACTAGTTTCCAAAGGTTTAGATAGTAATACATATGGAACCATTTTCTGGCATGGAGATGGAAGTTTAATAGTTATACAGCTATTGCTTTCTCTTTGTTGTCTTTGTGTGGTTTGCTGAAACTTGCTGTGGAGAACGTAAAAGATCCAGGTGTGACTTTGATATCAGCTCCTAGCTGTGGCATCTTCTCATTTTTACAGCAAAACCTTCTTATTTCACTTGAATGCGCTGCTTAGGGGACCTGGGTGCCAGACCTTAATGTAGTGAGCACTGATCTGTGCTAGCAGTGTTGTGACATTGCTTTGTTCTCCTGCAGTGCTTTCAACTATTCACTTGGTTGCTCATAAGTCTTTTCCACTTGGATCTTTACTCAAGTTCCTTGTGAGCATGTCAAAACCAGGTCCCTTAATATCTGTCCTGGCTTTAGTAGAGCCTTGTCTGACCAGGGATTTGTGTGTATATTCGTATGGGTATATGCAGCTTGGAAAGGAGAAGGTGTTTTGTGTAATTAAGCATGGTTTGATACCTTATCTGGATTTGTATAGCTCTTAATGCTGTTAACAGTAACGCTATGTTTATTCTGAATGCTAGTAAGAATTTCATGACTTCAGTGTAAGCATGCTGGTGTGTTTGTCTATGTCACCTGGAAACGAGTAGCTGTCTTCCTGTGTTTGTGGCAGTACTGCTGGTGTCAAAGGTTTTGAAATCCCACAGTGCAGATATGGTAGGGGAATTCTGTATTTTCTAAAGGAAAGGGATGTGAATAATGTGGGGAAGCATTTGAGATAAGTACCTGGCAGAATATGCAGGATAAACTTAGTCCCAGAGCTGGTCTTACCATGTCAGTAAAATCTTGTTGTGCAGGAATAATTTTCTACTACAGGAATTCTGTGTAAACCAAAGTAGTATCTTAAATAACGCAAGCTTACTCCATTTCATGTAACTTGACTACAAGTAATGATTGTGTCTGCTCAGCTGTGGTGGTCCGTGTGTGCCTGGAGAATCTTACCAGTGAAGTCTCCAAAACTGGAGATGTGGATTTTGTGTTCTGATTATCAATAGGACTGAAGTAATGGGATGACTGTTATGCCCAGCTACCGGCAAAGATTATTTTTTAATTAATTTCTAAAGTCTGAGTTACTGAAATGCATGCTGGACTTAATTGAAAATGTGTTCTAATAAAATAGTTTGATGCAGCTCTCTACAGTTCCTCAGGAAGAGAGGTTGTCTAGAGCTAACACTTGTGAGGGAAAGGAAAAGAAAGCACAGAAATTCACTGTCTTCCTTGAAGAAGAGATAAAATACATTTTTTTTCCTCCTGTACTAGATAAAAATCTCTTTGGCTAGGTTATAAAATGACATACGGAATTATACTCCAAAGTGTATGGACTTGAAATACGATGGCTAGATTTTTAAACAGTGTCTTTGAAATGTGAAGTCATGAAGTGGGACTGTTGGAAGTGGGACTATCCATCCAAAATTCAGGTGCTATAGTTCTGTCACTTGAGGTTCTTGACCCTTCTGTCTTGGTCATGTTGCAGGCTGTTAAGTATGGACGAGCAGGGGCAAGAAGTCGTATTCAGGTGAAGCAGGAATATGTGAATTTTATTGTTGTCATACTGTTTCAAACTGGTGTCCAAACTGGATAGGGACTTGCTTTCCTGAAGCAGATTTTGTACACACAGTAAGTTTGAAGAGGTTCTAATTGTAAACATAGTGAAACTTGCTTGACTGCTTCAACCTGTCAGATAGCAGCACCCAGCAGAAATAAACCAGAGGGCTCTGTAATTCACCAATGCCTTAATGAACACGTTGTCTGTCCTGCTATTGCCAGTGGTAACTGAGCATTTCCCTGGGAGCTACTCCGCGTGGGATGAGACTTAAGTCTGTTATGAGTTGTCCTGTGTTCTTTTCTAGTGCTCCAGCTAGGTGGTTTGGGGTTCCTGGGTATAGCCTCAGTGACTTCTGACCCTTAGGTTAAAGGGATGGATGTTTGGAGGCTTGGGGAAACTTGCTGTAAATTACTTCTATAAATTCCAAAGGTGTGTTCAGCTGATTGTTAGTAACAACTAAAATACTAGCCACACCTTTTTCGTGCTTCGGCTGACGAGTAAGCAGCAGTAAAACAAGATCTGTTTTTAAAGGCCTGCAGACAAGCCTTCTCCTTAACTCCTGTGTATGGCTTTTGCTGCTACTGAGCTAGAGCTGATGTCACGCTCTTAAGCTGACAAGCAAGAAAGAGGTGAAAACCATTCAGATTGGGGAAACAAGCCACTATTTAGTTTCCTCACAGATGAGCTCCCTCTGGCTCTGGCATATGGCAATGCCTTAGAGAAGAGCGAAGGAGCAGTGCGTGCTCTTCTAACAAAGGAGAATATAAAACCCCAGAACCACAGAGCCCAGCCAGCGGTGGTGACGGGGAGGCGACTCCTCCAGGCTGAGGTGGGTTTAAGGCGGCACCAGCGGGAGGAGGGGATGCGTTTAAACGAGAGCAGAG
>CM021708.1:6009086-6029153 GCA_011074415.1 Stictonetta naevosa | reverse complement strand
GCGGGCCGCCGGGGGTATCGGCGGGGAGCGGCTGCGGCGCTTCCGGGAGCGCCTGCAGGAGGCGGAGAGCGGGGGACGGCGGCTGCCGGGGTCCCGGCCGCGGTGGCGGCGCTCTTCGTTCCTCCCGCAGAGCGGTACAAGCACCACTGGTTCCCCCCGGTGCCCTCCAAGGGCTCCGGGTACCGCTGCGTTAGGATCAGCCACAAGATGGACCCCTTGATAAGCGAGGCGGCGGGGATGATCGGACTGAGCCGCGAGAGACTCTGCCGGCTCCTACCCAGCGAATTGACTCTTTGGGTCGACCCTTTCGAGGTGTCCTATCGTATAGGTGAAAACGGCTCTATCTGCGGCCTTTACGAAAGTCCCCAGCCAGGGTAGGAGACGACCGAACCGCTGGAGAGTAGGACCAGCCGTAAGGAGCGGCAGATCCAGCCCTTCCAAGAATTACATCATGATGACAGTTTCTCGTGAAGTTCCTGTTCCTTGTTCAACGATGCATGTATATCCTGGTTTCTGATAAAAGTAGATGCAACCGAGATCTTTATTCTTTTTTTATTGGTAGTGGTAGTATTTTCCACCCTATAGTCATTCAAGCCGTAGTAGCACTGCCAAGTTCTTTGTGGCCAAGGGCTAATGTATAACGCAGTTCTTTAAGCTGCCTGTTACTCGGGATCATGTACTGTAAATGCACTGTGCAGTCAGCTGACTGTTTTACACACATTTTCAAGGAAGTACTAGCTATTTGTAATAAAAAAGCAATATTGTAGCACTCTTCATGATGAATTTTCATCAAGATTAGCACTTGGTTTAAAAAAAAACTCAACTTGGAAAGCAATAACACCAGGGATTAAAAACAAATTTAAGGAGATGCACGTAAATTTTTCCAGTGACTTGTCTGCACAGAGTTTTCTAGGGTCATTCAAGTTTGGCTGTAAGGCACTAATAACAAGAAGTAACTTCTGTTTTTTCCTCTTTCAAAGCATGCTTTTATGTCAGGGCTGGGTTTCATCTTGCCCCAGCGTTTTGACAAAAGGGATTGGGGCAGTAGTTACCTTGTTATTTCTAGTTATTGAAGTATAATAATAAAGACTTGTTCAAACTGCTTTTGACTTTTGTTGTTGTTTCGTTTTGAAACATTGCTCTGAAAGCTTTCTGTAGCTCTTTCTAATCATTTCAGATACTCCACCCTTAAGAAGGTGAAGCCCTTAATATTCACCCTTATTTCAGATAGCTACAACATGCTTAATTTCAGCT
This sequence comes from Stictonetta naevosa, assembly GCA_011074415.1. NCBI lineage: Eukaryota > Metazoa > Chordata > Aves > Anseriformes > Anatidae > Stictonetta > Stictonetta naevosa. The sequence goes on along the minus strand of CM021708.1, from coordinate 6,027,899 downwards.
CAGACACAAGGTGTCTTGAGTAGAGCTGTGTGGTTTTTCAGTGTGTATGTATGAAACTGAATGGAAGCGAAATTATTTTCCTAACACTTGATCAGTTGCACGAATGTTGTTGACTTCATTGGGAGATGGAGTTAATGTTTAAAACTGCAACTTAAAGCCGTGTAGGAAGCTAGAGTCAAACACGAATGATAAGTATCATTTAACTGTTGTGATTTTTCTGGGAAACAAGAAACTGCCATTTCTTGAGTTAGGTTGGATTCCTTCTCACGTTGTCTGTGTCTCTAGTGCCTGTTAGGTACAAATTAGTAAAAATATCAAACGCAGCGGTTTCAGTGTAATATCAAAACTTTGTTTCTGGTTTATGTGGAGACTCCAGAATGGGATTCGGTTCCTCAGAGCTGTTCTAAGTCAGAAGCTGTGGCTCGTAAAGCAACTGTGGAAGACTGCATGGTGTCTAGCACGGCTGTTCTCTGGTAGCCCAGTGCTCAGTCAGAGTTGGATACTTGATGAAAGAGCTTTGTCTGGTGGTAGTATGTCAGAAAAAAAAAAAATATCTTGCCCTATGTCAATAACATGGTAAAACATACAGAAAAGGGGCAAGTCTGGGCTAACTGGAAAGGGCAGAGCTCCAGCTTGCATAAAGATGTTTTTTTGTTGTTTGCATTAGAAAAAGCTGTGGCTTATTCACTGCTGTTTGTCTTGATTACTGTTTGCCTTGTTATTTTGGAGGCAGGCTCATCTAGCAGCCTTGTTTCATCTGAACAACGTGCATAGTGCCATATCCTTAGTAGCTAAAACTTGGTGAAGAATAAAAATACAAGTGTTTTTCTAGTCTGTCACTCCAATAAATGAGTCTCTGGGTTGTTTTAAGTAAAAAAGATGTTTATCATAAAAAATAAATTTGCTGCAAGACCTTAAAAGAGTGAAAAATCAGTTCTTATGGCATTGCTTTATTTTCTTAGTAACACGTTTTCCTGTGATAGAATTGCCTGTACGGGATACTTATTCAGGACCTCTAAGGGACAAATTTGATGTGTTTGTTGCTAATTGTATGAAGTAATTTTAAATCTACTAAGGAGAGGTGCCCTCTTTGGATGAGTGTCATTTGCAGGATAATTGGCCTTCTTGCACACTAGATGAGCATAGCTTGGCTGAAAGGATGTAGCACAAAGTGTTTAGCTGAAAGGGGGCTTTTGTGGAGCTGTAAATGTTCAAAGGAGCAGAGTTAAAGGTCAATGAGGACACTGGGCATGGTTTCCAGATAGTGGGTGTGGTTTGACAGGGTGCAGTAGCTTTTTTTGGATGTTCTTTTCTTGTGTGCTGTGTAAGAGCAGAGAAGAGCCTGGGTGAATCCAGCTCTGGTGTTTTCTGCTTATTTATTAACCATCCTGCTCCAGCAGTGGCACGCTTGGTACATTGTCTAACAGCTTGTATCTAGCATCCTGTGCCCTGCTTGTCTGAACCTACTCTGGAAATTTGATGCTGATCATTAAAAGGGACACTTTTGTCCGTGTAATTCAAGTTCAGTTTCATACACTTATGCTGCAGGCACAGGGTTCAAGTTACTCTGCAGGTGGAGGAGGCTGGGGAGCTTGCAGAAAACCCACTGGAGCAAACACCTGATCTGCAAGTAAATAGACCGGACTAGTTGGTGTTTGTGACATCTAGAGCTACATTCCACTGCTTTAAAAACATGGCCAAGAGCTCTTGGACAGTACTGTGGGAAACAAAGCCTTTCTGTGAGCACAGAGCCCTTGGTAGTGAAGGAGGCTGTTGCTGGCAGGAAGAAAGGTGACATCACTTTTTAAGGAAAACAACCGTTGATAAGTAAAGCTAGAAGAAACATGCGTGAAAAATAATGCGTTTGCCTGTTCTTTAAAAAGATTGCCTTGCTGCAAAGATGCTTATTTAATCTTTGTCCTTATGAGCTGTAAAATCCATGCAATACAGAAGGTCCCGTTAGTTTGTACAGCCTTACCACTTACGTACCGCAGTTCCTATATAGTGCACCCCGACTCATTATTTGCAGCTAGAAAATAGAGAGGGTTTTAGTTTTGATCTGAAACGGTCAAGAGATGGGGGTGTTGTCTGTTCTCTGTATTTGTTTAAGGTTGTTACAATTAGTGTTAGTTCATGGGGGGATTTAGCATGTTTTAAATGTGATTTTCAAACATTGGTGTCCTTATTCCTTTATCCTCAAGATGAAGAAGCCTTTCAGTGTGGCTTCCTGAATCTACTTCATACTGTAATCAAGGTCAGTCTGGTTTTTCTTTTCAGGATTAAAAAGACCAAGCTTTGTAAGTTTGAGTGTAAATCATATTCTTCTAACTAGGAATTACATACATGCTTCCTGCAAACTCATTCATGTCTTTAATATGTGCATGGATGTGCTCTTAAGGAATGAGTGTAGTGAACCAACTGACCCAAACCTCACTTTTCTCACCCTTTGCAGCTCCGCCAGCACTAATGTTACTTTGATTTTCACTTCACTGAGAACACTGAAAAATTAATTCAGATCTAGTACTGCCATAAGCAGAAGATATCACATTTAACAGTTAACCTATTTTTAATTCCATCAGCTTTTCTATAAAGCAATGATGACTGGGATTACTGATGCTGTTTTCCTTCTAATTATGCTTCTTGTTGTGAAGTAAACTAATACTATATTAACTAACCTCCTCTTTTATTTAGTGATTAAAAGTGATCCAACTCTCCCACAATTATTAGTTATTACATTTTTTAATATTGGGACACCTGCTCTTGAGAAACTGCAAAACTCATCAGAAATAGGCATCAGGGTCCCATAGATATCCTAAGCCAGTTCTTAGACATTTTTTCAGGATCTTGTTGTTATGTTTTTCCTTACAAAATTCTAAAAATGATTTTGATATTGTCTGTTCTAGTTAAAATGTATTGGAAGTGTTTCATCATCCTTGCGTAGTATGAAGTTATCTGCATTATCAAATACAGATGGAAGACATTTGTTGAATATATGCATTGCTTCAACAATTTTACTGTCTCGTCATGGTTTAATTACTGATGTACATAAAAACATTACGCTTTAATTACTGATGTACATTAAAAGGTCGTTGCTTTTTGCATAGCTGGTTTCTTACCTATTTTAACCACAAATTATTCCTTTCACGTTATTAACTTTCTTCAGATTTCATTGCTTAATAATAATGTCATGTATGTTTTTTTCCATTTCACATTTTTTTCTTTTCATTTGTGTGGTAAGAGGTGTGATCCAGGACTCTGATCTCGTCTTCATTTCTGCGTTACGTGGTATCAGTGCATCATCTCCACAGTCACGAATTGGGCTTTGTGTGGTTTCTCCAGGCTCAAGCTGATGCATGTTGACATGGCGTAATGGGAAGACCTGTATTTTGGGGTTGATGGAGGCATTCTAGTTCTTGATTAGTAATGTTGACACCTTCTACTGTCACATTTACTTTATAAAAAGTGTTTTCTCTTGTGACGCTGGTATTGCTATTGATAGTTTTTATGCTGTAATGGGCTCATCTGTTTTCACCGTTGTCTTTCAGAGGATTAAACTTATTCCAATATTAACAAGTGATACTTGCTTTCTAGTATGAAGTCATGTCAAATTTTCCACTGAGAAGTAAACTGACAATGGGAATTTGTAAATTTGGTATCTTTTTGAGGGAGCAATATATTTCACAGCCACATATTTTTATATATATTAAATATATTTATGAAACACTTAAGTAGATGTTCATCTGCTTGGGGGGATCGCCGTGCACTGAGGTCTGGCTGCCCCTTTGCAATCAGTATGACCATACGTAGATCTCGAGTGTGTCAGGTAGCAATAATCATGCAAATTACATTGTGATTTGTGATGAGTGTGTTTTTTTATCACTAATTGAAACTATTGGACCCAAGATTCTTGATGGTAATACTTGTATAGCCTCATTAGCAGAAGTTATATGGTATCAGTTGTTCTCCCTAGGGGTTCTTAAAAATCTAAATACTGTGAAAAATAAATGTTTAGTCATTTATGTTAAGAGCAAACCAGTCCAGAGTCACTGAAAGACAGAATTGCAAATATGTGTGTATATATATATATTCTGATAACTTAAATTTGCCATACATAATTCAATTAGAAGAAGAAAAATTACATCACAAAATGGTTCTGTAATGTTTCAGACAAACCTCTCAGGCTAAATACATACCTAATTTAGGGGGGAAAAATAAGGTTGTAATCCTGGAGATCTGCCCAGAGTGTAAGTTCATCTTTGAAACATGTTTTTTGGAGGAAAAACAAACAAACCAAAACCACGTATAAACAAAGTCTTTGTAGATGCTATGACAAAGCGGATTTGAATATGAACTTTCTAAAGCATGAACCATTAACTTTGTGTAGCTTGGTAGTAACAAGTGCAGTCAGCATCATAACGTAGGTCTTACTGGGGAGCTTTCCTGACTCCAGTCTGACTTTTAGGATGATAGTCTACTACACAGTGGAAGAATGAACAAGTAAGGAAAGTAAGGAAAAAGTTGAGTTGTACCAGAAAATACTTCTTAAGTTGTCGGAAGACAGCCTGGGTTGTTCTATTACTTCCAGGTAGTCAGACAATACTGCCCAGAAGCAGGTTCATTATATCCTCAAACAGCTAAACCTCAGTGTCTGTGGTGTGCCAGCATTGAGCACTCTTCTGTCCTGCCAGTGAGGAGGAAAGGGACTTGCCAATTATTTATAAATTCTTACAAATATTCACGAATACTTACAAATTATTTGTTATTGCAAGACTTCAGCTTTACTTTGTATGCTAAATATGGGTAAGTAAAATACTGAGTACTCTTACTGTACATCATCTTTGTATGTGATTTTATTTTAGTAAGCTTTAGGTATATATGAAATGAATATGCAAGTTATGCTTCGCACCAGTCCTCATATTACTTATACAGCATCACTAGCATCAAAACAAGGTTGTGTGAATGTTTCTGTTGCAAATATGTGCCCTGAGGGTTAGATTTGCACAAAGGCACCTGTAAGAGTGAAGAAGAATATAAATTGTAGTGGCTTACGCTTTTTGATATTCTTCGAATGGATTGCAGCAGCAGACACCTTCAGCTTCTTTTACCCTGTGAATTAGGGTTATCCTGGCGTTCGTAGGAATGTAGTGTATTTTGAAGTCGTGGAAGTATAAATGAGAACAGAATTGTTCTAACGTACAATGCAATAAAATCTCATTTAGTGCTCAAAATAACATTACCGATCCGGCTTCTTTCCTCTGGGGGGTATGGTGCTTTTCTCTGGGTGTACCAGAGGTTATCACATGCATTTCTCACTTGGCTGCATGTTGAAAGTGGTTGCAAGGGTTTTGTTTAAGTTTTTTTTCCAGTATTCTGGGGAGAAAAAAGAGGTACAAGTGGAGGGGACATCATGTCCTTTTTGCCCCTTTGAAATGGGCTGATCCTATAACCAAAGGCGTTGAATAGACCTCAGTCAACAGTAATGAAGCACGTTCAATGGTAATTAAATATGTACTTGGACTTAGTAGTGCTGGACATTTAATGTGGAATAAAGAATTTTGATGGAGTTTTTTTTTAAAAACAATCAAACCACATTTATGGAGTATTTTTTAATAACTAGTATTTTCACTGAAAGTTTCGGCTAGTATCTCTGCCAGTCTTCAGATTTTGCTGATGACTCGTTCCTACACATTAAGAGAAAGTTTCTTCTTTCACAGAAGTCAGTATGATCGCTCCCATATTTAACACAGAAGGAGTTTTGGCTGTGGCCTAAATGAACGTTTCAAGCATTTGCAGTGTTTAACCGAGGCCTGTGTATGAGCTTCAGGGAGCTGTCTTTAATTTCTAAAGCATCAATCGAAGATTTAATTGAAGCTGAAGCCATAGCTGTTCTGTCTGCAAGTCACTTCAGCAAAGAGAATCTGCTTAAGCCTCGTCACAATCATACATTTGTACTGCCTTAATGGTGTAGTCAGGAGAAGCTGCGTGTATTTTCTAAAATAGGTATTTAGCTGTTTTCCCATAGGCCTTCAACATTCATCCTCTCTAAATGTGATCTGAAATATTGATGACTGAACACTTAGTGGGTTGAAAACTGGAAGTCTGGAATCCAAAGTTTGAAGTCAAACGCGGTCTATTGATTTGTGATCCAGAGATCCTGTGTATATCTTTCAATTTACTTGACTAGAAATCCTAAGGAAAGCACATACAAGACTTAGTTTTTTCTTCCTTCTTACCTTTCTCTGGTTTCTCTGTCCTCTATGTTAAATATATATATATATTTAAGTGAAATTTGCTAACCCTCTGTAACAGCAGGAAATGAAAAGAGATTAATGCTGGTTCATTGGCAGGTGCTGTGCCTGGACAACAAACCCAAAAACTGCAATAGCAAGAGTGCTGCGTTAAAAAGGGAAAGTTAATCCAGAGGTGGAGGCATTGTTTTTTTTTTCTAGGCAGTTACAGCTCGTTCATTTTCATACCAGACTGGGCAGTGTAATAGCACGCCTCGGTGTTTCTCTCGTATTCTGTTCCTCGCTGCTGTAATATCTTGAAATGACCTGGAAGTTACTCTTTCGAGGAGTGAGATCTGTTCCTTTATCACCTCACAAGGATCCATAATTGAGAATATTGAGATCTGGTGTCAGCTTTGTTAACTAAGTGGGGAGAAACAATGACAGCTTTGAAAAAAGCTGCCCAATAACTTAAGCTTCCTAGAATCCTGTCTAATAAGCTATATGCACTTTTACTCTACCTTCTGCTAACACGTTAAATATTTTTTGCAGGTTTTTTTTTACAATATTTTCTTTTGTGAGTTATTTTGTGATTACCTCAGACAATTCAGTCTTCAGAAATACTGAAGATTTGTTTATCTCAAGATTTTCAGTGGTGTAGCAATACTGGGTGGTTGCTGTTTCTGTAATACGTGTCCTGGTGTGGTTCACTGCCTATAAGCTACTTATTTAACGTGGCTGTGATGAATTATGTTACTTTCACTGCTTCAAACACCTAACTAAACATATTAAAGCTGGGATTCCCTTTTCAGCAACAGCACCGAAACCTTATGCCTACATCTACAGCTATTCTTAGGCTTACCTAAAGCCCCCAGGGAAATAGAAGCCCTAAAATAGGCTCTGTGATTTTTATTTTTATTTTTTTTTTTCAGCATGAAAAAAGTTTGGAATAGAATTGACTTCTCTGTTGAGCTGTATGCTTAATTTCCAACTTTGTAACTCTTTGGCACAGGTATGTGTTTAAATCTTTGGTTGCCATTTGATGCTTTTGTGTGTACCTCCCCCTTGCCCCCCCCCCGATTTCAGGTGCTGCTTTCACGTCGGAATCCACGTAGCTATAACACAGATGGGTTTGCTAGTATTTTTCTTTCCTGTCTTTGTGTGTCATGTCAATGATGGCTTTTATCATGTCCTACCAACGCTTTTCAGTAACTGTTGAATGTTTTCCCTGAGGAATGGCAGGCCTATCATCTAGAGAGATTATTATATAGAACGTGTAAGGAGTTCTTTATGGGCTGGGGTCTTTTGTTCTGACAAACATTTTGCTATACTGTAAAAAAAAAAAAAAAAAGAGTAGAAAAACCTGCATACAAGATCTAAAGGTGTTTGCCCCTTTTAAAGGAAGAGAAAGCAGCACTTGCTTTTAATGATTGTTTTAATTTTTGTTCAGCCTTGGTGCTCTCTTACAGAGCTATTGTTTGCATCTTTGCATAGACTTTTTGGAAGAGGGTTATTCCGTGATAAGTGTATGTAATCCACCTGGTGCCTTTGTGGACATTTCCATATAAAAGGAAGAATAAAGCAGTATATGAATGTTCTTTCACATAATTACATACTCTCCCCGTTCATATAATGGGAGTCCTATGTGGGTTTTCACCCAACCGATTCATCAGTAACGCTGCTTTTACTGTAGACATGGTGTTAGAAATGATTGCTTTAGGAAACTGGCAGCAGCAGCAAGGTTACTTCTACCAAAATAAATATGTGTTAGAAATAAAGACTTTAGCTCTGCATTTCTGCTAGAATTAACATGTCTGTTAAATCAAATAGCTATTTTATGCTGACAGTAATACAGGAGTATGCCCAAAAATCTGATAGCAAGAAAGGGCAATTAGCATTATATCATGCATTGTGGTCTAAAAGAGCAGTGTGGTGCTTGGGAAAGTTTGCTGTCACTTCTGCTTACTCCTAATACGTATGTGGACGTGCCTATCTTTTTGTTTGTAGGAATGGCAGAGCAACTTTTTCTATTGATAACTTTCCATATAACTTCTGAGGACTTCCTGCTTTGGAAGTCTGGATTTCTGTCTCTCATGGGGGTAGGGAAGTCAAACCACAGGCAGGAAATGCAGCTTTTTTTTTTTTTTTTTTTTTTTTTTTTAATAAACAGCATGGAAATGTTCCCTTTATCCACGGTCACTTGGCTAGAGAAAGAATGGATATTTAGTGGATATTTACTGCAGCAAAGTAGACTGAAATTAGCCATCAGCTCAGCATAGCTGTGCACTGGCAGGTATTCCCCAGAACGTCCATCGATGAGTTTTTTGGGAACAGATGAGGCAAATACCTGTCAGCTGGTCCCAGCTAGGGTCAGAGAAAGGGATTCTCCTTCCTGTTTCCTCTGATTTCTCTTGCAGATGTGTTTGGTTGTGCAGGTGATAACCTAAACAAACTACAGACTGAACTTGTTTTAAACTTAACTTCCACATGAAATAATAGTGTACTTTATGTTGCCTGTGTGGTTTGGTTTAAAGAATGCTGGACTTGGATGGCTGCATTTACAGGTGGAGAATGCCTCTCGAAGCAACTGAAAAGAGGTAGGGATGGAGCGAATGGTTATTAAAGGTTTGTTTTGGTGTAATTGGAAGAGAAAAGAATGATGTCAGTAAAGAGCAGAAGAGAATTGCATCTCAGTAAGGGGTCTTAACATTCAGCAACTCGGTGATCTGCTCTCCACCTTCTCTACTGCCTTAGAAGGAGCTGTTATTCTGCTGACTCTTCAGACCATTGAAGGGCAGTAAAAGTCGTGGTTTATGTGGCAGCAGGTCCCTGTCCCAAGAGCCACGGCTTAACAGAGATGCATAGCCTCTTCTTGGCAGCAGGGAATAGCTAGCACCTAAATTGCTTGTCCTGAAGAGCGATTCTTTGGTTCGTCTTTGCTCTGTCATGGGGATAGATTGAATGAGCAGGATTGAATGAAACAGTTCTATTTTATGGATTGAAAAGGCACTGAAATGGGGAGGATGTTTGGTGGCAGGTTTATTAAACCATTTTCCATGAAAGCTCTGAAAATGCTTGTTGTTCTAATAGTAACTTGGGTGCTACTGTTCAAGCAGCAATCCTGGGAATATCCTTCAATTTGATCTCTGGCTTAGATTTCTGTATTCTGTTAGACTATTCCGTATTGAATTATGAAGAACATGCTTTGTGAAATAATGTAGGACAACGGTCACAAAGGGAATGAAGGAAAAGCTATTCACAAAATTTTCTTTCATTAAAGCAAACCTTTATTTTGCTGTGTGCATTATTTACTATAACGTATTTGTATTCTTATTTATTAAATGTGCCAGGAATTATATATTCAGAAAGATAACTAAAAGCCACAGTATATTGTCTTTCTCAAATACAATATCGCAAGTAGAATACTCCAGCAGAAGTAAAAATGTTTATATCTCACTGGTTATTAAGTAAGCCATCTTTGACTGTGAGATGAAGCATCACTTCTAAAATGCATTGTTAGGAAGATAAAATTCCTGATAGCCCTTTTTTTTTATTTATTTTTTCTTTCAGGTAGCTTTTTATGTCACTGTGTTCAGTGGTCTCTTGTGTCTGGTAAGTGATGATGTGTAAGCAGAATTATTTGGCATTCAGCTGGAACATGGGGTTGTTCATCTGGCAAAGGATGCCCTACATAAAGAGCTAAACGGGGCAAAATGATGCTCAAAGGGGTGCAGTGAGTATAGAGAGAGAGGGGAGTAAAATTGACCAGGAGGTTCAGACTCTTCTCTAAATTCAGCAGGGCACTTGGGAAATATTCACAAGCTGAATACTAGGTGTGTGGTTCGAGGGAAAGCTAGAAGCTTAGAGGGCAAGATCATACCTTTGTCCTCTGTCTTTGGTGCCAGAGGGGTCCTTGTACGAGGATATTCCACGAAAATGCTGTTAAGCCTCTCTGAGATCCGGAGTTGTCCAGGAAGGTTAACATACATGCAGCTCCTATGGCTACACGGAGTACAGATAAGTACTGGTTATGCTGTGTTATTTTATCTATTTTTTCCCTTGAATAATAGCTTGAGTCGCTTGTGGTGACCATGTTTAGGCTGGTAATACAGCATATTTCTGAAATACTGTATTTTTTTCCCACTGGATCAATATGGATTTAGTCTCTTGAAAAATCTCCTCTTTATAAAGCCTCTTTATACAACTCTAATTATCGTAGTGCCCTTGTTAAAGAGTTACCCATGGCATAGTTTTACACACCATAATAAATGGTCTTCTAGAACTAATCTCTGAAATGCAATTTGCATGCGAAAATAACAGCTTATGGTCTTTGATATTCTGCACATTCCTTGTTCTCTTCTATTTGCTTCTGCTTCCTTTTCTTGCACTTAAAGTGCATCTTTATAACTACCATCTGCTTGCTCGTTCCCATTGAAGTTTGTTTGTTTCCATCTACTTTTAACCTCTTCCTATGCATCTCTGAGCTCTCCCATCTGAGCACAGACGTTAAAATAGCATGGCCTGACTTTCTGAAGTGTTAATTGAATGCAGAGCCTTCTGCTTTGAATGGGACCTGGAACGGATCAGTCCTTTGAAAATGAGATCAGTCCTGTTTGAAGGAAGTACGGAGTTGTGAGGCCAAGGTAATGTAAGTAACCTTCAGCGACCCGTGTACTTTAAAATACTTTCTGCAATGAAATAATGGCAGACATTAAAGCTTCAGCAAAATCAAATGATTCATTTGGAAATACTATTAACTTTAGACCAGTTTGGAACAGTGACATAACGTGGCTTGATGAAGATCGCCCAGGGGGATTGGTTCAGTACTTACGCGTAGCGATCCCCTTTGTGAGCAAACCTGTGCATAAGACACACAGCAGCAATGAAGGTAAAGACCAATCCCGTGGCAAAGCAGCAGGCAGAAGGTCTGCAGGAGGGAAGAGACATGTTGTAGGTGTGCTTGGCCTTGTACCTCGCTGGCCCTGACTGGGCATGGGTGCTGTGAGTGCCAGGCAGTGGTGGTCAGCAGCCTGGGGCTGTGCCTGCTTGCTGCCACCCGATGTGCTCTGCTCAGTGCCACCAGGCTGCACCCTTCGGTGCCTGCCTCGCCTTGCAGAACAGATGCTTCATCTGCTCTCTGGCAGCAACAGCCCCGTGGCCATGAGGACCTGTGCTTGCGTGTGGCTTCCAGGCCAACTGCAGAGGCCCCTGTGTGGCTGCTCACAGCTGCACCTCGTCAGCCTCATCCGTAGATCCGAGGTCACAGAGAAGTGTGAGGGCTGGGGGGAGCTCGTAGGGGAGACAAGGAGGGCATGTTTGAGGAGTGTGTGCAGCTATATGGCTGGTTTTTAATGCATTTTGTAAGAAAACTGGGACTGAAGTCGGTCACTTATGTGCATACCTTAGCAGAAGCTTAGATCTTAATATAATCAAGACTAAAAAGGCAGCAAAAGATGTATCCTTAGCTTCATGGTGGTGAAGTTATCCCGTGCTAGTTACCACTGTTCCATGATTTTTTCAAAGTACGGACTTTTTATTAAGAAGTGCTGTTGCATCTAACCTTTAATGGGGTAAAGCAGCATATTCTTTTTCTCAGTTTTTGAAATTAACTTAAAAACAGCAGCAAAGATCTCTATCAAGCACTTGTTTGAAGCAGGTAGTCCCATGGAAGATCTGATCAGGAACATCACGATATTCCAGCAAAATCACAAGAAACCCAGCAGAACTAAGTAAGGGGAAGTGTTGAGCAATTTACCTTTAGACTTGTCTGTCTACAAGTAAACAGGAGGCAGAAAGCAGACTCAGAGCTTCTCCTTTTAATTGAGTATCTGAGATCTCTCCAGCCATGTGAGGAGTGTGGGCAGATATTTTTTGCTGCTGCTCTGTCATGTAGTGCAACAACAACAAGGTGACTTGCCTTTGAGGCATGGGAGGTGCAAGGGGGAGGAGCGTTAAGCTTTGTGTAGGCACCTGGCTGTGTCTCCTCAAACCAGTAGATGAGGCTGTTTCCCATTGCATTTTGCAACACTGTAAAACCCTAGAAAAACAGTTGAACAAAATATTGATAATTGGGTCCTTAAGGAAGAGCGATTTAAATCTTTCATTTTTATTGGCAGTGCTGCTTTTCTTCCTCCACATCCAGAAGTAACGGAGGTCAAGCAGTTATGTGAATGGCTTCTACTTCCTCGTTGCAGTGAGGCGTAAGAAATTGGAAATACGTTTGATAAACACAAGAGGCTGCTCTGCCCACCTTGAGATTAGTGCTTCTGAGATTGGCCTGGCTGGTACTGATGGATTTACTTACTGTTCCTGGGGTCTCATGAATCAAATAACAGAGGATTTTTTTCTTAGTTTTTATGTTACTTTGCCTGCTTTTGTCAGGTTATCTCCTCTTTCCAGATGATTATTTCCAGCTGGAGAACAATTATCATCACTGAAGTGCTTCTGGTCTGATTTGTTTTGGCTGGCTAGCAGAATCACTCTAACACTTTACAGTTAAGTTTCTGATATCTGTCAGTATAACTTCTACCAATGTCCCTACTTGAATTATAATTAAATCTATCTCTAAATATGATTTTTTGTCTCTTCCCTGCACTCTTAATGTCTCATAATGAAATAGGTTCAAAATCAACCATTAAGTAGAATATCCAGGTATATCTTTGGAATCTGTACATCCGTACTGCATTGACTGGTGCCTTCCAAGGTACCAAGCCTTGCATGGGAAGGGGCTTCACTGTTCTTTGGGCCTGTTTCTGTTTAAGAAGTATAAACTTGGTCTGGAATTCATGCTTGCTCTGTCATCTGAAATTTAATTCCTCAGAAGTCTTGACTTGAGAGATTTAGAACATCTTTATATATCTTGGGGTATTCCTTTTCCCATCACGGTTAGGAAAAGCTCTTAGGTTTGAGAGCATCTTAGGTTTACTTTTTGTCTAGAAACTTGTGGGAAAGATGTGAGATGCACACTTATTATTAACTTTTGTTCCCAGTGAAATACTTTCATATCCATTGCAGTTCTTATTTTTATTGTTTTACACTTGCTTTTGCCAAGCATTTCGTCAGAAAGATTTCCCAATCACTTGATAAATACCCACTTCATTGCACTTAAAGGTAACAATCTACAATTCCCTCAGCAATTGCTGTTTTAAATCAATAAAGCAGTTAAGTAGAACGTGCTATCACTGACACTGTGATAACACAGATCCAGAACACAGGTAGGTCTGGCAATAAAGGGATGGCAGAAGCCTTTTTTTTTTTTTTTTTTTTTTTTTTCCTGGGGAGTCAGAGCACTGCACATGGCAGCTCATGGACTGCCTGAGTGATGTGGCTTGGTGGTGTGCTCTCTGCTCATTTTCAGAGCACACCCAGAAATCTGTTCATTCTTGTTCATTCTGCTTTTTCCCCCTCTTTCCTTGAAAGTCCATACCCTCCCCCCCCCAGCCACCTTGCTGGGAGGTTCTGCAGTATGGCTAAAAGTACAGTTTCATAATCAGCTTAATCAGGTCTAAAAAATGGCGAACTCTGCACTCGCCACCGCTTTTGGTTGCATTCCCATTGCTGCTTTAATGAGAGTTGGAGGGTTTACGTGGCTGTGCAGTGGCATAGTGGTTTGCGTGAACTAAAACATTATAACAAGAAAAAAAACATCTGAGACAATCTGACCATTTGTTGGATGAATGATTTGCTCTGACTTGCCATATGGGTGTAAACGGACTAAGAACCATGCAAAGAGGGGACAGGAATGCATGTCCAGATTGGAAACGTGAACGAGGCTGCCCTTTGGAGATAGTACAGTATTTACATTGGCTTCTGTGCATGTGAAACTGCATTGTATTTGTGTTCACGTATTGGAGATAACAGTTAAACTGATGCTTAAAGTTTGGAGAAAATCTCTCTAGGTGCTGTTTTTGGATTGCAGTCATAGTGGTGCCAGTAACCGGGTCCTTCGAGGGAGCTGGCTTAGGAAGGAGGGGAAGGGCGATGAAGCATTCCTCTTAGGTGCTGCTCTTTGAATACAGCGATTGCCCCACCACAGTCAAAAATCTGGTACCTATGAAGTTGAGGCATTGTCTTTTGAAGTATTTGGCTGTGTCAGGGTAGCACAGGATGCATCAATAAAAACTGCTGTGTGGTCCTTCTGTGCCATCTCTTGATATTGTTACGCAGCTTGGCATTCTGGGGTATAAGCTGAAATGTAAGGTGTCACCAGTTTATGTCAATTTGTGGTTAATCTTTGGGAGACTTTGTAGTTAGTGAGCCAGGAGCTCAACCTGAGAAGGTTTTGAGGTCTTTCACAAAAGGGCATAGCTGAACAATAGCGCTTGAGCTAAAAACTAGGTAAGTGAGTGTATTCCCTTGCCTATTTAAAGATGGTCATACAGGGCTTGTGCCAAAAAAGAAAATAAGGTCCTCTACTTTAACCACTGCCAGGCCCAAGGGCTAAGCACAAGAGGTTGTGCAGGTGATGGCAGCCCATGGGGTGTTGCCCAGGGGCAGTCGCATGTTGCAAAAGGGTGTCCGATGGGGGCTGATAGTTTAACACACAGCACCTGCCCTAAGAAGTGTTGCTCTGTTGCAAAAGCAACAAAAGATCATACTTACACATGATTTACTACCAAGTTGGTAGTTGGCTTTCACCTCTTCCTGTAAAGAGCGTTTTGTTTTCCAGTTGCAGGTATGTCACTTCATACGAGGCGAGACCTAAAAGCTCTTTATCCCTTCGTCTTTCCTTCCTTGCCCTCAGGATTAAATGCTGTAAGAGCAGACTTTAGGGAGGTGCTTAGATGGGATTGGTCTTGTTCCATTCTCATTTAATACCTTATCAAAGCTACTAGGGTTTCACCATAATGTTCTGCTTTAAAGGCCTCCTGCTGTTTCTAGTTAATCTCCTTTTCCATTTATTTTCTCTTACTCATCCAAAAAATTCACCACGATGTATATCCATTCCCCTATCCTGGCTCATTTGTAGTGTTTTGTTGATGTCTTTTTAATTTTTTTTTCCCCTCTCAGTGAACACACAGGACTCTTATTCATGGAAAACAGTGTTTAAGGATCTTGCCTATGTATAAAAATCTCACCTGTTCTGACAGGTTCATTCAATTCATCTGCATTTTATATACTATATAGAGAAGAAATTATCTATGCTCTGGGTCTTTAACTCCATTTCCTCCCTCACCGGCCTCTAGCAATGTAACCTCCTAGTTATGCCTGTTGATTCACATCTGCAGTTACTGCTGGCTGGGTAAGTGTATGCAAGCTCTTGCTGGTTAACAGTGTGTATGTTGTTGACCTTATCACCTTTTCTTGCTACATACTTATTCCCAAAGCCATCAACTTCCTTAGCTACTAAAATATTTCTTATGGTTGGAAGTACTCCCCCCCCATCAAACTACACATTAGTCACATTTATTCCCCCCTGCTTTGGGTCAATGCTGCTCAGATTGAGAGATGGTGAAATGACAACTGAAGCATGAGGTTTTCTGGATTTCTAGTATATGCATGAAATTATGTAGATCAATCATGGATTCAAGAGAAAAATAAGGCATGGAGATTATGCAGCAGCATAATCCAGATAAAAAAGGTAAAGCTTTAGAATTGTAATGAAGTGTGAGTTACAGCAGTATACACCATTATGGATAGCTTGAGTGTAATATAAAACTCAGGTAATCTTCATTAAACATAACTTGGTATTTTGAATTAATTTTAATTTAAGAAAAAGAAAAATAATTTCATTTTAGTGTTACGTACATTCAACTTTCTTTGAGTTGCAGGATAGGATCTTCCGTGTCATGTTTATTCTTTTTCAAAAATAACAGAATAATCTTTTTACAGGATCATTTTGGTGACCTGCAGAACCAAGATGCAACTTAGAACAAAAATCCTTCTCATAAGCTTACAAGACGTTTATGTTATTGGCATCTGACTTTATCATGAGTCTCAAGTAATACTGTCTTTCCTGATACCTGGATTTAATGAACTTTGCTTAGCCATCAGAATACTAATGCAAAACACTTGCCTGGTTTTGTTTTAGCCTCAGACTAAATAAGACCATTTTTAACCGTTTCATTCTTATTCCTTGGTAAATTGACAAGCTATATAAAAGACTGCATGTGTGTGAGACCCGCGTTTGTAATTCTGCGGCATGACTGGGGAAAGGATGTGACAAAAGTTGAGAGCTGAAGTGTGCTGGTGGGAGAGAAGTCATGTTGTGGTGGGCTGAGAAAGATCTGTGTACAGGGGATAATCCAGGAGAGCTGAGATCAATAAACTAAAGATGTGAAGTTGGTGGTTAGTTCCATAGTTTAAATGAAATTTAAACAAAAACTTACCACTACAAGCATGGGATGGTAGACAATAGGCTGGGAAGAAATTTTATATTAGCTAATGTATTGTTTACCTTCACGTAAAGAGACAGGAACGCTGTTTTCTCCCAGTTGCAAATGTTTGACTAGCTTTACATGGTAGTATTTTATTAGCTTATAAGAATGTCATATGATCAGTGTTCTTGTATTTAATTTTGTAGGAAAGTATTTTATTTATCTTGCATTGAGACTATTTGCACAGCTAAGTATACTGAGGTCACGGATTTAAAGGCTGTATTTAAGGTTTGTGTTTTTTTTGTATCCCTGACAGTGTAGAGACCCAGGAAAGAACTGTGACACAAAGCTCAACAGAGCCACCTGGTACAGTTGTAGAATCTGGAAAATGGAAATGTATTCTTAAGCCTGTGGTGTTCTCCTGATGCCTTCAAACACTATCAAAAGGAAAAGGTGAGGAGATTAAGGGGAGCTGCGGAACTGGAGGTATGATTACCCTACACATTCCCGATGCAGTTTTAACATAGCTTATTTACGTGCTAAAATACCACAAACGCCTGATTATCTACTGAGATCCTCAGATGGATTTTGAAGCTCACTGAGCTCTGTGCTAGTCCTCAAGATAGCTAATTAAGACTAATCCAGGTATGTCTACACAAGCTGTAGTTATACCACAAGACTATGCTAGAGGAATTCCAGTTAAGTAACACTTTAACATCATTAACAGCACAGAAGCCTAAGATACTTAAGTTTGTGTGTGTTGTAGATAATATCTAAAATAAGTAACACTTAAAAACTGATAACGTAGAGAGAAATATGTTGTTAAATTTTTGTCCCTCAAAGTTTCACCAATGCATTTTCAGAACCCCCCTGCAATGTAGCAAAGTGGTAATTGTGTACCATGCAATGCAGGAGGGAGAGGTGAAGTCACCTCTCAGGGAAGAGCTAGAGACAGTGATTGCATTAAAGCTTATATGTTTTCTGTTTTTTTTTTTTACTGTTTTTTTCACCCTTGCACTCAACTTGTACTTTATTTTTCTGTGTAGCTGTGTACTTTTTAGAGGTATTAAAACTTCAAAGAAATTATAGTATTACAAGTTGATTCTATTAAGACAAATTACTCCTGCCACTATAAGTCAACGTATTATTTGTCTTTTCATGTAAACCTATTAAGTGTTTGTATCCTATGTGTCTGATGTACATTAATTGTGGAATAATGCTTCCACTGAATAACCTTGAATGAAATTTTTATCACTTTTGGATAAGATGGGATAACCCTTTTTTTCTCTTTTTTATGTATCTATTTGTTATTACACAACATAATGGAACTTAGCAAACATGCAAGGTGACAAACATACTTTAAACATCCCTCTGACATTATTTTTGTCTTTATTAAATGGCCAAAGGAGTCAGGGATTCACATTTTCTTCTTCATACAAGCATATAGCATATTGTTAAATAAAAAGGACAAGTGCATATCAATCAACATTTTGGCAAACAGGAAGCATATATTGTTTAGACTCCATTTATTTTTCAAAAATCTAGTTGAAATTAGGTTATAAATTATTTAAGCTACAGCACAACACAAAAAAATCAATGACTTACGGCAGGTTCTTGAAGGTCTTATTTTCAGCCTTCTGTTCATCCTTTCCTTTTTTAAAAAAGCATAATGTTCTTTGCTTTGACTTCTTAAAGACTGTGTAAGTCATATTTGGGTACTATTCAAATAACATGTTTGTTATAAAAGGAAAGCAGAAGGTAACATTTGCTTGCAAGGTTACTGTCACAGAGTACCTTCTTGAGGAAGAAAGAAAAGGGAAAAAAAGTAAGGTGTTAGCGGTAAATTTTAAATGGTAATGGAAGTTTTGTTCTTCACAGTCAAAACCCACAATTGACTGGACCTAAGGAATCCAGAATTTGACCCTGTATTTGTGACAGCTAGCATAGATGTGTAGCCAATTTGTCTTTCAGTAGTTCAGTTTATTCATGTGGCATTCAACCTTGCTGAGAAGGAGAAAACACCTTAACGCTTTAATAGCACTCAAAGCCTGTGAAGTGCTTGAACGAGGGCTGTCCTGGAGCACGGGCGCCGCCTGCACCTCGCCGCCCGGGGGCTTCACCGGGGGGGGCAATGGAGGCTGCGGGCCGGGCTCGGGAGCGCAGAGGCAGCCAGCGCCGAGCTTCTGCCCGGCCCTGTGCCGGCGGCGGGCGGGGCTGCCCGGCCCGAAGATGGCGGCGGGGCGGTGCCGAGCCGGGCCGTGCCGGGCGGG
>CM021708.1:5524839-6008686 GCA_011074415.1 Stictonetta naevosa | reverse complement strand
GGCCGGCGGCAGGCTCCGTCCCCGCGGGGCGCGGCGGGGCGGCCCGGGCCGGGCATGGAAGTGGAGAAGATGGACGAGAATGAATGGAAGTACCACGGGGAGGGCAACCAGAGCCTCGTCGTCGCGCACTGCCAGGTGCGGCCGTTGGACGGCGGGGCGAGAGCGGCCCTCCCCCGCCGCCGGGCCCCGCGTGAGGGGAGGGGGGGGGGCGGGCCGGGGCCTCCCCAGGTGCGCGGCCGGGCCGGGCCTTTCCTTAGCGCCCCGCCGGCGGCTGGGGCAGGGGCGGCGGCGGCGGGGGCAGCCTGGAGACGGGCGGCCCTCGGCTTGCGGCGGGGGAGACGCGCTGGCAATAATCCGCCTGTCGTGTCGCGATACGGGCGCGACGGAAGGCAGCCCCGGCAGGGACCGCGCTCCCCCGGGCGCCCGCGGGGTCTGGCTGCGGGGGCCGGGCCGCGCACCTCTGTGAGGGGCCGGCTGGCGCCGGCCCCGTGCCTCCGCGTACGTTTTTTTCCCCCTCCGCCTTCTTCTTTAAAGGAACAATCAAACCCGGGTCCGCCGTTCCGGCGGGCAGCATCCGTTCGGTGAAGCCGGGTCTGGCCACAGCGTGCGCGCCGGGCTGCTGTCAGCGGCTGTCGCCTCGCACGGCGGGGCCGGGGCTCAGCTCGGAACGGCCCTCGAAGGAGTTCGTTCTTTATCTAGCGCGTACTTAGGGACGCTTTTTGTCTTAAAAATTTGCGTTTCAGTCTAAGTTCTGTTACGGATGTGCCCCAAAATGCCCTTGATGTTTCACAGATCTAAAGGCAGTAAAACTATAAAAGGCTAAAGAGTGGTATTTATGTAGAAAAAACTACAAGCTATACGAGTTGAATCCTGAAAACCATTTCTTTTCTATAACATATGAAAGAACGATTAAAAATACTGTATTTGTTTGATGTATCTTTTCTGGGTTTTAAGCGTACGTTCAATATAAAAAACGTTATGTCAGCCTGAGGAAAATGCTGGAAGTATTATGGCCTCAAACTTCAGGAGCGACGTTTCTGTGGCTCTCGTTTCTCTTTATATGAGATACTTTAAAAAGGTATTCTTCCTACAAGAAAAAAAGCGCGTGATTTTGTTTCCTGTCTAAATTTTAGCTTTGGAAAAGGCAGCTCAAAAAAAATGCAGTCACTGAACAATAGGAATCAGAATACGTAATGGATTAATAGTGATGCAACTGTGATATCTTTGAAGACGTGGGAGATGAGGAAGTCTGCCAGAAACTCAGAATACTTGCCAAGCGTGTCAATTCTCTTTTTAACAAGAGGCTAAAACTTTAGGATACAGTGAAAGTAAAGCAGGTATATTTTTTTCCTGCATAGATAGCTTGTGAACTCTTGGAAAATGGGAGCACCTAAACGAGTGTTTAAATGCTGATTGTTGCGTTGTACCCCTTAAAAACAGGACATGCTTGCATGATTAATCATTGTTCTTGTGATCCGTTGTCAGTCATTCTCAGGTTTGTGTGAACAAAACAGCAGCATAATTAAGATATTGAATTTTATTTTAACTTTCCTGGCTTCATTCTCTATCTCTTCGGTTCATGTTTACTGTGCGTAAAGGTCAGGGGGAGGGATGTTGATTTGGTTGTGCCAAGGGGGACGTGAATGGGGGCTGAGAGAAGCGCTGGGATTGTGAGGCCAGGGTGGAAGCATACGTGTGCTTGTTGTCGCCTTGTTCTCCCTTCTTGTGTGTAGCGGTGCTTCGGAATGAGAGAAGGAAGCTGGTCCCTACCTGCGTGGGTCTGAACCTCTCATCCTTGCTTTTTCAGGAAGATCTGAGAAGTTCAAAAATAAAACAACCCCAACAGCAACAAAAACAAACCGAATGAGTCCCCTGTCCTTCTGGAGAGGAGAGCAGAAGCTGGTCTGCCTTTTGTGAACTAAGACCCAGGGAGTTTTTTTGCTTCAGCTCCTGCCCTCTGATCCCCTCTCTGAAGCAGTGATAACTGGTTCTGTGCAAGTTCATGTTACCAGGTCCCTGGGGTTCAGGCTGGGGTGAGCGGGCGGGCTGGGCACACGCTGCTCTACTTGTGTAGAGCAGAGCCGGCTTGTGGGTGAAGACTAAGAAGAACAAGGCACGCCTCACTTCGTGGTGCAGGGTCTTTTTAAGGCTATGTTTATTTCTTTGGCTTCTCCCATTCCCTGCGTATTTAAGACGTGAATGTAACGCCCTGTTAATCCAGAGTTAGTACAGGACCAAAATTGAAAACTTGGTCACAGGAAAGTCACATGCCCAACAAGCAGCTCTGCTAGTGATGAGCTGATAAGCCCTGGATGCAGCCAACAAGCAGACGTTTTTTCAGGTGCCCTTGGATGGTGGCCGATAGACAGAGGTTGGGCTGACAGTCAGACCGGTGTCCCGTGGAACACGCCGTGCTGTGTGACAGCGCTGTGAAGCACTGCCTGATGGGCTGGTCCCGCTTACCAGCTGCTGACCTCCAGAATGCCGCAGTGACAAGTCCCCACGAGTGCCCGTGCTCTTGCAGCCTGCGGAGCGCGGTTGGTACTGAGGCAAAGAATCTGAAATCACTGCAAGTGCATCTCTGTTCCCTATATTCACCCCATGAGAAAAAGAGGATCTTGGGTGGGGCATAGCCTTGTCAGCGCATCTCTTCTTACACTGATAGTTTCACAGAGTTACTTTAATTAGTTCTCCAGCATTTAAAGATGGAACGTCTGCAAAGAATTTCCAGTTACGCTGTCATCACTGAAGCTGCTTGCTTGCTTAATGTATATTCCAACTTCTGTTTTCCTGGCTTTTTGTAGTTTAAGTTCTGATGAATCAAAAATTCTGGCAGACATACGGTGTTGTGGGACAAATTTCTCTGGTGGCAAAGCTTTTCCTGTTGGTTTTTAATACAGCTGTGATTAACTTAAACTGAAACGGAATGGTTTTTCAGCCTTTGTCTGTCGTGCAACCTCCTGAAATGCTGCTACCAGAAAATGAATGAGGACAGCTCTTCTGTACCATTGGTGCCAGTGGGAAATATAACCGGCACTTCCCTTTGGTTCCTGAGGCCGGTGCTTGATACATTCAGCCTGATCTCTCACATGTCCCCAAAACTGCAAGTTCATTGCATCAGTAAACGCAAAGTCCTTGTCTGTATGTTGCCATGTTGGGTATTTGATTCAATCCTAGTATCCTCTGCAAATAACTTACTTGCCACAATTCACCATCTGGTGAATCCTCTGGTTACTTGTTCTAGCTGTGTTCTCAGAGATGCCTGAAGTGCTGTGGTACAGATACTGTTTTAAATTAAAAAAAAAAAAAAGAAAAACAGCTGAACACAATCACAGACAGCTAGGCATTTAATAAAAGATGCTTTGTATTCTCTGCATTTTATTGGAATGTTGCTCCTTTTGCATCAAATTTGGCTTCCAATTTAAAGAGAGAGCTCGACTGTTCTTTACCTCCTCTGCTCTGCTCTTGAGCAGCAGAGATGGTTCCGAGGAACTGCAGTAGGACAGTTATCTTCTTGTAAGCTGTTGCCTTTTTCTGATAGCTGGTTTTTCAGAAGTGAGCTGAAAATCCTCATTTGTAGTTCTGTCTTTTAATCAGTTGTTTGCTCTTACAGAGACACTAACGCTTCATTTCATAAAGGCTTCAGGAAATTGTTGTTCTTATAAAGTAGCACAAGTGACTCTAGAAATAAGGACTTGTATTTCCTTTGAATGTTGAAATATTGCTTGAAACATATTTCAAGTTTTTGCTTCATGTATCTATGTTCCTCCTGTGCTTCACTGCAGTTGACTTTTTTTTTAATGTTGGGATATGATGGCAATCTAATGCTTCCTTTTAAAATATGTCTAAACATTAAGCTTGCGTTTCATGATGACTATTTGGATGTGATAAAATAAAACGATAAGAGGGGAGTTTTTTCCCAGTAAGTTTTGTATTCAATAAGATAGTCCAAAGGAACCTTGATGTGTGTTTGCAAAAGGTTGTGGTGTGTCTGCAGGTGCCTTTATTGTTAGTAATAATCTGCTTCTCGTCTTAGAGTGCTAGCAGCTCTAACAGATACCTTTGGGGTTTGGTAAGGGACTTAGTTTGTTGGTAAATATGTAAACCATCCCCAGAGCATATGGGAGCTTACTAAATAGAAAAAGGAGATGACAGATGGAGAAGGTAAATGAAGCAGAGCTAAGAAGGCTGAGGGAGGGAGTCAAGTCAGGTGATCCAACTTCGTAAGGTTCCTACAGTTGGTGCTTGTAGTAGGTTAATAATACTTGGCTCTTCTCTGAGATAGCTTTTAAATCTTCAAGTTACATGGGTGAGGGTGAAGGATATCACAGCGTCAGCAGTGCTTCCTTCACAGATGTCCTTGCCGGTCCCTCTTCTGGGTTTGTGGGGACTGTTGGGAGTAGGAGGCTATTTGGATGTTCAGTTCTGATTTCACTGTGACTGCAGCTGCCTTACGGTGGCTGCAAAGAATGTGCAGAACAGCCCTTTCTGCATATGGGAGACTGATTTGGTTTTTGTTTCCTATGAAATAAAATTTATTCTGTGTCTGCAGGGGTGCTTTGCATCACATCGGGCTAGGTAATTGTTCCTAGTACTGCTTTGGAAGTATGAAATAGTCAGCCTGGTTGTTGTTTTGTTCGTTTGGGTTAGAGTAGTTAAAACTGAATCTTAATGGAAAATCTTGCTGTAATGAGCTTACTTTGAGAGAGGGCTATTACCAAGATTTTATGTTTAGAAACAAAAGTTTTTGCTAAGAGAGGGAAAAGTTCATGGGCAGCATTACGAGCTAGATGCAGCTTTCCAGTTTGGTCTTATTTGGCAAAAAGGGAGTGATGCCGATCATTAATTGCTGTCTTGTGGAGAAAATCATCTTGAGGCACTTCTTCAGGTGGTCACATTTTGTGTAATTTCAAGAGCCTGAGTGTCCTGTTTTGTTCTTCCCTTTCATCCCACTGCTTTTGTGTGTCGAGTTGGCTGAATCTGTTTTGTTGTCTTGAAAGTGGTGTAAGTACAGTATTGCCCCCCAAACTTCCAAGACATTCCTGAGAAATTCCAGATCCCTGACTAGGAGCACATTTTGTTGTGTTCTGTTTTGTTGTGGTTTTGTCTTAATGTCTGTGGAATAGTGAATTAGTATCTATGAGTGTCTTGCCTTCAAGGAACTAAAGAGCAGACTGCTGGTTCTTCTGCACTGGTTCTTTTTGCTGTTCCTTGCAGGTATAAATATTAGAAATACTCCCCTGCCTTTCGCTGGCCTTGCTTATCAATGGTGGCCTTCTCTGTCTCTCTCACTGATTAAAGAATGGCCAAGTTACTCTGTCTTTGCTTTTTCATGCTAAGAAGTTATCAGAAGCGAGATGCAACTTCTGTTTATTGAATTTTATTTTGAGTATTAGGAAAGGCACAGTTTTGCTAAGACTTGAACTTAAAACTTTTACATCCTTGAGGAGATTCTTCTGAAATTCTAAACCAGTGGTCATTCTTATTTCTGATTGATTTAATGCTCTGGAGGGGTCAAAAAAATTCACCAAAGCTACATGACACAACATAGGGAGGAGTTTTGCATCTGTTTCTGTAGAATTTTCTGAGGAAATAAAAACTTCCATGGGATTAAGTTGGATCAAGATTCCAGCATAAACTTGAATGGGAGTTAAGGACCAGTAAAACCTCTTCTGTCGTGTGTCGTCGTTTGTCCCCCCCCATTATAGGGCATTTCTTTGACCTTGTTTCTCTAGCATTGTGTTCTTTTGGGGGTATGTGTATCTAAACATAAACTGTCTAGCAACACTCCCCCCGCAGAGTGCATTCCATTAGCCTATTTAGAAAAAGGACAAGAAAACAGATTAATGACTAAATATAATGCGTTCCTTCTTTCCTAGTTGTAATTACTTGGAAAACTATTTATGTATTAATTTATTGCGAGTGAGCAAAGGAGCTTCTGCCCAAGTTTACTGAAGCAAGCAGCTACAGATTCCAGCTGAAAAGCCAAGTATGTGGTCAAGGTGTGTCATCAGGGGAGAAGAAAAGAAGAGATGTGTACCATGCTGTAAACAACAATTACATTTTTAGGAATAGGAGGCAATTACTAGTTTGAGTTGAGTGTCACTCGAACCTGTGAAACTGTACGTTCCTTGTGTTAACCTTGTTTAATTAGTATTTAGATATGCATCTATAATCACTGCAATAAAGGAAGACAGTTTCGTATTTACACTTGATTCTTTGGCTAAGTGGGTGTAACTGTGACTGTTGATACCATCACTGACTGGACCAACTCTGCCTGAGTATGGTCTACAGAGCTTTTTTATTATAATTATAAAAGAATTAGAAGTTGGAAAGACTTTAAATTCACAAATGAGCAGTGGATTGGCTGCAAAGCTTTTTTTTTTTTTTTTTTTTTTTTGACCCAAACCAGCTGCTTGAGTCAATGTCTGTTACAGAATTTTGATTTCATATTGTACCAGTCTATTAAATTTGCTTTTTCTTTGTCTTTACCAGGTTTCTGCACTGAAAGGATGCTCTGAGTGCGGTGCAGTTTAGCAGTGTATTTCCTAAGGTGAAAGGGAAGGTGACACCAGGTAGGGGAAGTGAATGATGAGAGCAGAAAACAGAAAAGCAGAAATACCCTTTAAAACTCGTCTTACAACATTAGTGCCTCAGATGGTTCTGTAGATGCAGATGTGAAAACGTCACGTGTTTGTGCCGTGAGATGGAAACAGGGAGAATCTCTGCTCTCATACTGCAGGCTGGTGTGGTAGTGACACCGACTGTAGTAGCAACATCACTGTTTCTTTTTACTTTTTTGACTTCTAATTGCTTCCCCCTCCCTGTTAATGTTCTCCTGAAATGCCTTGCTCCTCCAACATCACCAAAGCTGCCAGGCACATGGCTCTACCCTCTGGTGCTGGAGGTGTTGCTGCTAAGTGGAGGTTTGGAGCAGTGTGGAGGAGGGAAGCTCAGCACATGTTTTCGTGTTCCTGTTTGTAGAACTCACCTGTTTGACAGAGGAATGAGGTATTTGATGCACTGTTAAATGTTAAGGACTACTTTTTTTTCCTAACAGTTAGGGTGTCAGGCCGTGTACAGTGTTACCCAGCTGCAGCGGTTCGTGCCCGTGGGTGACCACCAAGAGGTGATCCGTTCTGCTCGCTGGGGGGCGTATTGCTGGGCGTCCTTACAGGTACTGCGATTAGGTGGCTTAGCTGGAGGGCAAATGCTTCCTCATTCATGGCTAGTGCAAGTTGGTACAATTCTTTTGGAATTGGTACCACCTGCGTATTGCAAGACCATAGAAAGCTTCGCTATAAAGTGAAACCTGGGTTACTGTGGGGCTTTCGCGGTGTCCAGGTCATAGCCAAACAGAACGGAGTAATGGAACGACTGAAGTCTGATGCAGCTTGCGAGCTCTGCTGCATGTAGTGAGTCCTGTGGTGGTGTTTGCTCCCAAATAATGGCTTAAAATACTGAATGGTGTCAGGCCAAGTGCTGTGGCAGAAAATCTTTATTCATGCGAAGAGATCAGAAGATTGTTCTTAGGGGGGCTCCTACGCCAAGTAGAAGAACATTGTTCCAATTTTTGAAGGCTTCCTTGCGCTTTGTGTGAGCGATTGCTAAACTTCCTCCATACTGGCAGGAAATGTAGCTTTCCTCACTTTGTTTTGTGTGATCTTATCCGTGTTCTTACACAGAACAAAACTGAGTTGGAAACCTGCACTTTTATACAATGTTACCATATGTACTGCCTTCAAAAGCTATGGAATTTTCCAGTGTTTAGCTTGTGTTCATCTCTCATGTCCCACAGCGCTACCCTGGATGAGGAGACCTTTAAAATGTCATCTGTTGAGTATCATAAAGATATAAGCTTTGACTGGAGTTCCTAGGCAGTGTGGAGGACGCATTTTTACTGAGTTTTATTAGTTCTCAGAGGAAGGAGCATTCCTCTGTGCATCTGTCTTCTCTGACATGTGACAGCGACACCTCTTTGTCCATCTGCTTCCCTCCCGTGATGGATTCTCTGCATAGAAAATCATTGTTTTCTGTTTAAATCCCTCAAACTAAAGTTAGAATTAAAGGGGTTGTGGAACATGAATTTGGAATAGAAAATGTCAGGATAATTTAGCTAGCATGTATATTGCATGCAGTTCAAATGTTCTGCTGCAGAAATATCAGCAAAATAGGTCCATAGTTCATCTTTGGTGCCAGGGAAAATGTCATTTATTAGTATTTGCAGATTAGTAACTTCAAGGAGGGCTTGTATAGCAGTCCTGTTTAACTTGACTTAACCTCCACCTCTCCCTTTGACTGAAATTTAGGTAGAATGCACTTTTTGTAGGTGTAATGGCTGTACACTGGTGTAAATCTACTACGACTAAGTTGCACTAAATAGTCACAGTGGTAGTAGCAAGTTTGACATTTGTAGAGCTATTTTGGGTAAGTTCTCGATAGCTTTTTGGGTTGAGGAGAAGAATCACAGAATGGCTGAGGTTTGGAAAGGACCTCCAAAGATCATCTAGTCCAACCCCCCTGCTGAGCAGGGTCACCTTGAGCACGTTGTGCAGGATGGCATCCAGGCGGGTTTGGAAGATCTCCAGAGAAGGAGCACAGCCTCTCTGGGCAGCCTGTCCTGGTGCTCTGTCACCTCCCAGTAAAGAAGTGCCCTCCCATATTCAGCTGGAACCTCCTGTGCTTCAGTTCGTGCCTGACACTAAAGACTCTAAATTAAACAGTCAGTTTTTATTGTATAAAGAAATTCTGCAACGTTTTCAGGTATTGTCTTGTAAAAGTAGGAGGAGCAGCTTCATCCCTTCATTTCCTTAAGTAGTAGTAGGTGGTGGTGGTGGTGTGTCTAATCGATTGCAACGAGTTATTTGGCGTTAATTGTAGGAAAGATTTGTTTCCAGTCTTTGAGAGTGTTTTCCCCCTGTAGTTCACAACTGGAAGCTCATGACTTTCATACAGACAACTTTAAAGTTCTTCTGGGTTTTATTGTTCTGCTTGTACAGCATGTGCCTTCATCACATAAGTATGTTGACAGCAGAGGATAGCAGAGAGGTTAATAACTTCGCCTTGTAAAATTGCATGCAGTGCTCATGGAAACATCGGTGAGGTTCCAGGCACCGCAACTTAGGAGATGCTGGGCGGGGAGGGTGGGGGTGGGAGGGAGTGTTCCCCTTGGGACTTAGTTGTTTCCCCAGGGGGTTTGGTTCCTACCAGAAGACCTTGCGTATGTGAACACCAGTTGGTGACCAACTAGATAAGAATCTTTTCCTGTTATACTGGGCAGTTGCAGAACCAGATATCAGCAAAATGTTTAGCCTCTGCAGAAAAACACTTCACTTGTTCTGGTTCGAATAACTAATGTGTGACAAATGGTGTGAGCCTGGTGCCTTGGGAAAGCAGAAGCTGAGGTGGCGTTTCCCAGGCTGTATGTTTGGATGGGCCAATTCTTCATGTTCTTGTACAGAAGCTTACTCGAAAGCTGTGTGAGCTGAGGTGGTAGAGTAGAAGTAAAATACATAAATACATGTTGTCGTTGTTGTTGTTGATGTTGTTTTATGCAGATTTTCCTGTTTCTTGTACAGGCACCATCTCTTAAACAGATTTTGTTAATAATGTAAAAAGAGACTGAAAGTCAAAAACACCTCAGTGATGCAAACTAGTTCTGTGTTTTTTTTTTTTTTTTTCTTTCTTTCCCTGAAGCATGAAGTATCAGGATTATAGAGTTGTCCAGTTGTGTTTAACTTGGGAAAACTCCTCCATTCAGGAGGCCTGCAGAGTAGCTTGGTCTTAAGAAAAAGAAGTTTAAAAGATATTTCCAAAAAATTTTAGTCCAATATCAAATATTGGTCTGTGAAGGAATAAATGAATTATTATTATTTTTTTTTATCCTGGCTTCATAATGCAACTGCCTAATCCAAAGTGCCTAGATTGATGCTAGTCATATTTTGTTATTTTGGCTTAACTGCAAGCAGTCTTTGGATTTCTTTAAGTAAAATTAAAGCAATAGCTATAGTAACTGCTTTAGAGAAGAAAAATTACTGCAGATGATCATTGGACTTTCTGGGGACCAAGACCAGCAACTCATTTTTTCCCAAGATACGTTAAGACAACAGTTGTGTGTGCATGCACACACGCATTTGTCTTCTCCAGTGACTTTTCAGCACATTTTTGCAGCCCCTCTTACAGCTTCTCCCTTTATTGGCAAGCATAAATTTTCAGTTATGATTTAAAAGACAAACAAACAATTGTTTCACGGTAGGGTGCCAAAGTAGTATTTGCCTGTAAGCAAATGTTTAAGTATAAGGCTGAAGTCTCACGTTGCTGTGCCTTGATACAGTGCCCTTCTAGAACATGGAGCAATTGTAAAAACCCCGATGTGCTCTGTGAGACGCAGCTTTCTGTATCCTCGCTGCTCCCACTCACACTGAGCTGCCCCTAACAACTGGCCACGTTTTGCTGTAGCTCCAGTGTGGTGATGGGCTCGGTCGGAATGTTTGTTACCAGTTACCAAATTGCTGTGTTTTCATGCAAGAATTTTGCTTAAATTCTTTTTTTGAAGAATAAGGGCAGTCATATTTGATATTCTGATGGCTTTTGTTGCTAACTGAATGCTGAACGTACTTACAGAGAAAGGACTGCAGGATTGTTTTTTAATAAAAGAAAAAATTGCAGAGTTTTTCCTTTGAATTCACTATTTTTTTCTACCTTGTCTTAGTTCTTCAAAAGGTGTGAAGCCTCTTGATGTGTCATATGTTACTTTTTCCTACTTTAATGCATTGCTTTTTTTTTTTTTTTTCCTCTCCTTGATTTTGTAGCCTGGTTTTTTGTTTGGTTGGTTTCTTGTTTTTTGTTGTTGTTTTCATTTTTCTGTCTGTATGGGACTGCTATTCAATTAACGCTTTGGTGGTAAATAGTGCATTGATGAAAGTGTTGGTAAGAGGTCTAAGGGCTTATGGGGGTACACATAGGGAATGAAATTTGGGGAACATTAGGATCTAGTTGATCCGATCCTCCAAGTGTGAAGAGTAGCACCAGCTTCCTAAGAAATCTGTTCTCTTCTGGATTTGGCCCTTCATTTGCATGCAGATAAGCATGTTGTATCTTTGATGTTCAATCCTTAAAGCGTTTCAGATAACAGACAAAAAACCTCAGGACAACAACTGCACACAGGATTTGCAAGTAAAGAATCAGTTGAATGAATCAGTAATGCACTAGCATGAAAAATACACCCCTGGTATTTTCAGTGGTAATAATTCTCAGTACTAATGTCAGTAGTATTAGCAGAGCTGTGTAGCTGTTGCTGCTAACTAAAAGGTATCCGCTTAAAATCAGCGCGGTGTTACAAAATGTTATAACCAGATGATATTTTAGTGGATCTTACAGGTTTTTCCAAAGACCTTTTGAGCAAAAACGATAGGTTGTTTTTCTGTATTTTTGTTTGATGCTGTGTTTTAGTGGAAGTCACAACTGACACAGCAGACTTTCAGTGATAGAAGCCACGGGAGTGTTCTCCCTTTTACAGTTGGTGACAGGAAGCAGAGTGGCTGCCTTGTTAAGGTCAGTAGAGGAGGTCGTGGCAAATCTGGGAGCAGAAGTTGGTGTACTTGATTTCAAGTTGAGTGAATCAAGCCTTTAAAATGCCTTTTTTTTTTTTTCCCCAGTGTCTTAGATGAGCTAGACTGGGGAATCAGACATTTGTGGTGTTCAGATGAAATATACTTCGATGCACTTAAATACTAATGAAATCAATATTCTTTCCCATCTTTCTTTAGCGCTGTGTGGTGCTGCGGTTTTTGAAGTCTCCGCCAAACCAGAATAAGGTAAGATACAACACCTCCTGGTGATAAAAGCCCCCAGGTAAGCTAAAAAAAAAAACAAAAAAACTGTCTGAGGAGAGATAGGAAACCTGCAAAAGAACTGCGACCAACAGGAGTAAGAAAAAGGGGATGTTTTAAATGTGCTTGTGTTTCAGGAGTTTTGGCAACAGAAGGAAATTTGAGATCTTCTTACGTAACTAAGATTATGTGACTGCTGATAGATACCATGACCTTTGTGGGGGTCAAATTTTAAGACAGCAATGAATGTGTAGTATGGCTTTTTGTAAGGATGTCTGTGGCAACGGGGAAAGTATTAATGTTGCTTATTGACCTATGGGAGTGCAGTGGTGCTGCAGGAAATACTGCAAGAACGGCCATTGTCGCTGAGCAACTTCACTGCCCTATCTGTTGCAGAAAGAGCAGAGCAGGATGCAGCCTCCATTTTCTTGGACTGTGGCAGAAGATTTTTCTGCTTGAGAAAGGAACTGAAGGGGGTTACCTTAGACTTGCTTTAAAAGGGATAAAAATTGATCAAGAATCAGAGGTGATGGGTAAAAATGAAGTGTCAGCACAGTGCTCCCAGGGAAAAAATAAAAGAGCAAAAGAGGCAGGAGGTTCGTGCTCTGCCATTTCTCTAACCTAGTGAGTAGTCTTTATGGCACGTTACTTGAGAGGTGCGGGGAATGGCTTGAATACAAAGCAGTCTATGGCTCTTTATTTAAAGAACAAAACGCGTGAGGTACTAGCATTTGTTTATTTATTTAGTCTGAAGATACTCTTGCATACTAATTGTTTTTTAAAAATAGACATGTCAGGAAGAAATTGCAATGGAAGCTAGGAAGTAACTTCACATTTACGTATCTCAGAGTTGAAGTTGATGATACTTCTGTGAACTTTTTTGGTGTGCATGTAGGTTTTTGGATTGGAATAGTGAAACACAAGGGAAAATGGCCTGGGCATGCTGTTCTTTTACTTCTTGAACAGTGCTCAGCTTCTTGAGTTTTTTTTCTCCTGCATAATCAGATGAATAAAATTGCTCAGAATCCCACCAAGCATAGAGGTAGATTGCAGTAGGTGTTCCTCTGGGCTGTATCTGATGCAGCAACGAGTGTGGCCTTGCCGAAGCAGAGTTTGGGGACAAACTTGGACAGAGCAATGTGACAGCAGTACAGAAGAAATGTTTTTTAGGTGTAACTTACATTCCTGTCTGGTGCGAGATCAGTTAGGATATAAGGTGATACATTTCTGCATGTAGCTCATCCAGTGTAAACAACTCTGAAAGAACCAGCTGAAGCAAAGTACTTTCTAGTAGGAGGGAAACTGAAATTCAGATGTGCATCTCGGTCTCTGCTGTTTAACTCCTTTGGAAAAGGTTTTATAAAAAAAAGGCCAAGTACTGCTTTGTATTTATACTGCTTGGTAACGAATTTGGGACTACATAATTTAGCAGTTAAACAAGGTGATATTATCACATATTTTAATTTTATTGTTACAATTAAGTGTTTGAATGAAAAGTACTGATAATAAATAATACAACCGGGGATTACATTTCTTGAGTAGAATACCAAGTATCAGGACTCATGGAATGACTTCAATGGCATGTTGCTAATTTTAGCATACACGAGTCTTTCGTATGAGTGGATGTTTGCCTTTTTATTACATGAAACCTCTGAGTTTTGGTGTTTTTGGTTAAATGAACTGGCCGGAATGGTGGGTCCTTCAAAGTTTTTCATCTTTGTGTTTTTTAATGTTAAAAAAGGTGGTGCTCCAGTAGTTAGTTGGTTTTCATTTCTCGTTTGCAGTGTTCCCAATACACTTGCTGTTAAAGGGATGTGGGCAGGTGTCAAAGCAGGGTGAGCACAGAGGAACAGGGACGTACCCGGCACTGCTCTCTGCCTTGTGTGGGGAGCAGCAGAGGAGCTTGGGCTGCTGGCAGCCACCTCTGGTGGCTGTAGGTGTGCTCAGCACTCGTGATGGGTGCTGGCCTTCCTGCAGAACACAGGCTGAGCAATGCTGCTTTAAAAATAGGCTTTTTTATACCTGTGTGGGTGATCTGCTTACTTATCTTGTTGCCTATTATTTTCTCTTAAAGGCACTTCTTTAGACCAGATGACTGCAGCTGAGAAAGTTCCTCAGGCACCATCAGTGTGTGTTTTGTTGTAAAACTCAAGCAGTGGAAGATTGCCTGTTCTGAGGAGGCTCCAAGCTTATTTTTGGCTCTCTTAAAAGGATTCAGGGAGAGCTGTTCTGAGAAATAACTCCACTTAGAGTACGCCAGGCATTTTGAAGAATTAGTGCTGTCCTGGCCTTTATAGAATGATAGAAATGCTGTGCAAGTGTTCAGAAAAAACTGGACTTCTACTTGCTGCAAAGGATTTTTATTTTTTTTATTTTTTTATTTTTTTTATTTTTTTGTAGCATGCTACATAATAAAGTAACAGTATGTAGTACTGTGTGCTACTGAAGTAAAAGGCTGGAGTACTGCAGCAACATGCAGTAGCAGCCTCATTCTGTGAAGCGTTGTGGTGTATTGCAGTGTTGTGAATTGCTCTTTCAGTCTGGAAAATTAGTTCTGCTAAGGGAAGAGTATTAAACGTGGTATGCAGTCTCAGCAGGCCTGAATTATGGTAACAAAATAATCTGAGTTATGCAATTGGTGTAAATTTGTTAGGTAACCCTTCCTGGTGGAAAAAAAATCTACCTATTGTAATGGTATTATAAAGTTAATAAAATTGCCTGATTAGTGATGGTCTGCTTTATCCTCCTTACACATTTAATTTGTGTTGGATGTTGTCTTTCCCTGGTTCTCCCTCCAGTCTTTGTCATTACCTGAGTGAAGTCCTCCTAGCATTTTATTTTCTCTCACTCTGCTGTGTAGTGCAGAGTACAAAACTTATTTTTTTTCTCCTGTTGATGTTTTTTTTTTTTCCTCTGTGACGGGGACGTCAGTGTTGCACCTCCTTTTCTACTGTAACTGAATCCCAGGAGCACATCTGTATGGTTCAGTGCTTTGTAGTGTAGGCAAAGGAGTGTTTTTCCAGAAAAAGATACAGGAAGGGAGCTTGGAGGTTGTAGTACCAATAGAATAGTGTGCAGAGAACCAGAGTATGCTAAAGTACCGGGGATGTGATCATCCTGTAAAGCTTCTCATGTACAGGCCCTCTGCTGCCTCTCCGAGGTGCAGAAGTCTGTCCAGGTGAGACCACGCCAATGTGGCCATCCCGCTGCTGGTACTCAGGCAGCTTCGTTTCTGTCTAGCTTGGCGTTTTTATTGTGTGGAAGAACTTTGGTGTTTCCTTATAGATGCACAGCGTAAAATTAATGGAAGATGGTGCTATACTAAGAGTTTTCATTGTCTAGGGCAGCATTTGGGACAGGTAACAAGTTTTGTTTGTGCAAGGGTTTGGGATTTGGCTCAGTCTTTTGGGCCATTCTCTTCTGAACCTCCAGGTGAAGTATTTTGTAGCACACCAAGCCTCTCCTGAACTCAACCTGCTGGTGAAGAGGCTTGCTGTGTCTCTACTTTTACTTACAGATCTTCGAGCTGTTGAGGACTAATAATAGATCTTGAGTCATCTCCCCAGCTTCCAGTTCTTAAATTTTCTCTGTCCTTTTTTCCTCTGAAACTTAAGTTGAATAATCATCTTCTCTGACTGTTATTGTGGCTATCCCAGCCTCTTAAAGACCAGTAGGGAAACAAATGTAGCACAAGTTGTGTGTGTCCGTTTAATTTCAACATGTACTGACTTAATTGGTTTGCTAAGTCTGTGACTAGTACGCGTATGTATCATTGAGTGTTGTTTATCATTATTTCATAATTTAATTACTATGTTTCTTTCTTCCAGACTTCAGAGGAAATACTACACCATCTGCAAAACATCGTAGACTTTGGAAAACATGTCATGAAGCAGTTCTTTGGGGAGAATTATGTTCACCATGGGGTAAATGTTTTATTCTTAAAATAAATGGCTTATGTAAACTATACAATCTTTTTGGGAACACTGAATGCCACTGAAAGCAATTAATAGGGTTTACAGATATTCTTGAGGAAGCTACACACACAAGAAGCATTTGGTTAAGAACAAAGATCGTGCTTTGTGCTGATGAGGTGATTGGATTGTATTCTGTAGCTTGAGCTGTTTGAAGCTACTACTGAAAAAAGTGGTCATTTCTTGGCCCTGTATAAGGTGAGAGGTAAGAAAGATAGATTTTGAGACTATCTTTGCAAAACAAGGGGAGGAATCTGGTTCACACAAACTGTCTAGGTTTGTGCGCAGTCAGAGGTAACTTTCCTTGCCATGCACTTCAGGGTGGTGAGATCTATTTAACTGACCATCAGGTACCTGAGTGGGGAAGAGAGGGTTGGAACCTCATTGGCACAATTCTGCCTTGGAGGGGTGGGGAGTGAGACACCGGCCAGAAGTGGGTCTGTTTCATTTGGGAAATGATGCAAGTTTCTTCATGAACATTAAACTCATCCTGAAAAATGATATTTTTTCATGCATTTGTTAAAATTCCATTTTGTTTTCACAGTGTTGTAGGTGAACTCAGGTACAGGTCTTCATATAGGTGGTTAACTTGAGGGAGCAGCTGCTGATTGTATAGTTTAGTATACTGCTGTTAACATCCATTGAACTTTGGTATTCCATTTTAAGGCTCCCAGACTGGGTATTAATCTTTGTGTTGAAATACATATATTTACTTTTTGTTTGTTTGTTTTTGATAGGAAATTATTCAACTGCCTTTAGACTTCGTAAGACAGCTCTGTTTAAAGATTCAGCCAGAGAGGCCAGGTAAGTGCCCCATTAAAAGAGGGTCATTCCTCAAGCCGTAAAAACGTTGTGCTTTATAATAAAGTTAAAAAAGCATCATAACTCAGAACATGAGGGAACTTCTTTCAGTACCAAAACAATGAAAAGCTGAAAATTTGTTGTGGAAAAATGGGTGTGTTCCAGGCTTTACAATTGCATCTGGTTTCATCAAATTGGAGAAAGGGATCCACTTTAAGCCTGTGTTTGTTAATTCCTGAACAAGCTTTTTACCTTGCTCTTGAAGTCCTTTAGAAAGATCAATGAGGGCGGTGGAAGATACATATTAAAATACTGTTTTCTCAAGCCTTCTTTAGAAGGCTCAGAAACTTCTGTTTTAGGAGATTTCATTGAAGAAAGATGCGATATTAAATCCTTTGGTAAGTGTAGCCAGTTCTTTGAAGCCTTTGATCCCTGGGAAAAGGTGACTTAATTGACCTGTGGAAAGGGCAGGACACTCTGTATTGACTTGTTGTCACCTCCGAGAAACAGTTTCACAGTGCCAGAAACCAGCAAGGTAAATAAATAGTGCGCCTAATAAAAGTTGCTAAAGTAAAAAGCAGAAGTTACAAAACCAATGATACTTTGGTAGAATTTAATGATAGAATTTAGTTGAAAACTGATGTACTTTGTTTAAGATCATTTTGTTGAAAAAGAGAAGTTTCCTCTTGCTCATCCTAGTGAAGTACTGCATGTGTGTGCAGGCTGGTGCCTAAGGAGGCTTCCTTTTCTGTGATTTTTTTTTGTTTTCTATTGTGATATATTTTTCAGAATGGGCTTTTTTATTTTTTATTTTTTTTAGGAACAGATGCTGTTAACTGAACACATGTATTCTCTGTCTTTTTAGCAACATAGATATTTGAAAAACTAGGATTGTATGTTCTCATTAAATTTGAATGAAAATCTCACAGACCTTTCTCTGTCCTGTTACCTCTCCCTGAAGGTGTGTGGAGGGAGGTTATTTCAAGGCTTCAATCTAAGTAATTCCTTGCAACCTTAGTCTGAAACCTTGTTGCTTTTTTTTTTTTTTTTCTCAAGACTGTTTATCTGGACTATATTAAAAAATACTATTTTTGAGTGGTCTTAATAGAAGAAATTCTTGTTATAAACTATCACAAAATCAGGAATCCTCCTTTAAGGAGGAGGAACCTAACTTTTGTTTTCTTTTATGTTATTTTTGTCCTATTTATTATTTTGTTGTAAACACTGGAATATTAGGGAGACTAGTTCTCCTTGAGAGGTGGTTCTTCAGTTAATTGCTTCCTACCAGTATTTTTTTTTTTTAGTACATTGCATCTTGATTTCAAGCCTGGGACAAATGTTTGAAACCTTGCAGAAGCACCACATGCAAACTGAGGAATTGAGCTCAGCCACCTGCGGATTCTGTTTAGATTTACGCTTTCTTCTCAACTTTTGCCTGTCACTATTGATGTGCCTGTCCATTTCCGCAGGCCCAGGGATGGTAGCTACTGCATGCAAGTTTAGTAAGCAAACATGAGATCATGGCTTTGAATACAGTTATAAATCTCTACCTTGGCCACTCCTTTGCTGTTTCAGGCCTCTCATTGCTAAGTTTCTTAAAATGGGCTGGAAACGGGCCATTAAAAATAGCTCTTGAAGCACTCTTTATGATGCTTTTGAGGAAAGAGAAAATGGGTGTTGCTAATGGGAAGGCCAGATTTATGCAAGTGCGTAATTGGCTAAATCCTGCTAAACTGTGTCCTGACTTTGTGTTGTGTTTTTTGTGTGTGTGTGTTTTGTTTTGTTTCTTTCTCCCCCCAACTGCTGAACAACATAACTACAGTGTAAAATAAACATCCACACACTTAATTTTCTCGATGGTGTTTTTTTTCTCTCTAGAGTCTCGCTGTGATAAAGATATGGACACACTTAGCGGTTATGCAATGTGCCTTCCTAATCTTACCAGGCTGCAGACCTATCGTTTTGTGGAACATCGGCCAATCCTCTGCATAGAGATTAAGGTACTAAATAGGAGAAAATCCTTCTGTTTTTTTTTTTTTGTGTGTGTGTGTTTTTGTTCATTTACAGTTTTTAAGTGTGTACTGACCAGAGCAGATTTGAAGAAATGCAGCAGTAGGATATGGCATAATTCACTGCTTTTGCTGTGACCCATAGGATAAAATATCATCACCGCTCCCTCCCCACATTCCTGATCTTTTGAAACTTGGTAAATTCCCAGGTATTAGTAGGCTTCTTTTGTAGGCCACAGCAATCTGTGCACTTAAGTCACATGGTCTAAACTTGGGTAGACCTGTGTGCTGCCAGGAGTTGGACTTGATGATCCTTATGGGACCCTTCCAACTTGGGATATTCTATGATTCTATGATTCTATGATTCTATGAATTTTGCGTGTCCTTATTTCTTCTATGAGCACTCTAAAATAATTGGGAATAATGTACAGTGATGTATATAAAACCTTTAAGTATTAGGTGTTGATTTAAATTTTTTTCTGTGTAAATACTTGAAAGATTTGCATATTGTGTGCCCTGTGTATAAAGAAATGCATTTCTATTTGTAATAATTTCTGCTTGTTTGTTTTAGCCGAAGTGTGGCTTCATTCCTTTTTCCAGCCATGTTTCACAGGAGATAAAGCACAAGGTGTGTCGTTACTGT
Organism: Stictonetta naevosa; assembly: GCA_011074415.1. Taxonomy (NCBI): domain Eukaryota; kingdom Metazoa; phylum Chordata; class Aves; order Anseriformes; family Anatidae; genus Stictonetta; species Stictonetta naevosa. The sequence continues at coordinate 5,989,431 of CM021708.1, read as the reverse complement.
ATGCATCAGCATCTAAAGGTAATTTTTTTTGGTCTTCGTGCTGTTGAAACTTGCATATCATTGCTCAAACCTCTGATATGACTAACAATGGTAGGTGGATATGTGTCTGAGTTGCTGGGTGTGAATCTGTTTAGTGAGAGATGGAAAAAGTTCTGTGGGAAGTTGGAAGCAAACAAATACAATATTAGTCTTTGGGGACTATTGAAGCTGTTGATTAGGTAAACTCCTACGTCAGCTTTCCTCTCAAATACAGCTCAGCAAATGCACGGTGGCATCCCATACTCTAAAGCAGCATGTAACATGTGGATTGTACTTGAGCAATGTCCATTATGTGTCTGAAATCATATAACCGTGCCTTATTGGAATTTAATGTGACCTTTCTTCCTGCTTTCCATTTGTGAATGCAGTTTGAGTGATTTGAGGTAAATATGACAATGAAGACACTTAGTAGTCATGAGCTGTAAGTCCAAGGGGTTTAAATGTCATGGGACTTCTGAAGAGAGGATATTAGTGCCACACACCTGCCTTAAAATAACTGAGGACAGTTATTACAGAAAGTGATTAACAAGAGTAGTTTTGCTTTTCAACAGGTAGCAAATGGAAAATGGAAGCGACCAAGTAAATATTGCCCATTGGACCTCTTCTCAGGGTAAGGAGTTGTGTGACTTGATTGTGTTTTTGCCAAAAAAAAAATTCCATTGTAGATTTCTTTCTCAGATTACTTTGAGCTTCTCAGTAGCATTAAAAATGATTAATGCCTGCCTGTCTGACTTTTACAGTGAATATTTTTGGTGCTATATGCCTCTTAACACCTATTTCAGGAATCAGAGTTCCTTAATTAATGCAACAGTACCTTCTGCTACATACCATGAAACCTCAAAAGTGTTTTAATTTACCCAGATTTAAAATTCTAATTTCCAGTAGTTTCTTAGTCTTTGCAGTGACGTTAGCATGAGTAACAATGCTTAATGGGTGTGTTTACTTCAGGTGCCCAATTCTGACTCGACAGAGTCCTCCAGGCAGAGGTGCAAATATCTAATGGTGGTGATAAAACATTCTTGGATGTTTATTTGCTTTTTTTTTTTCCCCCTAGAAATAAACAAAGAATGCACTTTGCTTTGAAGAGCTTATTACAGGAGGCACAGAACAACTTGAAAATATTTAAGGTAAGCAATCGAATCCATCTCTGTCTTGCCTTTTTTTGCCTTGTTTAAACAACTTGACTTCAGCACCTGAACAGTCAAGATACTGCTTAATTGGCACCATCACTAATGGACCACGAAGTAGAAGAGAATGGAAAGATGGAAAAATCCTTAGTTAGATTTCAAGTTAGGACAGGTGAATAAGAATTTCCCAGAACTAATTAATTGGAATGAATCACCAAGGAACAACTAATAGAAAAAGATTTTCAAAGATGACCATTTTAAAACTTGGTATGCCTCAGGACGAAGAAGGTAGAGAACTTCGCATGTTGCTACAAGTATTTTTGGAAATTACAATTACAACATTCATGCAAGTCAAATGCACAGCATGCCTCACTGAAGAAGTAAAAAGTCACCTTTTTATGTGGAAGTAATGTAGGGAAAATATAAAGCAGTAAGTGATGGATTATGTGGATTTTCAGACTAATTCTAAGAAATAAAATTATTTTCAGTTTATTCAAGTATTAAACCAACTACTTGAATTACTTGAAGTTGTATGAACTGTCCTATTTTTCCATTAGACTGCAGGTAAATATGATTTTTCTGTCCCTTTTTATTATAACTTTCCTTTTTCCTATTTGGCTTTTAAACGAAGGTTGTTTAACATTGCACGTTTTCACTATTGCCATTATTCAAAAGAAGAAATAGGAAAACTAGCTAAGTATCATTTCACTTCTATTGTTCTGATTACTTACAGTTTATTAAGTTGAGTAAGTAGCATGTGACTTACATGTTGGTTTTTTTTTTTTCTGGTCCTAATTCGAAGGTTGTAACCTAGGGTATCTGAGTAAACTTAAGAGGGCAAATTTGTAAGAGATTGGGAGTGCGTGTATTTGTATGTATACTGTTACACTAACTCTTTCATATGTCATTTAAAAACATTAAATCTGATACTTTGATTAACTAAGTATGAGTAACTGTATTTCATGAAGCCTCTCAATCTCTCCTTTCCATTTGTAGAACGGGGAACTAATTTATGGCTGTAAAGATGATCAGGAATGTGTATCTGACTGGAACGAACTTGCTCGTCACTTAAAACCTTTCTTTTTCCCTTCAAATGGATTGGTCAGTGGACCACACTGTACAAGGACAATTGTTAAAGAACTAATCCATGTTATAACTATGACGCTACTAAGTAGTACTGATGCCTGCAGGGCAGGTGATATGAAGACAGTTCCCATTTCACAAGGAAGAAGCTACTGTGAAGCAAGTGCTTTTAATAAGGAGCTAGTAAGAAATGGTAAGAAATAATTACTTGAACAATAGCAATAACTAAATGTCATCACATAATAATTTGGATGTTTGCCTCTCATTTGGTCTTTAATACTGGTGTGAGAACTGAAATAGTGGGAATTTAGTGATTTCTTCTTTAAAAAAAAAAAGTCCTGAGCTGCATAGCTGCTAAATAATTGTTTTTAGTGTGACCTTGCAGTGAGAACTTGTAGCACTGTACCTGCTGACCGGGATAAAAATGAATTCAGAAGGTAGCAGAGGATAAATTAAAGAAAATACCCATTTGAGCGGGTAACAGGTTATTTTAAATGACTGGGAAATTTTTATGTTGTATGTGATGAAATCTGGCTGCTTTTGTTGGTTTGTTACATAGCACCTGTTTCATGCCTTTCCTTGCTCCTTCTGTCGGACTAGCCAGCTAGGGTGTAGCTCACTTTTTTTTCTTCTGCTACACCACTCCTGGTAAAGAGAAGGTATGAATACTGGAGGGAAAAATGGGAAACAAGAGCTGGAAGCCTGTATATCATGTTAATTCCTCATAAAGTTTGAATTGTTTAAGATGCTGCTAGTTACTCCAGTTTTACAAATAGCATGTTTCTTGATCTGGTTTGAGGAAGATCTGTTTTACTGTTGGTTGCTTTTTGCTGTATTGTGTGGAGAAAAAGCTATCTATCTTACACAAATATCAAATACGATTCAATTTATACTATATGAGAGAGACTCTGATTTGCCAAATTACTCTCTGCCAGCAGTTTGTACTGTTGAAACCAAATTTGTGGTGGCTTCAAACTTGCAAAAAAATTCTTGTAGATGTGAACAAGTAGATTGCAATGGAAGTGTTTGTTTTCATCTGAATAACTTGTAGAGTTGTATACCAAGTGTGGTATTTTACAGCCAAATATGTGCTATTTAAATGTGCTATTAAGTAGAGGCACCTGTTATGTTAGTGTTTGGAAATGGAAGTGTTTTGGCTTTTTTTCTTTGCCTGGTCTGAAGCATATTTAGATTTGCTTTGTGAATAAGTACATGTGATAGCAAAATGAAGCAAAACAAAGACATCATACTTGCCTTTTTCTGAAAATACATTTTCTTCTAGGTAACCATAAATTGGAAGGCTCTGGCTTACCGAAGGGCTGTCTCCTTTATAAAACCCTTCAGGCTCAGATGCTTGACATGCTGGATATTGAAGGACTCTATCCTTTGTACACTAGAGTTGAACAGTACTTAGAGGAGTTTCCTGAAGAGAGGTAAGATTTATTGTCTTTTCAGTTCTGATTAAATAGTCTATACAGATGCAACTATTTGTTACCTTTTGGTATGTTGTGTGTCACCATCGGTAATGGTATTGCATGTTCTGAATATCTAACTTGAAATGCCAGATAACATGGAAGTTGATAATGGCATGAAATTCAGTAATGATGGCATTCTTACAGTCATTCTCAAGTCGTATTGGTCTACCTACTACCCGTGCCTTTAAAACCCTTAATTTGATATTCAGCAACAATCCAAACTGAACTTGCAGGATCTAACAGAACATTTGAAGGGATAATGGACTAATTAGTATCTGCTCTGGTTCAGCCTCAGCTTGTTAAGAGTAAGAGTAGCTTAAAATGCCAGATCACAAGTGATCAAATCATACTTGAGACACAAGAATCTTTATCTTGCTACATCTCTTGCCTGGTGAACAAATATTGAATATTACAAGCTGCTAAATTAGTTCTAAAATATCGCTTATTAGTTGAAATAATCACTATCAAAAGCCTTAACTTTGACACTTTTTTTGCATTTTTGAGGGGTAACTTGCCTGTAATTCTGCCAGTGATCACAAGAGGGCACTCTGGCCTCACTTACAAGATGGTGCAGCTTTGTGCCCCTTTGGTTCTTTTGGGTTCCTTTGTTGCAATTTGAAGGGTTATCTTCTGGGAGGCAATGCATTGGCCTTAAGTTCTGCTTAAATCATTTGCAGTGTGGCTTACCTGGATGTTTGTATGTGAAGCAAGTAACTTGAAAATGCATTCTTTCATCTAGGTGGTGTTTGTATGCTCTAAAATGCCATTTTTAGGGGTTCATATTTTCAAGAGTCCAGGTATTTAACATAGGAAGGAAGGAGACTGAGTAAGCCATTCCACTGCTAGCACATCAAGCACCTGCACACATTATGAACCGGGGGGTGAGCAGGGCCTCGTAAGAAAGTTTATGCCCTGCTATTTTCAGCACAGCTTTCTGGGAACTTCCACAGTTACAAACTTTGAAACTTTCCAATTTTCACTAAAAAATGCTGTTTTTGTGATACACAGGTGAGAGTGAATTAAGAGTGATCCATCTTTAACAAACAAACAAACAAACCAAAACCAAACACCCAAACCTAAACAGTAGCAGATCTTAAGCAAAATGAGGATAATAGGGACTGGTCAGAGTGTTAATTAACCTGGTGCCGTCTTTACTGGTGTTCGTGTTGGTATGTTCTAGTCGGAATATCTGGGCTGCTGAAGAAAGTTCTCATTGGCAATCAGTAAATCATCTTGGCTGTCTGTAAATCTTCTTTTAAAATTTATTTAGAAGTACATTACAGATAGATGGGCCTTACAATGAAGCATTTTATGAGAAGCTGCTAGATCTTTCAACTGAAGACGACGGGACAATAGCATTTGCATTAACAAAGGTACTTTTCCTGTATATATTGTTGAAACTTCTGTCTGACAGTTTTTAATAAACACTTGTCTAACTGAAATCGGTGGATAGCCTGTTAGCATCACCACTGTCTTGTTAGAATTTTGTACAGGTAAAAGTGCTTAGTTTTGACAGGGCGCCAAGCTGTATGTTATATAGCAGAAACACTTAAAACCAAACATATTTAGCACCTGTTCGTGGAAAAAAAAAAACTGGTTATTTCCTGTCTAGGCTGAGGAGGCATTTACATGACCAGGTGCATCTCTGGCCTTCAGGAAAAGACATTTCTGTAGAAATAAACATGGTTCTTACACAGGATGCTGTAAAAGCACTTGTTCTTGCTAAACATCAGCTATAGAGATAATTTCCAGCTCTTTAACTACCAACATAGTAATATACTAAGTGTACCAGTGCCGTTTGAAAGAACATAGAGAACAGTATATGCTTTATATGAAGGTAAATAATAATGGAAAATTCTTGTCATTTCTATGTTGTGTAGGTGCAACAGTACAGAATAGCGATGACTGCTAAAGACTGCTCCATCATGATTTCCCTTTCACCTTGTCTACAAGACGAATGGTAAGGGTTATCTGCTTTTGAATGACTCATTCATTATGAATCTGAAGATTAATTTACACAGTTCAGTAAATTCATGTAACTGTTGAAAAGTTTTTTTTTTTTCCTGTGTGTGTGTGTCCGTGTCCAAATATTTGCTGTGGGCAAATTGGTAAGGTAAGGTCCTGATTTAAGACAGGGTAGACGCCTGTTTTTGAAGAGTTTTAAGTGGATAAAAAGGTCAAGCTTTTATATTTACTCCCATTGTGAAGTTTGAGTTGATGGTTCACGGTAGATATACATGGTATGTAGCTAGGTAGAATTTTTCTGCCTTCTTGTCCTCATCTGAGAGATTTTTTCTAGATGAGTTGCTTTTAACTGTTTAATTAGAAAATAGAAGTCTATATTAAGCATATCAGTAGAAACAAGACAATAATTAGGAGGTGACATCTACTGTAAGGCAAGAGGCTTTGCCATAGTGTTACCTGTTCTGACTTGTGTCAGCAGTAAGTCTTGCTCTTACATAGGGGAGTTTACTTTAGAGCATATGGTCTTCTGTGTTTGCCCTGCAGTTCTTGAGTAAAAGGTTCATGAGGGAGATGGCTCTTGCAAAAGTTGGTTTGTTACTAAATTCTCCATCCTTCAGTATGCTTGGACACTAGTTCTGCTACTAAATTGTATTAACTGGAACCTAGGTAAGAATTGCAGTAATATCTTCGGCTCTTGATCTGTATACAGTCTCACCTAGAAATAGTGATATTTAGTGTATTCGCTACATATAGAGACAGACTAATTGTGAGTAACATTTTGACTTAAACTCCACGGAAGCTGAAAGGAAAATGACTGGAAGGAGAACCAGCAAATTTACTTCAAGACTGTTTAAGATGGAGCTGTAGTTTCCTAAGTGCTACATTGAAATTTATTTTCTTAGGCTTTCATGAAAGTTGTAAAATAAATACAAGAGTTACTTTTTTAAGGGGACCTGGGACATGTGAATGAAAAATCCTAACTTCGGTGACTGAGGTGTGCAATACGGTTTTGTTTTCCAGCTCTGAGCAAAGACCTGTGGTACTAGCATCCAAATCAAGATTCACTTTTTCTGTTTCTGTCCTGGACCTTGATCTTAAACCATACGAAAGCATTCCTCATCAGTACAAACTTGATGGCAAGATAGTAAACTATTATTTGAAGAATGTACAGGCCAAAGATGACCCAGTTATGTCCAGTCTCTTCAAGGAGAACGAAGACTGCACATTAGTTCTCCACAAAGTGTAACTGTTTCCTTAAGGTTATTTTCATTTGAACACGCTGCAAAGTGAGAGATTAATGGAATACAATTATGGTGATTTTTTTTCCTATTGTGTTCAGTGCATTTTTCAGCTGTGAATGTTTTTTGCTTTAAGAAATGGTTTCTAATTGGTATGCCTTTTCAAAGACATGGAATAGCACTAAAACATGCATTTGCTATGTAACCTAAATGAATGTATTTAATATGACAGAACAGGTAACGTGCCATACCTTGAAACTAGAGGAGAGATCAAAATAATACTAAAAGAGTCCACTTCCTTAGAATTGAAAGAGCACAGAATTACAGGTTTCCTGAGGTGTTGCACTAACATAGAAAACCTAATTACTAACAAGAGAATTGCCTTGGCATTTGTGCTCATACCTACTAGGAAGAAGAAATGCTCTGACCAAACCTAATATTAAACTTTAGCATTAAGTCCACTGAAAATACAACTGAAGTGGCTATTCAAATGTTACTGATCTGTGGAACTACCATGTTATTGCAGAACACTTAAGTACTAATGCATGAGGTTAAGAACAACCAGACTGCCTCCAGAAGTTTTGTGATCACTTTGTATCTGCCTAAAGCATCTGAAACTAAGTGAAAAGGGTTAAAGGTAAGCATTTTTGAATTTTATGTGATAGCTGAGCTTAACTTGTCTGACATATTGGTCTTTTATTTTCTGTATGTTATGTGCTGCTACTTAAGGTGAAACCACAGCTCGCTCTTACCTAATAGTAATTGAGCGATAGGAATAATATATTCTGAATTTTCCAGATTACTTTAGGCCTTCCAGAACGTGTCAATTGTTTTTTGCATTTGCTTGGCATTATTTCACTGACATCCCACCTATCGCGTAGCATGACCATCTGCTTTCAGGCTTGTTCTTTTTAAGTGACAGAAAAAAAGGTGACTATCAGAAGCTGGGGGGGTCACTTTCTCATGATGTGTACTGGAACTACGTTTGTATCACTACTTCAGCAACTTAACGATGACTTTACTTTGTAAACAATGATATGTACAGCTGAAAGCCCGTGACATGTTGCAGTAAGCCATCCACAAAGAAGATCCTGAGTTGGAAACTGAGGATACACTCAAAACTGTGGGTAGTGTGATAAAACCTATAGCCACTTTTCCCACATGCTTGGGGATTACGCTCCCTAAAATGTGCAGAGAGATGCTATTCACGCTACGCTGAACTGCTGTGTCGTTATCTGTATACAGCTACTGTTACCTGTATACAGTATTACTGGTAATATTTTTTTCAAAATAATGTAGGCTAACATTTTAAAAAATGTATTTATATTAGGATCTCAATGTGATGTTTGAGTTCCATTTTACCTGAAATTTAAAAAGCAAACCTGTAAAATGCTGTAGGTTGGCTCAAATCAAGGAAGAAATATGAAATACAGAATAACACCAAGCATACAGCAGTAGGGCCTTGTAGTGGGAAGTGAATTATATTAGCAGGCTTATAGTCCAGTTCCAGGTGATATATGCCTTTCTGGAATAGGGTCATGGGCTGCTCTTACTTAAATGTGATACTACAACAGTGTAATAAGCTTGTAGTTAACAATGGTAATAACCCCTTCTTTTGAAAGAAAACCAGGGGAAAAGAGGTCCATTTTTTTAATATCAGAAACCCTCCAATTGTTAGAGAACTTGGGGAAAGATTATCTGCAGCTGAAAAGTTTTTTTTTTAATGCTGTAACTTTAAACACATTTCTTATGCAAACAGAAGTGTGTTTGCTGATAAAACAGTTTCATTTTCATGCAAGAAAGAGATAAAGATGGAATAAAGTAAAGGTTGCGCAAAACTAGCTAAACCAGTAATATGTCAGTGGGTAAAGTAGCAATGAATTTTGTGTTTGCTGCATTCCAAACTTGAAATCTGTCTGCGTTATACCTAATGATATATTCTACAGAGCTGCTGATCATCAAAACTTAATCTCTGGCATTGTTCCACCGTAGATTCTAACACAAACCAATCTGTTCTGTCAGTTTTTCCTAACCTTCCAGAACAGTAGGAGACTATTTCAATCGCATAGTGGCTTATTAAAACTATGGTATTATAAACACACTATGGCTTTGAAATTAGTCGGTTTAATTCTTGATTTCTACACCTATTTCATGACTGCTGCGTACTTTGTCATAAGTAACATACAGACCAGGAAGTAGCACTGCTTCTGCATGATTATAGCAGCTATGGACTCGAAAAGGAGGTCTCTTAAAATTACTCAAGATTCCACATAGTTCTTATTTTTGATCCTTGATTCTAGGAACAACTGTTACTCTATGTAAGAAGTACGTGATTTCAGATTGTATAGGTTTGGTTTGGACAATGTCATTTGGTTGTGATAGAGCAGGGCAATAACTCTTGAAAAATGCTGACAGTCCACAAGTCAGCAAATGGTACCTCTGACGGAAGTGAAGGAAGATTACAAGATGTCTGTCTATTCTGTTTTGCTTCTTCAGGGACAAAGGTATGAAATGTGGTGCTTTCATAGTGTGTTATCTACTAGAATTTCTCCCGTAAGTAAAACAAACAAACAAAAAATGACCTAGTGTTCACAGCAAGCAGTACTGAACTCACCCACTTCTTGTTATGACAGTATAATGGTCCTTTCTTGTTTAGTTTAATGCTGTTTCTACCCAAAACTTATGCTATAGAAAAAAGTTAACTTCATACAATTACATTTTTTTAGCATAATATTTCTTGAAAATCTTCAAATTATTTGCCTGCTTCCAGCCTAATTTAATAAGAAAGCTATTTAACTCTTTGTTCTAGGAGTCTCTTACTGTTCCCTAGTCATTTTAAAATCACTGTACTTTTACAGAGCTGTGAATGAAATTTCCACTTTTTATGGACTTGATTTTGACAGTGCATGATCTTTTAACACTTTCCAGCTATCTAGAAAATGTTAAAAAGATAAACCACTCTGGTACATTAATGATTCAGAAAGATTTATAATGAAATCACTCTGTACATGTAACTATTTTATTTGGCATTTTTGTATTTAAATGGCTGTATTTATTTTCATGTCATGACAATTTATATATAACGTGCCATAATTGTACAGATAGCATGTTTTATGAGTATGGTTTCTAAATGGAAAATAACTTAATGTTTATATTCAATAAAATTATAGACTGCATAACACAATATCTTAATTAAAATGACTTTTGAAATTGCTACCTCTTGTAAGTAATGCTGGAATTCATTTTGCCAAGCCAGCCACTTTGATCAGATTCTCGATAGTTGTCTCAATTCCAAACAGCAGCAGCATGCTTCGGAAGCAGGTGGGTGCGTTTTCAATAGGTGCCATTTTCTGCTTCAAGACTACAAGAATAATGTAAAAGTGAACATTATTTTCAAACAGGTATGCTGTTACTGAAAGTAGCTGTTAGGCTTGCATTTTAGGGTAAGACAGGTTATCTGCTATCTAAAAGAAGACACTTTTTTTGCAAGCCCCTTTCAATATGCAGGAGGTGAAGCTCATCTGCTTGCTAGATTTGGATTTGTTGGCCTGGCTGGGCTCTGCAAGATATATTTATATTTTATCTAAAGGGATGCTGTGCGAAGAAAGGGATAGGCATTCTCCTTAAAAGCTCAGAAATGGTCTGTCTCTACAGACAATGTTACCTTACCTTGCTCTGGTACTTTAGTCAGAAGGTCCAGGACAGGTGTGGTTCTCCCTTCTTCATCTATATGTATCTTCCAGACAATCATTAATTCAAACCTGTATCATATCCAGAGGAAAGTTAGTTGTTACCTAGGCAACTGTCTTAGTTCCTTAAAAGCAGAAAAAGTATGGGATTCAGGAGGTTCACGCTCATTGTGCTCTTAAAATTCACGTCAGGCAATGCAACTTACAGATCTTTGTATTTAAGAATCAGAAATACTTAGATTTTTGAACCAAGGAAAATTGGTAATTTGTTGTCAAGGGAAGATTATTACTTCATTCCCAGGTACATTCAACTTTTAAACTTCAAGAGGATTTTTTCCCCTAGTTCTTAGTTTTGTCTCTTACAAGTTTTAAGTTCACAGAGCACAGTGGCAAAAAGAGTATGGTATGCAAGAAAGAGATTTCTCTGCAACCTGTGGTCTGGTACTGTGCTAGATAGAGCATGAAAACAAAATCACGTTTCCATAAACAGAGTGATATTCTGGGCTTGCCATAAGATCCACCCCTACAGAGTTTATGGCTCTTTCAGAATAATACACAGAGATAAATACAGCCAAGGCCTAGATCCCTGTATCCCTAGATCCTCCCAGTATTCCAAGAGTGTTTCTGGTGTTCTGCCTCAGTTCCAGCTTTGGCAGTGGGACAAGATCACTATACTGTAATAAACGTGAACAGTTAGTTGGCAGGATAAGAGGTTTTCTAGTTGAGTACAAAGAGATCAGTCTAAAACAACATTAGTGGTACCTTTGCTGCTTTAAAACAACCCATCTGCATTACTGCATTTGCTACCTGAAACTTCAAGGACTTTTTCCCTTAAAATTATTTAAAAATCCCAACCTGACAGAACATGTCAAGCAGGGGACCAAATAAACCTAGCAGAGTAATAATAATAAATGACATTGAAATGATCACCTCTCTAACTGAGTTCCTTATAAAACACTGGAAGAATATAACTGCAGCTGCTTTCAGCAAAATGGTAAGTGATTTTCTTTACTTTCTTTAATGGAAAGAAGAACAAAGAACTATGCTTTGCTTCAGTGATTTGTGATCATTGCACCTCCTCCTCCCACAGAAAAAAGTAAGAGCTGTAAGCACTGGGTGTGACAGGCTGCACCCAGGCCTTTGTGCTAGCAGGGATGAGCTCTTTTGTTCAGGCCAAGGGGCAGAAACTGCTGCTTTATCCAACACAAACGATTTGCCAGTGGCCGACCCGGCCACATTAAGAGGGCTGTCGGCCTCAGGACCTGTCCTCTGTCCATTGCTCTGGAAAAGTAATTCAGAAAGAAAACCAGGGTGGAGCAAATGCAGTTGAACCCGATGTGTTTTCTGATGCAAGAGACGAAGGATGCGTCCCGCGTTCCTGAACTTTGACTTTCGATTCTTCATTACAATATGAGCTTCCAAAACCAAGATCTTATTTTTTTTTCTTAAAATGTAACAGTGGGCACACAAGGTAGCAATACAATTTGACTTACCTAAGAAGGCAATGTGGAAACAGCCTGTACATGCACTACTACTTTTTTTTCTCTCTCCGTGTTTTCAATGTGTCATTGTAACCCTAAAATGTAACAGGCATCACCTAATCTCTGTGTTTAAGAAGTTCTCCAAAGCAAGAGTAACTTAATTTTCAAGGAGAACTATTAGAGATTATCACTGCATTTTGCGATCCTTTATCTACAAAAATCACCCCACAGTTTTAAGTAAAATGTGTCCCTTTTACTTAATACAAACAAAATCCCATTTATGTATTGCCTTACCCTGAAAGTTTCGGATTCCTTAGAATTATGTAATCTCCCCCCTGTCCCTCCGGAAGGGCTACAATGTCAGGATGTTTGGCCTGTGAATAAACAGATTGCAAAAGGGTATAAATTAGGTCACAAAAATCATAGTAGACAAGGAGGCTTCTAGCTAGTAATGTCCCATTGCAAGGGACTTTAATATACTGCCACTATTAACTTACAAGTTTAATAGTTGGAAGTTACAATAGTAATTGTTAAAAATTCTGATGTTTATATTTTTTTGAAGTATCGTTCATATAATATCAACAGACATTTAATTCGGTAACCTCCCAATAAAAAACAGGATCATGCAGGAGCACACAGGTCTGAGAAGTCCTTGTGCAAGACGTAGGAAAGTGTGAAATAACATTTTAAACTAAGTTCTTAATGACACATTGTAATACATCGCCGTTCCACAAAAAATCCACAAAGCAAACCTCTGTGATTTAGTGAAACCTTACTGTATGATACTCTTGATATTCCTTTTGAGAAACAGGATTGGCAAGCTCAATATAGTGCTTTGAAAGCATAAAGTAATAAAGGCAATGAGACACTAAAACAACCACTTCTCAAAATCTAATGGGACAGCAGAAAACTACAGAACATATAAAAGGATTGACTGCTGTTAAACAGCCACTTTACCGGGAATTCGAGCTATTTACAATTACTGCGCTGTGCTAAGACTGAGCAGTGATCAGTCATCCCGTTACTGTTTTGTTACTGCACTTAATATTTTACAGTCTTCAATATGCATATCTTGAATTACGCAAAACACAATGTTTGCTAAAACTATTTAAAAGCATGTAAAAGAAAAACCCAAATCGTAGCCCTGGATGCATCTTTCAGCTATTAGGCAGTAGGTAAGATACAATTTACTCAAAGAATAAGAGGAGCTCCATATGCATCAAAATACCGAGAACGAACACTTAATTACTGTACCCTGCAGGGACATGGTATTGCAAAAAAAAAAAAAAAAAAAAAAAAGACTCAGCTTGTTATGTTGAGGACTTTAACACTCTACTTGCTTGTACTGTCTTACGTACTTGATACTAACCCGTGTTCCAAAAACCGCACTTCATATGAGGTGTGAAAAGACCGTCAGTCTAAGTCATTCCGCAGAGCTCAGAGGGCAAGTGGTATGTCTGACGGAAAAGGAGCAGGAGAGCTCATCTTTGAAAGGCACTGGAGAAAATGAGTTAGGATTTATAGGATTACACCTCATCTGGCACACTGAAATTGCTACCAGATGTGAACTTGCTCTGTTGTAGGAATTTATGACAAACTGAAGGGGGGTTGTGCAGAATGCCAAATGACAGAAAACACATGGAATTTGCCAATTCAAGTTCTTAGAGTATCTAGTACTGTAATTATTATGGGGATAAAGACCACGATGCACCCTGAGAACAAAGATGTATAAAAGGCAACAAAGTGCATAGTAGTTAGAGCACAAAAACGACACTGGCCTAACAACACAATGATTTTTTTCAGCTTCATTCCCTGTGGAATTACGCTCCTCTGATACCAAAACTTTTTCAGGCTTTCCTTCTCAATAACGCATATCAAAGAGCTGGGCTACGTGCCTTTGTCTGGTATCAAGGGTCTCAGAATCTAGGAGTCTCTTCAGTTCCAGGTTGCAAACCCTAAAAATTATGACTACTTGTATCTGCTGAACTCAACTCTTAAGTTCCTCGTTTACAAGAGATCTCAAGTACAGCATAGCTAAGCACTGAATCATGCTTTATCTTCATCCGCCCATACTGGGCCCTTTGGGAATCACGACAGAAAATAGATTAGAGAAACTAGGTAAGAGTTCCCATTTTCAAAATGCAGAATGCACCCATTACTTTTTTGGAGGTGAGCTCCCATGTAGGTGCTTTTACCCCCAACTAGCGGGTGGCATTTTTTGTACGGAAACCAGAGGTATCTCAAGGAGATCACAGAATACACCACTTTCCTCCCTTGCACATGGGAGTGACCGCTTTGGTGAGCTTTGCACACAGGAAGCAGTTGTTCTGTGCCTTACTAAATGCAAGAGTTTCGGCAATCACTTTGAAGGCTGTGAGAATCTGATCCTGTGTGTCATTCACAGGGTTTGGGATAAAATCCAGCTTCTTAGCAGGAAAGATCCTATCTTAGCAATCCATCAAACACCCAAAAAAGCCAAAACAGAAATACCCACATCTCTTTCAGGCACATTACGTTCTAAAACTGAAGGGTTTGGAGCAGCATGAGGCAGTGCCTCACCCAGAGCTAGGCAAGAATGTGCTCCTCTCCCTGGCCTACTCCTCAGCGCGAGGATGCGGCAGAAGCAGCGAGTCAAGCTACAGCACCCGAGGGTAAGCGAGCAATGTTAAACGCTGACCGTTTAAGAGCCAGGAAACAGTATCACCATCTACCTTTCCTGCGCCGTGTGTAAAATGTAATGACTAGGGCTCAGCTGAAATGTGTGCATCTGGCACAAGCATGGAGAAGTCAGGCAGAGAGCAGGCAAAAGCTGCCACAGTCCTTACGTGACCACAATTCAAAATACACTCTGCAGGTACTGGATTTTCCCCTCACAATCTCTTCTGTGTAGCTGCCAGTTTTCTAGGTTTGCCCCTGGGGATAAGGAAAGCCAAGCAATAACTGGAGCAACAGAATGACCTGATCCACTCGTGGGTCTCTTGGGAAGTAACTCCTAGGGAATCTCACAAGCTGGACAGAGGACAACTGAAGATGTCACGTCAAGTACTGTGATACCAGATGGGAAAGATCAGCTACCACTGCATTAAACAAAAACTGACTTCAATCACAAAGTATCTTTCCTCAGATGACTTTTAAATGTCAGTTCATGATCAAACCCAAAAGCCCATGCTATTATTATTTTGGACGGAAATAGTTTTTCCAGATCCTTCAGGAGTCCAAGCAGGGAATCCTATGGGAACTTTTTGTCAGAAGACAAAAATAACAGAAATAGTCTCAAATCACAAGGGGACTCGTGAAGGCATTCATCATGATTGAATACATGATCTTCCCTTGCTCCCATGGCAGATTTTACACAGACACATGCACACACACAGAGCAATCGGAGTGAATAAACTTCTAGTATGTGTTTTTAATCAGAAGACATTATTCTTCAACTATTTAAATCTGCATTGCAATTTTCTGCATACTAGAGCTTTTCTAAGAAAGAGATTCAAAAATATTCAGCTTGCCATCTAAAAGCTGGCAAATTTCCTTCCAGACCATTCACCAAGAACACACGCTGCTCTGCTCTTAGATGCAATGGCAGTTCACGTTGCTACTAATTCTGAGTTCCGTGAGAAGTGCTGTACGTAACGGCTGCTCAGTAAGTCGTGCTACCAGGAGTCCGTCCGTCATCGTAAGCTTCTTCCAACTTTATCAAAAATGCTACACTTTGGCTCTGATACAGGGCAGTTTATGTTTGTTTTGCTCACCTGAACATCATCCGCCGAAGTCATACACATCCTGGTAGCATCAAGGCCTTCCCTAGTATCAATATAAATTCAGGATTTCAAACGCAAGTCATTTGCAAAAAAATGATCAAAGTTCTAGCTACTGTAGAATGCCAATAACAACATGATTACTTTTCAGAAGCATTAAACATTAGAGCCCACAGTAACCAGTCTGCTAACCACTGCAAAAATTCAGGTCAATCCCTTAACAGCCCTCACCAACCAGCAGCCGCCACGCGTAGGACATCCTGGGGTAGGACATCCCAGGGTATGGCTCCACATGCTCCTGGTGAGATTGTCTGACCTAAAAGTAGCTCTGTTCTCCAACAGCCTCATTCTCTGGTTTCAACACAGCCTCCATACTGAATTGCAGTACTCTAACTCAAGTAATGCAAAGGGAATCCCAGAATCCCAGGACGGCTGAGGCTGGCAGCACGCCGGAGGTCGCCTGGTCCAACCCTCTGCTTCAGCACAGTGCCCGGCCCCATGCCCAGGCGGCTTCTGGGGGTCTCCAAGGAGAAGCCCTCAGCACCTCGGGGCAGCCTGTGCTGGGGCTCCAGCACCTGCCCAGTACAGACATGCTGCCTGAGATAATTTTCACATTCCCATTATCGAGGTCTGCAGATCCTTAAAAGCAGCAATCACCACATGACAAAAGTGCAGCGACTACATTTTTGGAAATTATTTTGCATTTCTACTTTTACTAAGTCCTGTGCTAGCAAGGTAATTACAGGTCCATTTTTGAGATCTGCTCTTACAGTTTATCTGTTCTTTTGTGTATTGATAGAGCATTTGGTGCTAACCTTCTTATTCTCAAGTCACAAACTATGTTACTTGTTATAAACTGAAAATTGCATACACACTTTCAATAGATTTTCTTTCTAGAAATGTAATTTTAGTCTCTTGGAGTAGTTTCATTTTTAGATATCGGATAATACGTTTATTAATGCATTTCAGTTAACTGAAAGGTGTTACTCTGTAAGACAGCTGTCACCACCATGAATATAGAACAAAGATTTATCCTTGCATTTTTTTGAGACTTCTTTTGAAATGAAAATCAACTCTACCTAAATATAGTCTCCTTGAAACTTTTTGAGGACTGAAAGATGGCCTAAAAAGCAATGTTTCTCCAGTAATTTTTGTGTATTCATATGCAGAGCACACAGGAATATGCTACCCTGTACAACCTCGCTGAATACAGTTACCAGCAGGTCAGGTGCTGGTTTTCTCAAGTGGCCTCTAGCACTGCCCCAAACCAATGGTTCAGTTCCACCTTCTGTAGTCTTGTCTAATTATACGGCAATTCCACGAGAGGTAAGACTCCATTTACAGCCTCTTCTCATGCCCAGATCATGCTTAAAAGTTTAAAAGACCTTTTAAAAACTGGTAACACAATAAATTCTATTCATTTTCATCCTTTTTTATCTATTGGATTCATAACATTGATGGCTGTGTATGCTTAAATCATATTTTCCTATTGGCCTCTTGGTCAAAATGAGATTCCAGAACTTGAATAACAGTCACAGAAACATGAGGAAAACAGGACTGCTGAGGCCTCAGCACCATCCAAAGGATTGGAAAAAAATGTGGCCGAAATAGGATGTTCTAATGACAGGATGCTAGCGAGGGGCATACCGTTAGCTTCTGCATCACCGCTTCACATGGTGGAGACAAAGACAGTTTGGTTCGTTCCTGAAATGACAATGTTCTAAACTAAGATCAATTATTTAAATTAGAGGAAATATGGCAATCTTTTCAGGAAGTGAACTATGTATTTAAGAAAATCTCAGTTAAAGCATAAATCTACAAGGATTACTAGCACATCAGAGCACATCAACTTTCATCAAATCATCATTGCAGATTTAGGAAGATGGCAGCATGCTTTTATTTTTGGCTAAGCATAAACATCAAGTTGTAACAACTGGGATACGTAACAAATTATAGCTATGAAATTAGTTGTACTACTGCATGAGAATACCTGACAAAAGCTGTTTTTTAAACAGTAAAATGTGGATGATAGAAATATAAAAGGAGAAGAAGGACAGAGTCGAAGACTTAGGTACAAAAAAGGCCTCAAGAAGCTTGAGCTCCTACAAACACAACCAACATACCTGGGTTGAACAAGGTAAGGAGACCTAAGGCTGGGAAGCACCGAGATCTGTGCCACAAGCTACTGACCTGTGTAACCTGGGGTCCTCGAAATAAAAATGTGTTTTAAATGCACTTCAACAAAGGTTAAATTGCATTTGTTAAAAGCCTCATGATCGATCAAGGTGTTAGGGATAGCAGTGTAGGCATGGAGATAGTATTTCATCAAAACTCTGATTAAAAGGAAAATCACTTTGTGAAAAAACAGTATTAAATTTTTAAGCAGCTATTAGAAAAGTTTTTAATACTTTCTAGCTGCTTCTAGACCCAGTTCTTACTTAGAAAAATAACCCAACATGTATCACGTGTTCTTGCATGCTGTATCTATACAGATATAAAGATATACAGATATATAATAAAGATATAATTTCTACACTGAAGGCTGCCTAAATTGCTTTGCAAGGGCTAGAATTATGATATTGTCAACTATTTAAAGAATGGTACATTGAAAGTTCAAAGCATAAAGGACCTCAAAAGTCATGACAGGGTCTCATTTTGTGCAATTAAGGGAACTGAAACCAAGAAAAGACAATGCACTCTTCCCCTTCACCTAAATTACACAGCATAAAAGCACTGTTTGCAAAAGGGATTTATGAAACTGCACCACTCACAATTATGTCTCAGAATAAACACACTACTATTGACTACTGGCAATCTGTATATTACACAAACCCCAAGTGTGTTCAGAACCAACGACCAACTCTACAAAAAGGACACACACGAGGAAGAAGTAGTTTTGTCTAAGTAACAGTCATATAACATCTTGTACAGCGATCAGTTTGCTTCACATAAAGCTAAAACCACAAGTGATACAGGGATAGCATTATGAATGCCACACTTGACAGGGAAGATCTTTGCAGAAAAAGTTTACCAAGATTTCCTTACAAGCTCAGGATAAGCCTGGTTTCCTCCAGTAGCATATACACGTACAGCTGGTTTGCTTTGGATGGAAATTGCTCTGTATCCACCTAATTGCAGAGCTGTTTTTTCCAGCGGACTGGAGTTCGTTGCAGATCACTTAGTGAAGGGTGACAGCATACCTCAACACCGTGAGGTCAGGTCAGTGCCTTAAAATAGTACCCAATACCTGGTACCTGGGAGGACGTCTTTTCTCATCACCAGCCCAAAGCCTCTGTAGCAGCAGCAAATTGACAGTTTCTTTATTATTATTTTTTATCCTTCAGTTGATTACAGCTTCACCTTTTTCAGCCACCACTCTGCTTCCATTGCCCTTTATTTTCCTTTTGCACATTTCCATAACGCTATTTTTCATACCTTACTCCACCGTGATTTCTGCAGTAAATGGCTCAGTTTGTCACTGTTCCCCTCAAAATGAAAAGCAGATTCCCTTCCAAAAATTGTACTGTTCCTTCATAATTTTACTCATTTTCTGTACTGTTTCTAGCCAGGAGAGAAGTCTGAGGGACTGAGGTCAGCCGAATTCTTCTCATTGCCTGAATAGAGACGAGAGGGGCTGGTCCATACTGCTGAAACATGTCTGTATGTACATGCATCACAAAGGTGCTCTGACAGTCTAATAACCACGCTGTGCCACCTGATCGAAGGTGAAAGTAATGCAGTACTTTCTGCTTGGTAAAACACGCTGCTGTGGTGTATGTCACAAGAGGCATCTGTCAGCTACTCACCTACCCCCTCTTGAGAAAATGGAGGCAGCGAAAGACCTTTCTTTTAACATCCCAAGCGCCTCAATATAGCATGTTTACATTTCTTGATGTAACTGTGTTAATTTTAACGTACTGTTTGCATTTTCATAACTGTACCTAGGCTGCATGCCTATGGAAGAACTAAACCTGCATTACCAACACCCACGCATACACACTGCTGTGCATCTTATAAAGCATTTCCTTTCAATACCACTTTGCCATATGGTTAATTTGCCACATGGTTATTGGCAACCTAATTACAGGAGACTAGGAGTAAATGAAATACATACTAGAGGTCTATTATTATTTTTTTTTATGTTAGGAAAAACAATTAAATGAAAATGAAACCTCTAAAAGAACAGGAAGAGGTACACAATAAACAGTGAACGCAAGTTGCAAATGTTTTTTCTTTTCTTTTTTTTCTTGGTGGGGAAGCAATGAACCTTATACGCATTATTTCCCTTTACAATTGTTGAGGCAAGGGATTTCCTCTAGTTTATGAAAAATTATAGTCCTGAGCAATGATGAGTGCACATTTACAAAACAACATTTCTAAAGTAACAGCATCTAGGCAGTGGCACTTTATTACTTGTCTTTTTTTTGTATAGTAAATTGGCAAACTGGAAACGAGAGCACACTTCTCTAGAACAGACAAGACTTGCAGGCTTGCTTGCTCTGCCCTCCGAGCCTTTGCATTCCCACACCAGGCAGGCAGCCGGCACTACCCCTAGGCTCCAGCTGCGCGTCACCTCTTGATGCTGCTCCCCTGGACACCTGCTGGGAACACTCAAGGCTGCGGTGGGCCACAGGCAAGAGAAAGGAAAGGGGTCTGGAAACCGTGAGTGTTCCTGCTGCTACTGGGTAGTGCAATCCAGCCAGATGTGTCCTCTGGAACTGCCCAGACGTTGAATGTCTCACAAAAGCCTGTACTGCTCCTGGAAACCAGTCTGCCAGACCTGCCAGCTGGTGCAAGAATATATACAGAACAGGCTTGCCATCTGCCTCTTGGGGACAATACATTCCCTGTTTATTCTTGTATCAGCTATTACTGATGGTCCACTTAAACTGAAGAAAAATAACCCTTTTTTCTGAATTAAAAGCTTTAGGGCTTATTTGTTATTTTATTTAACTTTTAACATACACTGTCTTAATACTAAGCTGTCTGTAGAGCCATTTTCTGGGTAGTCATCTGCACAGCTGGATCCAGGACACAGGAATTGATGTGTCTGTTGCAGCAGAGCATTAACCGTGCACCTGGACATTTTGGTTTCAGTGGCATTCTGCCATCAGCCAATGGAGCTCAGCAGTTCTGTACTTCCTCCACAAATTTACTGACATACTTTTTTTTTCTTCTATTTTGAAACCCCCGCCCTACACCTCTGTGATTAAGTATTATTCAAAACATCTTGATGATAAACGTAATATAAAAAGCACTGTATGAAAATCAGCAGGTATGTCTAATTTAGTAAGAGATACTAAGAAGTCAAAGACAGTATGGAGACCAAAAAGATTATGAGAAAGGAAAAATGATGCCGTATTACAAAACAGTGTGAAGAACAAAAATCTGGGAAGAAATAATCGTGAGTCAGGAAGAAAGGCATTTTTAGAAGTTTATGTTTTCTTCCCTTACAACAGAAGCAAGTTACTTTACAGATCTTTAAATATTTTCCCTTATGGAAGATGCTGAAAGATTCTCTCTAAGCCTTTTTGATGGCTTAATAAAAGGGTCAAGGATTGCACAAAGCAACTTAGATTTGACATACCACAGAAATGTTGATTATCAAGTGTGACCCATCTTGCTTTTGTGCAGATTACATTATCAGGCTTGTCCAGGCAGCACATTTAAAACATAATATAAATAAAAACATCTGAATTTAGTTAATGTCTTGGCTTTAAAGCTGTGTGAGTTTTTTTTTTTTTTCCCAAGTACCATGGTGCATTTTACAAAACAGTCATAGGACACAACCCAAACCATCTAGTTCCTCTAAGTAAGCTCAGCATTAGGCATTTACTTTCTTCAAAGTATGACTAAAGAAAGTTTTCAGACAAGGTATTCAGCTTATGTCCATTATTTACTCTTGGAGTTATTTCAGCTTGACTGTGGGTCAGGTAGAGGATGGAAGTATGTGGTTAAGAACAAGAGGCAGTCTTCAACTACTGTTAATCAATAAAACTCCATTCATTTCTACTATTAAAAGAAGAGGTGCACATTGGAACAGTAACTGGAGTTCTTTGAGATACGTTTTCCCTGTTAAGATAATGTACATGTCTCTGAGATGAGAGAATTGTTTCCTTGACTTCATTAGCCATTGAATCAGTTCATGTAACTAGCTGGTAATTATCATAAATATAACATACTCAAAATACGTATGACCAATTGCTGTGCAGCACCAACTAAAAGAAAGAAGGATGGCTCAAAGAACAGAACGGAATAAAGTAGTCTAATAAACTTCAGTCAGTATTAGTTCTTAATACTGTGCCCATGTATAGACCAAATACAGGAAAGTTATTTGGTGTCTTGTTCAAACAAGGCTTAGAGAAGGGCCTTTCAGAAAGAGTCTGAAGAGTTATTTACTTCTTTGTGGGCAAACACTTGTCTTAGCTAGTAAAGATGTTTATGCTCACAGATCTACTTGGAACCATTTTTCATTTCTCAGTGAAGGATATAAACTGTTTAAGAGGTCAATCTCTTGTCACTTAGAGCAAACCTTCCAACAGCAGAGAGGACTTGGGTCAATTAAGAGCCATCAAATCTGCTTGTACTATCACCTCCATGTCTTAAGATATCTTAAGTAGTACTGTACCGTTGTATTGGTTTTGTGTAGACCCGATACAACTGTAAGCTTTACTGGACACCAGTGACAAAGGTGCAATCTGTGTTTCTACAGAAGCAAATAATTCTTGCATGAGCTGCACTTAAATAAAAATACAATTATTTTTAAGTTCTACACAGACTTATATCAGTGTCCACAGCATAATTCCCTACTGTATACATTACAATACCTCTCATTAATCTAGCTAGCGTAAGGACCAGATTAACGCTTATACACATGCAGATATGTAGGTAAAATCTGTTCTCATGTCAGTCAGTGTTTATTTTCATTCAATACAATTCAATACCATTGTGTTATATTACTATTATTCCTGGACATCACAGAAAGGTTTAACAACTGCATTAGGTGAAAAGTGAAGCTTTCTATAAAAACATATGCTCTAATCTTTGCCACAAAGCATTCTCCCTTAATTGCTCTATAAAGCATTACGTCTATGGCAGTCTCAACAAAATTTTGCCACCTGGTAGCTTTTATTTGTCTGGTTATTAATGACTCTCAGTTGCCTTAACTGTTCTCCGTATGTGAAATTAAATAGTAATAGGAAATGCTAATGTGCCTGCTGCTATCAACAATAGCAGGAGCCACTTCAGTTGAAAAGACCTCGAAAACTTTGTATACTCTGAATTCCCTTCTCATGAATTCCAAACATAGTTCTTTAAATCTAGCTGCCCAAAGCATCACATTTCAGTTTATCAACACATTCTTAGCATAAACAAGAGCGAAATGGGAAATATTCTTGAGAAGAAACAAGTAGCAACAAGAAGAGATTTATGGTACTCAAAAAACCATTTAGTATTTTTGTAATTGTTGTATGCCTAAGGGTATAATGCAGCCAGTCCAGTGATAAATAACAGACTAGTAAAAAATGGTCAACTATCCTCAAACTTTGATCTGCTAAACACTTCAAAGAGAAAGCAGCAAAAACCAGAATAACATCATCATAAGAAGAAGGAACTATGATTACATTGAAACTCTGTAACACCATTTATTCTGCAACTTCATAATATACCTTAGACTAAAGCTCTCAGAACAAGGATGATTTGCACTCTAATATCTGTCTATTGTTAAGTGCAAAAGAATGTTCAGGGCAGTGATGATAATTCCTTAGTATACCCACTATGAGAAATCACATGCAGTTGCCAGGCAAATGTATTATGCTCCATCTTATTTGGTTTTTAAATGCCAAAGCTGCAGTCACCAAGAATGCCCTTTGGTGCGTGTGTAAATATTTGTTTTATTGCTAGGAGCTGCTACGATACAAAGAAGTAATACTAATACTAACACTAGCTGCCAGTGTAATTCATTCACGTTCAGTGCAACTCTGAGGCATTTTTTATTCAAACAGAAATGCCTGGCATTGCAGAAACATCTCAAACAACCACTGGTAACAATAAATTTTGTTGTTGTAGAAGTCAAGTTAAAAGAAAATTGGCTAGCCTTACAGCTTAACTTTCACTTTGTTCTTCTTTTGTTTTGTTCTGGTTTTGTTTCTCTACGGAAGTAAAGTAACACAAACATTCATGCGTATAAACCTAGTGTATGTTTAAAGCTTCTTTTTCTCAGATGTATAATTCAATTCTCATGATTACTAACAGGATTTGTCCTAACTCAACACCAGAACGCTGTGGAATAACGCATGTCATCAGAGTGGGTACAGGAGCACCAGTCTCAGCCAGACTGGGATTTTACACGGAGGTACCCGAGGAAGCACAAGCAGCCTTCACGCCCTCTATTCCTCATCTGCGCTCATCCCAAATTCCTCCGCAAACCCTCCCCGCTGCCACCGACTGCCTTGCAGACGGAGCAGTGGCAAAGTGCCACCGCCTGGCCTGTGGCCCTCAGAGACTTCAGCCAGAACGGTCCCGAGCCTGGATTTCAGAGTGACCTCGGGACTGCTGGCGTTCAGCGGGCGTTGCAGAAGGGCTATGCTATTAATGCCCAGCATATAGCAAGGCATGGCTTTAATTCAGTTAATTCATGTTTGGCAATTCAATAATCATTTGGGTTACTAACAAAGTCAGTTTAGGAAGGTACAACTGATTCCAACTGAAGAATAGCCTCAAAATGCACCAGGGGAGGTTGAGGTTGGAAATGAGGAGACATTTCTTCTCAGAAAGAGCAGCCAGGCGTTGGGACGGGTTGCCCAGGGAGGTGGTGGAGTCTCCGTCCCTGGGGGTGTTCAAGGAGAGGTTGGACGTGGTGCTTGGGGACATGGTTTGGTGGAGCAAGTGATTGAAAGGGGCCTGCCTTTGACCTGATGGCATACACAAAACTGCTAATTGCATAAGCACAGAAAAATAAATATGAATGATTATTAGTTAATAAATACCATATACTAATGGTACTCAAAATTTGAAGTTTCCACACAAAGAGAGAGCAATATTTAAGAAAATATTTTGTCATACCATTTCCATATAAACAACAGTGCAGACATTACCATTATTCTAATTTAAGTAACAATTAATGACTCTATAATTATTCGAGGAATATTAACAGGACAAACAGTATAAAGTCATATGAGAAACACCAAAATTCAATGTTTCATATTATTTTATGTAGATGGAGATGAAGAAAAAGTGGGAGAGATGCAACAATAAGCAAGAGAAAATAAAAGAAGGGGTAAAAAAAATAAAGAGGGAAAAAGGGACAAATACAAGTGAGCAAAGAAAAATATCAAGAAGTCAGGAAGTGATTGACAGGTGAGTAAAAAAAAGTTCAAGATAAAGGAAATTAAAGCAATGACCAAAAGGAAGATTTTGCATTCCCAGAATTTAAACATAGAGTTATTCCCAGCTTGTATAAAAAGATCAGGATATAACAGGCTACATTTCCAAAACCAAGCAGAATCTTACACCAGGAACTGTAAGGTACACACAGCTAATCTGATTGTTAGGAAAAAATTGAGAAGAATGGTAGCACTACAATGTTATTTTTAAAAGTAGTTCTGGATTACTTCTTTATTCATTTTTCCCCTGTAAGAAAGACCTTTGGATGACTCTTCCACAACACACTGAGAGCTAACATTTGAGGCCTCCAACATACTCTTCATCTTTCTTTGGCTTTTTTTTTTTTTCCCCTCTCTGTCTTGGAATCAGCTATTGCATTAACATTTACTTGCAGCTGTCCCTGCCAGAGCAGAAGTAGCACATTCTAGTCTATGTATGTATTTATTCCTCTTAGAAATAATTCAGATGATAGCTGTACAGCTCTTAAAACTCCAGAATTTTATTTCTCATTTCTAACATGTCTTGTTGCCTTATGAATTTTGAGTTACTGTAACTCTAAAAATTCTAACCTTATTAACTCACAGGATCTTTCCTGCTAATGACATTGTGGCAAACTACTCACAAGGAATGTACCATATAAAATCTTGCAACTCTCAATCGTAACCAGCAAAGAGTTCTGACAAAATCAGTTTATTCTACCTTGTACAATACACACGGTGCAATACAAGTAGAGAGATATAGAAAACCTAGCAAATACAGAATAAGACATTAACACTTTTTTCCTAAATATAGTATAAAAATCCCAAACAGATAATCCTTTTAACTGTCTTCCAAGCTGCTTTAACACCTGCATAATATGTAGAGAAAAATGCCTTTTCCAATGAGTCAGTTGCACAGCTGTTAGAATATTCTACCTTTTAATTAATTTTCACTGCTACTATTAGTCACGCTGATTTTTACATTCAGCACTGGACACAATTATATATTCGTTTGTTAGATAGCTATACTTTGAGGATGTTAGTTACTATTCCCATTTGTCTAACTTGATTATTGAAAATTTAAGTTCTTGCATAGCTGCAGAACAAAACAAACACTACCCTTGTTCTAAAACTTTGTAGAGCTATCCTGTTGGGAACAGTATTACAGTGCATTATCATATAGGACTTACGGGGGCGTTACAGTATGTGGAAGAATGAAGTTAGTACTAAAAGCACCTGTTCTCTGATACAGGTGAACACTTACTCCTTTTATGAACTGTTTTTCATCCCATAAGATCAAAGTATAAATGTTAATTATAATCATTTACAGACTGGAAGGTAGAGAGACAGAAAAAACTTTTTACTTGTTTATTTCGATTTCATGAGAAAAAGGTTTTGCCTTGGCTGAGTGAGAGCTGCTGCTCTAACCACCGAACAGAGGGAACTCTGCTCAGTTGTCCCCTCACTGAAATATGAGTGAAAAATAAAGAAAACTTCAAGATTTTAATTGGTTTGGAATTATTTTAAAATATACAATACTAAGGTGCTGCTGGGACTTCATAGGACTCGGTGGCTTAAGAATTTTTCAATGAGAACTTTACAGTGTCATGGAAAAAAAGTAAATCCAAATCAAACATCCTGAACTCCCCAAAACTCCCAAACTCTCTGAAGATATGGTTAAAACAAAACAAAACAAAATTATGATTTTAAACTATGGGACTGTTCAAAGAGCTGCTAGGCTGATGAATCCTGGGCTAAAATATGGTTTGCTTTAAACAAAGCTGTTTAATACTTGTTAATTAAAAAATAACATTAACACTACTGCAAGTTACTGGTTTATTTTACGGAACAGCTTCGAGTTAGCTTTAGTGAATTCAATCTTTTAAAAATTCTCTCATCAAAGAAAAAAGGGCAAAGCATTTCAGACCCAGGCAGTTAAAACAACACGAGTTACCTTGCCACCTATGCATTTTTAACCTGTGCTGAAACTGCCTGTGCTGCCACGGTTGCTATTTGAGCTAGGCAGTTAAAGCACATCAACTCATTCTGCAAGTTATGTTTTGTCACAGTGCTGTAAACTCAGTCTGGTATTGTTTAAGTAAATTCACACAACAGAAATATTTTCATAAGAAACTATAAAAAGTTTTTTTTTTTCTTTCATTCAAATACGCCAAAGTGCTGCTGAAAGGTAAGAATGCTATATACAGTCTACATCTGTCTATTAAAAAACAAACTAAACTCCCCAAACTGAAACTAAGTCTGCCAGATTAAAACACATATAAAGAAAAGGGTCCAGAAAGATCATTAGTCTCACTGAAAACGTTAAATAAAATTTCCGAGCATTACTCCAAGTGGTTATTGTAGCTATTTTGACACTTGAGCTGAAATAAAGGGTTCTTCATATGCAGAATATCCATCAACTGCGTCCTTCCACACTCATTAATTTTACTCCGCAATAATTACATTAATATAAACAGAATTACTTCTAATTTAAACCTGTGGGTGATGGAGTAAAATCTTATTTCATCCTTTTTTCCCAGAAGAGTAAACAAGGTCAGTAATGTATCTTTGTTCCAGATGTGGTGCATCACAATTGTGCAATCATTATTCTCGGAGACAAATAATTTGCACAAACTCTCTTGCTCCCATATTCATGACACATGGATAATTGTGCCTTATTAGAATTACAAGTAAGAAAATAACAAGGCGGGACAACATCTGTTTGGTCTGCTATGTGTAGAATATGTTTCCAAGGTCTTCAAAAGTCTCAGCAGAAGCTGAGGAAAATATCAGCTACATGAATCACCTCACACATGAAAAAAATATATATTGCTTGGTATTTGACATGAAGCAAAACTTCATGTAAGCCAACCTCCACAACATTTATAAAATTCACCAATTTTTGAAAAAGCAAAAAATGTATCACATAACAACCACACAGATTGGAACTGATAAGACAGTAGTGGCTGGGCTGACTGTGTATAAGAAAACCCTGAGAAGCTCCCGAGCAAGTCACAGCTCAGCATGTACCTTGAGTACCGAGTGGCCCCGTGTCACTCAGCACCTTCAAGGGCTGCCCCAGCACTCACCAGTGCAGGTCACCCAGGCTTCCAGGTCTGAGAGGAAGTCAGACCAGTGGTGCAGGTCTGTACAGAGGGCATAGCATGCCAGTCTTAAAAATAAGACTATAAAATAAGACTGCCGAGTCATTAAAAGCTACTTCAGAGCATACAGGATGATTCAAACCACACTTCCTTCAGTTTTCCTGAGAGGTATCTTACTCCTTGTTTAGGGTCAACAGAAGTAGCTTTTTTCAGCTGGTTTCTGGTGGAACAGTTATTTCTGTTTTTCTGTTTCTGTTTTAAAATACAGTTTCACAGAACAAGTATCCAGGGATAGCTTAAGCTCTGCCTGTCCTCCCTTCCTTCCTCCATTTTCTCTCCAGCAGCTAGCTACTGCCCCCAGCTCAGCCAGAACTGCTTGGGCGGCTGCTGCGTATCAACCTGAAAGCAAAATGAATGAAAAAAAAAGGATTTATTCTCTCATTCTGACTAATGGCCCAGCCTCAAAACCAGTAGCAGCAGAACAATCTGGAGAGAGTGCAACGGAACACTCAAGCAGGAATGAATAATGTTGCCACTGAAGATTTCATCTCCTGACACTGACTACTTCAGACAAACAGCTGCTGGGAAGTGAGCAAGCAGGAAGAAAGAGGAGTTTGAGTGCTTCTTAAAACACTGGTGCATTGAAACTGGCTAGCGGCAAATACTGTTAGGACAAAGCTCTGCTCAGCGTCCGTATCAAACAGCTCCCTAACCAGGGGTACCAAAAGACAGAGCACTTTTATGATGGAAGGAGCTCTGGGTAAAACAAAAGTGCCTGCTGCCTCTGTGAAATGTAGGCTTGTCTAAGCTGCCATGGAGACATTGCAAGTGTTTGGATATGACATTAACAGAAAATCTTTGACGTTTCTTCTACTGCAATTACACATTTCAGTTCTGAACTGGTTGAATTGAAAAGAATTTGCCACCTTTTTGAAACAAAAGCCCCTAACTGTGCAAGCAATCGTGCACAAGACACTTGTAAGACCTAGGTGAGGTTTGTAGCCTCAGCAGATGGGATGTGTTGCCACAGCAGTTATCAGTATTACTTTAGGTCATGAAAAGAAATTTCAGAAATAGATTCAGAAAGTATCTCTGAAATAACTCTACTTCTTCTTCAGTCATTTGATGAGTGTTCCAGATAACCAAGGAAAAGGAATGCAAATAATTTACTGCAAAGAATGGACAGAAATTACAGTAATAAAGGTCAACCGAGCCTTACTGAGTCTTGAAAAGTCTCAGTCTTTCTGAGCTTTGAGAAAACCCAACACTAATGTTCTGCTTCAACGAGACGTATTTCTTCATAACACAAACACATCCATCCAGAACAACATATTCTGTTGAAATTGTTGATTTTGTTTTCAGCACTTCCCTGATCAAACTTTTCTTCAAGAGGATATGAGGGAAAATGTGCTGGAGTGTCAGGAAGTAGGCAGCTCCCGTTTTGCACTGGTGGGGCCATAACTGCTAGCTAGATCACGAAGCAAACATAAATAAGTACTTCACAGGGTGTTTTCAACTTACAGACAATCCTGAACTTTCTTCAGTGTGGAATTATAGATCTCCAGAAATGCCATAATCATTACAAATACCAATGGGGTATTAAAATTATATTAAAAAAAAAAAAAGATATGCACACACATACATACATCTATGCCTTCCAGTTTCCCCTTTTAATCTCTCACTGGTAGCTCACCACAGAATTGCTGTACAAGTAATTTTTGCCATTTTCTGCTAGTTAACCCAAACAAATCATTCGGTTCCACTATTTGTAATGGGGAAAACATGAATCAACAGGCAATGACAACTACTTTTTAGATTTAAAAGGAAACCGCAAGCAAACTTCATTATTTTCCTCAGCGTCTTTTTGTACCAGCTGCCAACAAATCCTTCTTTTTAACTAAAAAGCTTCAAAATATTTGTCTCACCAGTTTCCATTTCCTTCCTGAGCCAGTGGCGCAGTGGAGAGGCATCCTCTTACTACTTCCTAGTTACCATTAAAAACAACAAATGTGAAAATGTCTCTGGCAACAAACAACAGCGACAAACGAAGCTGGCCTTAGGAACCCAACAATCTGTCTACCAGGTGAAAGCTCAAACCATTTTATCTGTAAGATCATATATATATATTTTTTAAATCTCACTTCTGATACAATTTAGGATGGCAACAGTATACAAAATAAGTTTATTAATAAAACCATGCTCACTTTTTAGAGAAGTATCCCGTGTTCTATACCAACGCTTTCTCTGCCATTTTGCCTATAAGAGGAAAGTGCAACCAAGGTTGACCAAGTAAACGGAAAGCAAACGGTGGCTTTGAAAAGGGCAAACAAATAGGAAAAGGACATTACAATAATTATATATTAATATTTTAATGATTTCTAAACAATCTATTTTCAGTATTTACACACAGATAAACAGACTCCTATATTATCATTTTAGTTCAATGATTATTTTAATAGCTTAGGAGAAATGTTGTTGCTTCTGTTCTGGGTGTGATATGGATAGCTACTGAAGCAAAAAGAAATGTATATAAGAAGCAATGGCAGGATATGAATGAAAACCCCATAGGCTTATGTCTGAAATTTAGCAACTGTTTTTGTAGCTATGACCTTCGAGATCCTATTTTGAACCATTCTAAATTCTTCATTCAGCACTTCCAGCAGAAAAGGAGGCCAACAATCTTTATGAAAGAAATAAACAGAAAAAAAAAATCTCTTAAATAGGAGGTATTTCTGAGCAATAAGAACTGAAAGGAGAACTTCAAACTTATCAGAACGATACTGGTAATATGATGGGTTTTCCCAGAACAAAAAAGCTTACAATGTCTGAAAATTTTAGGGCAATGTCTTTGATTTAGATTTACATTCCCATAACCAAATGGGCACTTGCCAAAACCAAGATCCAAGACTGAGGATTTATAGGAATACAAAAACATTTGTATACACATGCT
The DNA here is from genome assembly GCA_011074415.1 of Stictonetta naevosa. Taxonomy (NCBI): domain Eukaryota; kingdom Metazoa; phylum Chordata; class Aves; order Anseriformes; family Anatidae; genus Stictonetta; species Stictonetta naevosa. The sequence continues at coordinate 5,958,160 of CM021708.1, read as the reverse complement.
TCTGTTCATACAAAGTTTGAGTACAGCAGAGATCAGAGATAACAATATACGAACTATGGCAAGGACAAAAAACAATTTACTTCATCTTTTCTGTTTGTGCTTCAAAATATGATTATCTTAGGAAAAAACGAGAAACCTTGCAATTACATTGATGAGTAACAATACTTGATACCAGCACATGAAAAAGCCCAAATCCAAACCCAAGCTCCTTGTGCTGTTTCAAATGCACAGAAGACATGCTCAACATTAAGCTGAATGTTTTGGAAATCTACAAGTCCTCAAACAGCTAAAATATAATTGTCCAATACACAAGGATGTGTCAACATCTGAACCTGAAAAATAATGTGTTACTAGTTAAAGGAAGGAGAGAAGTACAGTTAAAATCTTTTATGTTTGCTACAAGACACATTTGTTTTAAGGACATATTATTAGAACTAGGTGGACAACGTCCATTGGGACACCACAGAGAATAGGCTTTGGGCAATGAAATAATCACAATTTCTTCACTGATGCACATAGTTACAGGCAGTAGATAAAACACACTGGCTTCAAATTGCAGTTGGCTGCTTCTCTTACATGCTGTTGGTACCTAAATGCATCTTCATACATTACTAAAAATACTCATTAGAAAGCAGGCAACTTAAGTTGGATGATTGCTATTAGTAAAACCGACCAGACCTACAAAATACTCTATAAGGAACAGCAAACAGGAATGGACAAAACCAGGCAGTTACAATATGATCTGCATTTAGCAAAAAACGCAAGCAAAGCACAAGGTGAGGTACTATGTGCACTCCTTAACAGCAGCAAAAATGTCTTTGCCAGATACAAGAAAGGTTTACAGGTTACTTCCATATCTCTGCTCACTGGCACTTCATTTATAAAGTGAAAAAACATACCTCAAACTAAAATTGGTGCTGTGGTATTGAACGTAAAGATAACAGATTGAGGAGGTCAGCACTAATGAATTAATATCATACACATTCCATTCACTGTAGTGGAAAATTGGAATTGCGGTGCAGTTGCAGTTGAAAAGCATTTTTTTTTTTTTTTTTAATGTAAAAAGATCCTGGCTACATGTATCTCATATTGCACATTTAGGTTTATTCCCACCCTAAAGTCCTCAATGCATTTTGTAATGTAGAGTCAAGAAAAATCTGTTTTTAATGTCCCTTTAAAGGTTTCCCAACATTTTTTCCTTCTCCTATGTTTTTTTCCTTAAGCATATTGGTGACCACTGATTACAAAAAAGAATGCAGTAACTGCTATAGGTTTTAGAAATGCAGTGTACTGCCAATCCCAAATTCCCCTTCTCATGTTCTGTGCTGACTTTAGCAGTTACAAATTTATTTTTTTCTCATTGCTATTTTTTCCAGCTATAAACTTGTGTGTTTTATTTAAAAGAAAAACAACACATCAGTAAGTCCAAAGATTAGGATTCCATCTTTGTCTCTGATCAAAACCAGCCCCCAACTGCAAAGATTCATCATGAAAACCAACAGCAAAGCAAATAAAATTAAAAAATCATTGCATTCTTTTATTGGAGGTTTTTAAAAATGCTGCTATAGTTTTCGGTACTGTCTCCTTTCTTTCAAATTCCTGAACTAAACAAAAACAATTCTAAATTCCTGAAAGTGGATGTATTATTTGACTCACCGAAATAATATTTTTCATTAGTGCTTTGAGAATAAAATTTGATAATGGATCCAACTTTACCAGAACCCTTCTCTATATAACACAGTAAACCAGGAGGCATAATGAAGCATGTATTAGTGACAATATGCAAGAAACCCGTTGAGCACTGAGCCGATACTTTCATTTGCAAGCCCAGTTTAAAGAACAGGGCGGCAAACAATAATACCAAGGCAGTCATAGCAACCTGGGAGGTGCTTCACCTGAAGCTTAGACAGTGAGAGGAAGGACACCACTGGCACATTCATCATGACTTGAAGAAAAATGCTCAGCAGCTTAGTATATGAATAATAGGTGACTAATGGATGCCTTCTGTAAAGGAGCTGGAGTCTAGAAAATGAGAAAAAAGCATGTATGCGAAAAGAAACATGAAGCAGCAAAGTGTCCTAGCAAATTAAGGAGATTAAGAATAGCTGAAATTGTGACAGATGCACTTCCTGTAACATGACATACTAAGCAAGGAAGAATAGGTCTCACTCTGTTGTTAAAAAAAAAACAACCAACAAACAAAAAAACCCTTCTATTTGGTACTGGAAATGAACAATCATGCAGAAGACACGGACTTTCCAAAATTTGTATGTGATATTTCTCAAAATAATTGCAGAAAACAGAAAATTCCACAGCTTGATATTCTGCAAGGAATGTCATGTCATTCCTTTAATCCAGTTCAACAAAACATCAATATGTAGCATAAGATACGTCATTACCTAAGTAAAAGATAAATTGTTACCTAAATTCAGATGCATACAAAACACTCTCAGGTAATTCTGAAATAAATTAAAATAAAAAATAAATATCGATATGTTACAAATAACAGTCTTTTTATAGTTCTTTTGGGAAGATTTCCAGATTTTTTTTTTTTTGGGGGGGGGGGGGGGGGGGGGGGGAAAGGTTGTTTAAGAAAAGGAAAGAAAAAAAAATAAAAATCTGTATGTGTACTCCATATGCAAGTCCCACAAAAGTTCAAATGCTCGTAACCCTTAACAACACAGGCCTATTGCTGGGGGCTATTTTTGTACAAATTACAGAAATAGCCTGTAACAATTTACTTCAAAAATAAAAAAGTCCCAGTGCTGTCAACTTACACAATTTCTATCTTTTTAGTCAGTGTTTTCTGTTTTTGCTCTGACCCCAGAAACATAAAAATGCTCTCCAAAACTCGTAGTGCATGGCTGCTGTATACGTTGTCTGAACAATTGTAGCTTGGCAACTCATCGCTAGCTGGGACTCAGCCCTGTGAGCAACCCTGACAAAGACCTACTTCGAGAGACCTCTGAGCCAACAGCACTCAGCCAACACAGTCGGCATGAAAACATACTGCCCTCGCTTTAATCTCATTTTGAATACAAGGAATAAGAGAATCAAATATTATATACATTAGGAAAGTATAACCATTTGAAGCAGCACTGATTTATTTTTTGAGAAGCTCATTTTAATGTCATCTGCGATCGCATTTCATAAACAAGCATGCTATATATCCTTCTGAACCACTTCCAAATTCCTTGGGTTTGCTAACTATTAATAGAAAGAAGATGCTGGTTCAGCCTGGAGAAAAGGCGGCTCAGGGAAACCCTTGCAATACCTAAGAGAATACAAAGCACAGCTCTTTAGGGAGGTGTACATTGGAAGGATGAGAGACAAAGATGAAATGTTTCACAAAGGAGACAATCAAGCATTGCAATTGGTAGCCAAGAGAAGTTGTATAATCTGTGTCCTTTATGCCTTTCAAGACATCAATAATTTTCAATAATTTATTTCTACTGTATCAAATTTCTTAAAAGCCTATATCCAATATTCTTGTCACCTAATACGTAATAGAGATGTTACAAAAATCTGTTGGAAACATTATAAACAAGCCTGATGCCAGCCTAAATTCTACCCCCCCCCTTTTCACTGAAGATTTCCTTGAATAAGGTCCACTAGGTAGTTTCAGAAAAAGGAGAGGGAAAGCTTTGCCCCACTACAAATTACAAGCTCTAAGGAGAAGAGGTCAGCATAAATTTTCTGAGGAATCCATGCCAGAGGCTGCAGGATTCCATGTTCGATTCACACCTCTTATGGCTCTTACTTAAATCACTAAGTAACAGTGGTGGCAGTTTGCAATAAGATGTAAAAGAGTTAGAAATCTTTTTTTTTCACTGCTGTTTAATCTTCATCTCTTCACTCCTCAAAGGAGACAATTCCACATTAAGACATCCTAACGGACAGCAATGTGCATACTGCGCAGCTCACTGATGGCACGACTAGCCGTGCACTTGGGGTGGGCAGGCAGGGCCATACTTACAGACGAAGCAGATCCTGGCAACTTGCTGTACTCAGAGTGAACCATTCACACAAAGACGGTAAATACTACAGGTTTTGCTTATTTTTTGTTTCTAATAAAAGAGATTACCTGAACTGCACGTCTGAAATCATTTACAAGACCATCCTAGTCAAAAATACAGTGATGACATAACTCGAACAGCCAGCTTTGAGGACTTACTAGAATTCAGCCATCAGAGATGCCACATCCGAAGCAGATGCATTAAACCTGAGCTTTGCACGAGCGAAGGCTGGCCAGATCCGCCACACTGGCCACTAGCAGACGACCTTGTGTCCAGCTGGGCAGGCTTTCAGGAGATGGGGGCCTGGTACACTATCAGCAGATGGCCATGAAACAATGATCACATGCATAAGAAGCAGCATTCAAATACATAATGCAGTGAATGGTGCCACTTTTGTCTCTAGTGACTACACCATAGTTTAAATGCATAAAAGACTTTTACCTGACACACACAACCATTTTTTTCCCCTTCACTTGTGTGAAAACAACTGTTGTCCTACTATGTGACTTGCTTTCTATACAAAGCCACGTTCTGAACACAGGAACCGAGCTGTGCTATCTCATTTCAGATGCTAGCTCAATTTCAGCATAACCACCTCCATTCTTTTTAAGCAGCTCCAGATAAAACACACAAGTTTTTTATTTCCTCTTTTGACTTTGCAAAGCAAAGCATGCTTAGACACAGAATGACTATTTCAAGAGACAATCAATTTTCCCAATGTCTTTCTGCCAGGCAGGCTATCAATTATGGTTAACTCAATGGTTATACCATTCCGTGACTATGTCTCAACATTCCTCAGCGTGTGAATTCAAACAAAAAACAAATTTGTAACGTCCGAACAACTCAGACAACTCCATCTACCAGGTAAATTTGTCATTTCTGAAGCTAAGCAGACTCATCATCTCTTCAGACTCTGACACACTGCAGCAGCTCTGTCTGAGGATGAAGGAAAAGGCTCTGCTGGCACACAAAGGACTTGTGGTAACGTACCATTTTTCCTCCCTTCCCCCCAAACTCAGTTCTCATATTTGGATTACTAACTTCTGGATTGCTGTGCTTCAGTATCAGGTTTCAGGATGTAATTACCCTTACAAAAAATGAAGGGAAAATGCTTCAGTCTTTTTATTTTCCATGCATAAGCTAGAACTTATGGTGAAATCATTGCTGTAAATGGACAAAGTAAAATGTTTTCATGAAAAAAAACGTCAGTAAAAAGGTTTGGTTCATACAGATTACAGGCTGACAGGAGAGGATTAAGAAAATACAAATTTAAGAAAAACATTCTCATTTTAATAAATATTTTTATACTAACGTTACTCTATCCAAAATATCTTTGTAAAATAAAAAATCTACATTAAGTTCATGCCACCTGGAAACAACATTTCTAAATACATAAACCAGAACTGAACGCACATTTTTCAGGTCTTTTGAAAACACTCCATTTTCTTGTTCCTTATGTAACTGTAAGTACTGAAAGAGAAATTTCCAGCTGTGCCTTGTCAGCCTACGGACCGAACGTATTGTGCTGCTTTTCATTTTGCTTAACTGGGGTTTTTATTTCTCCGAGTAACAGTATTAGCTGATTCTCTGCAGGCAGAACAGAACAGCGCGTTGTCCCCAGGGAAAGAAGCTATTTCAGACTTAACTAAGGAATCATCTAACATGTTTCAACAACCCCTACTGTTTCTCTGTTTGTTTTAAAGATATCAGTGTGATTTTGTTTCATTTGCAACTGGAGACTAAGTGACACCAAGCAGAATCTCCTGTTAGGTTAGATTACAAGGTAAAATTTTTAAATTTTAAATTACTGCTTAAAGCGTGGTGTTGAATGGCTTAAACTACATGTTAACTTTGCAAATATGTATGAAATAATATTAGCTATTTTTAGTAATACTGAACATAAATGCTTTTCTAGCTTAAGTATGCAATACCAGTTGATTTGCTTTGTGTTTGGTGTGAATGTTTGCCACACACTTTAAGCTTAAACTAACTGAAAATGCAATTAGCTTTGCTGGTATGGCTAAATGTAACTCATTTCTGTGCAATCAATTTAAAGGAGGGTATGTGAAAAATCTTGGTAAATCACTTTAACCCCTGTGTATCTTGAGAAATAACCATGACATTTTAGAAAGATGTTTGAATTTAGACCAAGTCTCAATTCAAGACTATCTGTAGATAAAGACAGATTGCTTAAAATATTGTGATATTCTTTTATTCTAAAGGATCACTGGTTTAAAAATTAACTATTTCTATTACCATAACAACAAAATAACAGTTCCTGAACTTACTGAAGATAAATATTTTGAAAGATACAAACTACTGAACATACAGGATAAAAGTAAAGGTTTTAAAGATGCTTATGCATATCATGCATGATCTAAACTTTTATGGGTAAAATCAAAAAGGTATAGCAATTCAGTCATGTTGAATGTGTCTGGCAACATGACAATATAGCAATTTGAATTTATTAGCTGTCTATAATCTTATTTTGAAACCTAATCTTTTATTAAAGAAGTCTTATAAATTGAACAGGTTGAATTGTCAAGTTAAAAGTTGGCTGGCAGCATACTAAATACAACTTCCTGATAATAATCTGAGGATCCTGGACATCGTTATAAAAGGCCCGATGCACTTAAGGCCCTTTTCTTGTATGACATTCACAATTTGGGCCTTAAAATGTGAGACACCACTTATTAAATAAGTCAATCAAATAAATAAATGTAGAAATGTAGCTCAGTATTTTGCATGCAAGGAACACTGTTTGATTTTAAGTAGTAGTATTAAGCTTTCAGTACTGAAAAGTTAACTTAGGGTGAAAATATGTCATAAGAACAGGACTAGCCTAAAAGACACTCCCTTGGGGAGGGTGCTTTTTGTTTTTGTTTTAAAATTTGTTGTTATAATATTTTATGAAGGCAGTTTTCACTCTATAATAAATGGATTTTAAATATAGTTTTATTATTTATATTGCAAACACTGCAAAACAGCTAAATATTGAGACAGTTTGTACAGTAAATGTAATGTAATTCACACGGTATTTTTCCTGACTTTTAAAAATACCTATATTGAGAAATGAAAAGCATTTCAGTAACGTCACTATAAGACTGGTCACAGGAAGAAATGGTTAAATGTTAAAATTCACAAATGTAATGTACCAGTATTGCTACTACATAGCTATGGTGTTATTACAAAGTGTACTATAAAAATGTGACCATAATTGAGATGTCACTAACTCAACAGAATGAATACAGATGTTCAAGACTTTTCCCTTGACTCAGTTTTCCCTAAGGGCTCTTTATGCTTTTCATTCAAGCACGTGGAACAGAAGTTTACTGTGTAATTTTATAGCCAGTCATTACCATACAAGAAAGTTAGAAACCAAAAATATTAGGTCATTTGTCCTGCAAGATGAGGTACTAAGAAGCAAGAACTTTCTGAAAAAGAACAGACATCATTGATGCAGAGTACAGGCTTCTCCAACTATTTCATATGTTAACTGACAGTAATTTCTTTACATAACAAGCCAGTATACAGTCTATACATCATTTTTGGAATAATTGTTTTCTCATGGGTAGAAAGTGATGTGAATAAACTAAAGTCTGGATTGTTTTCATTACATGGGAATTTGTGAGAGACACCTGGATCTCAAGTTCCCTTAAAAATGGGGATACAAATATTAGCTTATCTAAATAAAATTATGTAAATAAATATATATTTGCTATAATATTTTAAATTTAAAATAGTTGATCACAGAAACCATGATATTAGGAAAAAATCAAACCATATTATTTTTAAGCTTATTTACTGCCAACTTTACATTTAAAAACGAAATATGAAAATTACGCTATGGAAAACATCAAAAAATGTGCAATCACATGTCTGATGTTAAAGAAAAGTTAGGCAACTTGTAACAAAAAACTTGACCGATTCCCTTAATCAGAAAATACTAAGACGTATAAACTTTTTAAAAAATCTGATTCAGGCAGTAAGTTCAGGTTCTTAAAGTAATATGAAGTATTAACATAAGTAACTGTAAGGCTAACTCCAAAGAGAAAGACTACATATAAAGCCAGGCTGACAAACACCAAGAAAAAGCAATTTTGAATTCCCTTTTGACTTCCTTAAACAAAACTAATGGACGTACTCTAAGCTTCATCTTGGACACAAAGAATAAGTGCTGTAAGTTTCAAGTTTTATCAGCAGTCACTATTTCTCAACATCACAAGAACACCAGTATCTTTAGTCTCAGTTAAATAGGTTCCAAGACAGAATTTCCTTTCTAAAATAGTAATGCCGAGAGAGCTATGAAAAAGCATTAATAACTTTGGGTATGCATGCAGTAGTTACCCCACTGGGATAGCCATTGCTTGATATGGTTTCCATGCACACTGCTGGATCCTGACTGCTCTGTTCTGGAATGCCACCTATTGGTGACAGAAAGTGTAATGTAAGCACTGCAACCTATGTAAGAAGGTTCAAAATATGTAGATATTCTCCATTTCTTGGAAAGTAAATGCAGAACACAACCCATTACAGATTGCCATTTCTAGACTACCTACGCAGAACTAAGATTCCATTAAACAAGAGGATGGCTAGAAGTGGAAGCAAAAGCAACATCTCTTTTCATCTGTGGTGAGAAATACCTTGCATAGAAATGATAAACCTAGGGAGCATTTGGAGCAGAATATCAAAAAAGAACTATGCATTTTTCTGTTGCTTTGCCATTCCCAAGTTCAGAAGTTACAACAATCTGGAAGAAATATTAGGAATCAAAAAAAATACATAAACACTTCACAGCTCTCAGGAGCTGCCTTTCTGGAAGCAGTAACAATTGCTAAACTACAAACGCCTGCTGGCATTGCAAATGTAAACTACCTGTACAAATTCAACTCCTAAATGCAAAGGTAATACCTTTTTAGCTGCAGGATTGATTGAAAAAGATACATTTTCATACTCAGTTTGATTCATTCAGCAGTCAGCTGATAAAATACCCTTCTATCTAGTGGTACATTTCAATGGTCAGAGAACCACAGAAGTAGAATTGCTTAAATGAGCTCTCACAGGGTGATTTATTTCCAAGAGGAAACTTGCTTACATTGACCTACCGTGCATTGGTCCACTTGCTTTAAAAAGTGCAACATCTGTCTGACACAATACTCTAGATATCTAATTTTCTTCTTTCCCATTCCAGGACATTTTCCGAGACATACGAAAACATGCAGGCTTCATCATTTGTCTACTGTTTGCTGCTTGTCTCTCTGTCTATTGATTTTTCTCAAAATGAACCTAGTGCAGTTCTTAGGAGGCAAAGGAGAAGAATGCGCAATGGAGGAGTGGGGAAGGGCTCCACCGCCCAGCGCAGGTCCCTGAGACAGCCAAGGATGAAGCTTCCAGCTCCGGTTGCTGTTGCACCCAGCATACCTCTCATTAATATTGATGATGGTGTTATGGGAGTATTTGACTCTCTCATAGGTTTGGGTGGACATGAATCTAGTTATAGTGTCTTACCAGGTAAGAATTAAACCCCTCTACTACTTAGACTAATTTTTCTCTTGATTTCAAATGAAACATGTAAAATCCTGAAAGCTTCGTGTTATCTCTATTTACAACACAGAGTGAAACAAAACCTGATTACCTTTTGCTAAACTAATTCTGTTGCCTTTTATAATAATTCCATGTCTAGCATATGATGCTTTTTAATTATCTATGCTTAAGCATTACAGATAATCCTGCTTTGCCGTGTAACAGTAAATTTTCTGCAAATTGTCTGCATTCTCAATTATACCTAATTAAAATTTTGCTGGGATAGTCTTTTCATAACTTCAAATGTATAGCAAGTTTGAAGGCCCTTTTGGAGAATGTCTTGCTCAATATATCTCCAAAGTCAATAGAGGCCCTAACACGAATAACACAAGCATTATTTAAAACGAATTAAGGTCTTGAATTTTTCTCATGTTTAAAAAGCAACATTCAAACTATGTCTACATGCAATAGATTGGGAATAATTATTTATTTTGTAAATAAATCAATAAGATAGTAATAGTTGCAATATGAAGCTTACGTTACAAACAAATTTTATGTTTTCAGAAACAAACAAAAAAACACACCATAATTTCATTGGTCTTTACTAAAGCCTACCTTAGTAATTTTAACACGACTCTCTACAGTCTCCTCAAGGAAGGCAAGACCAGAAAGCAATTGAAAATTTATATATGTAAGTATCTTTATGGTCCTTAGCACAGAAAGGGGACAGAACACTCTTGCTCTACAACTTTCATGACTTCATGTTCAACATTACAAATAGGAAATTTGGACTCAAAACCCAGGAAATTAAGGCTCATCAAGAGTCTAAAAATCAGACATCTCTTCTAAAGATAAAAAATTCTGAATACTAGCATAAATATTTTTTAACGTTGAAAACCTAGTTACTAACCAATTGAAAAATCATTGAGATATTATAATGCTTCATTTCTTTTCATAGAAAGAAGTTCAAAGGTTGAAGAACAGACACTGGGATGTTGTGAAAGACCAATACAGGGTCATGTCTGCTCTATAGCTCAGGAATATAGAGGCTTCCATTCCAGAGCTAAAAGATCACACACTGAATAAAAACACCATATGCAATTTTATGAACAAAATAAGAAAGTCCTTATTACCTCTTCTCTACATAAAATGATAAATAATCTATTTTCTTAAGCAAAATTTAGACTTTTTAAGTGTGAAACACACAGGAGGCACAACCACTGTGTTAATAGCTCTCAACTTTATGGCAAAACATCTTTTAGTCATATTTTCTTAACAATTACTATTTGTTGCAAGTCCTTACTTTCAAAAAGGATGAACCATTTCAAATTCAATAGTTTAAAGTAACGGAAACTAGAAAAACTCTTAACTAGAGCATGTCTAGTGTATACTACGGTATTACTCTTCTAATACACTATGTCAAACTTTCATTTAAAAATATATTAAATTAAAGAGAGGAAAATGCCACATAAATTGCATACACTTTATGTAAGATATTCCAGTTTCTCTGTCGGAGACCATCAGTCATGCTGAAATAATGCATAGTCCCCCCCCAGCCACTCCCCATTTTTTTCTTTCTATCTGGACTTGCATCCAAAAGCTGAGCTAAAACCACTGAACTCATTTTATTTGGAACCTCATGCTGGATTTACACCATATTTCCAAAGGTTAAAAGTCCTGTGCTTATATGCCAAACACTTCAACCACAAGGTATTTTTTAGTCTAGCTTTTAAAGTTCAAAATTTTTGCAAGTTAATGTCAGATTTGGAAAAAACAGAACCTATTAAATAATAGAACACTATTATTAATCATGCTTCAAAACAGAAAAAAAATGCAATCCAAAACCCAGAACTGAATTTTCATTCTTCTAGCTACTTATTCTGCTGTGAGTAGCCTAAAAAAACAATCTACAAATACTATTTGCAGGATTCAAATTAAGAGCTTAAATAAAATTTTAATGCCACCAAAGGTATCTCTTTCCTCCACGTAAAAATTGCGTGAACTCACTTGAATTAAATCAAAGAGTTCACCACAGCATAAGGTAATTTACAGTTGTTTGTCCTTTACAGACTAAATAAAGTTTGCCTTTTAAGCAGAGCAGAATTGGAAGTACGCTGTTTCACTATTTCTACTATGTTTTAAATGTCACTTCTCCCTACTCCATGAATAAGTAGTTTAGGGGGCATCTCAACCCAGTCTTTACTCTGTCCTGTATGTGAATTCCAAAGGAAGGACCGAGAGCAGTTCCACAAAGCAATAAAGGGGTACATTCTTTGCCTGTGAGCACACACTCTTGTTTTGTCTTTTAAGTAACTCTCATGCACACAGAAAACAGAATAATTTGTTACAGAAGTGGGCAGAGGCCAAGTCCTGCCATCCCATAACTTTATGCTTATTCAGATAAGATTTGCACCAATTTCAGATATAGTCTAGTAGCCCAAACAAAAGAAAGAATGGAAGGAAGTATAGAAGAATTTCCATCTCAAGCCAGATATGTTGCCCAGAAACAGCTGACATTTTATTGTTTAACATGAGAAAGTGTCTTTTTGTGTTTCCTTTGGAGATCATTTAAAAGAAACACAGTGACTTACTGGCAAGTACATGAAAACCAGAAGTTTGGATCCAGCAAACAGTAGGATTATAGATACCTGGGTAGAGTGACAAAGCCTTACAGCCAACTAACATTTGGTCTGGGCTAACTCATCTCCTCCCTCAGTTAACATGGCTTAAGTTGATCAGAGCACAACTTTACACTGCAGACACTATATATATATATAACCTGGACTTATTGGACCTTTGAAAAACACAGGATGTAACTGTTGAAAAGCTTCCTTTCTCCCCTTTCTATCATCCAATCTCAGGATGATTCTGATAATTAATATTTATTTTAGAAAACGAGTTCATGTCCAATGAACTTCATACTTCTGTTATGAAATTAAGACTAGAACTGCCTTGAAGGACTTTGCAAAACGCTAGATTTTGAGTTAAATATTAGTATCAGAGATAGGTTCAAGCTTTTATTTGAAGCAAATCTGTACAAGTTTTGTCAGGATATTTAGAGATTATCCTGCCCATTCTCCCTTTACAACTGAACAACGAAGCAGGAAGCGTGGCAGGTTGTTATAAAACTACCTCTGCACACAATCCTTCCAGTGACAATGTCTGTCTCAAATGAAAGCCTCTTGCACTTAAATTCCATTGAGATAAGATTTTTCCACTGTATTAGACAATCTTTATACTGGCTGAAGGTGAAAGTCAAACCATCCCTAGGAAAAGAGGAAAATTTCTCTTTAATTTGCACTTTCCAGTGTATAATGTAGAAGTGGTTTTTCAGCTTGAAATGAATCCTTCAGCAATGCATTCTTACAGCAGTCAGGCAGAAAAAAAGGAAGATGTATAGAGTAAAGTTGTTCACCAGGTTCAGAGGTATGCTTGCAAATAGGAAAAGAAATTGCATAGGATGAAGAATCTCAGCCTTGGTTTTCAATTTCTCAAAAGACAAAAAAAAAGTCACACTAAAGGGCAATGTTTATCCTGGAATCTGGATGAAAATTGCCTAGAGAAATATTTGCTGAGGTAGTCTCCATCACTGGAAGGAAAGAGAGACTCGGAATAACTTCCTTCTTAAGTCTTCCTGCTCTCTGATCAATTTGCCTGCTGAATATCTGAATTATAGTTTGCAACATAATCTCTTCTACATTTTTTTTTCCTCAAATTTTCAACTGGAACCCCAAGGAAATCTAATTTTTGACTGATTATTTTTCAGATCCTTTGGAGAAAGTATTTATTAGTAAAAGAAGATGTAAAAAAAGATGTAAAAACTTGACTACTTTCATAGGGAAGAGTTTTTTTTTTTTTTTTTTCCAACAAAAGAGAGAGGTGATGCTTGCCATCTTGCTAGCCATTACAGAGCAGACTTTACTTACACTGTCTATGAACAGTCACTACAAAGTGAATATTGACACCCACTTGGTTCCTCAGAGCCTTAACAAAAATTTCTCATCTAGTGTGCAAGAATTAAGTAAAGATGTCCCTTGCACGTGAGAGAGGCAGAAGGGGACCTGGAAAAATGATTCTCAGGTTCTGCATGATTCATTTTAATGTCATAGTAATGAAGAAATTTTATTCTTTCTCAACTGTACCTATGCATGACTTTCATTGAGGTCTGTGATTTTTGCTTTTAATTTCTAAGGATGGAGAGAAAAGAGGAGATGTCATGCACAAACCCCCAGAAACTCACCATCTAGATTTAGTTTTCCCATGTTAAGAAACTCTTAAAAGAATTTTGATTAATTCAGGAGTTTTTCTAAAAGACGAAGCTGGTAGGGGTCCTCATCAATTGGCATAACTATTATGACGACTGTGTGAAAGAGTGGGAGCAGACAGAGATCAGAGAATAGTCATTAGCTGAAGACAACGCTAACAAGAAAAGTGAGAAATAAAGATGTGATACTTAGAATGGGGTGTATTTTATGTGTTTTCAAAATGAGAACAAAATAGTAGTGCTTATTTTCAAAGTTTTGATGTAAGACTCTGTTGTTTTTATTTCTGTTTAAGCTTTCTATTTCTTTTTCTTAGGAAAAAAGGGGCAGTGCACAGCTAATGGGATGATTATGTTTGATAAAGCTGTCTGGTCTCCCAAGCCCTGTGTGACTTGTCTCTGTTCAAAAGGAGAAGTAATCTGTGATACAGCCATGTGCCACCCTCTGAAATGTCCAAAAACTATTATACCTGCAGGAGAATGCTGCCCAGTTTGTTCTGATACTGGTACAGTACATCATAATATTTTTACTGTTTCTAACCTAACTCAAGCAAAACCTTACATAAAAGTTACACTTAATATTATCAAGTATTACTAGCTACCCATTATACAGTTATAGAGAAAACAAGCCCTGCATTATGTGGAAAGCGCAGGTCTAGATGAGTATGAGTTAACATTTAGAAAGATAATTTTATATATATATATTTGCATCTTTTCTCCTACATTTATAAAAAATTAGTAAATATACCAAGAAAGAACGTCTGGTTACATTTTATATCCCACTTCCATTCACAAATGATTGATAATTACCTACTAGCCACTATTAATATAACATCAAGTCTAGAAAGTATTTGTTAAAAGTGTAAAAACACATGTACCTATTTGATATAAATCAAGAGGAGAAAGTTAAGAGGAACAAGAGGATGACAACCATGCTTGTACTTCATACAAATTATACAAAAGTGTTATTTTTTAAAATGAAAGGAACTGAGGAGATAAAGATAAAATGTGATTTCCTTCCACTGTTCCCAATACCCTCCATCTGCAAAGCACTAAACCTAACCTCCTCTTATTGTCAAGCTATTATTTAGCTTTCTTTTTGCGTGTGTATGTCTAACACACACACACAGAAATGTACTGAGACAGAACAGAAATTAACTGTAGAACTAGAAATCATGTTGCTTGAAACATTTCAACTCCATTTATTGGACTTGCCCTGTTACACTAGTAAAAGCTGCACTTTGGCAGTTGAGTTAAAACATTTCCCTGGTTACCTCTACACCTAGAGCCATCTCTACACTTGGCAGTCCCTTACACAGGAGAACACGCAATAGCCTTGGTGAATTTTATTCAAATTACCTTCCTCCTACTCCCAGATATATTTTTTCACTTCTCTAGACCCCTGCATCAACACCAAAACATAATTATACTAACACAAAAAGGAAGGCAACAAAGGCTATGTTCAATTCCTTCCATGTTTTTTTCTAGAGTTGCAGAGAGTCATACCCACCCACAAAACGTTTTTCTTGGTTGGCTTAATCATTCATCAAAGTCTGACTCTTCTGTCAAGTAGCAATATAATACCATATTTTCATTCTTTCAAATCATATTCTAAGGGAAATACTACTCTTCTACAGTTACTTTTTTTTTTTTTTTAATGTGAAGGGAACATTGTTTACTAAAACTTTTGTTTCATACCTTCTCATCAGACTTCTTTGTTTGTTTATTTTATTATTATTCTCATTACCTGGTCAGATTCTTCATTGGATTCAAATATTATTTCACTGGATGACATAACTGAGTTGTCTGGTGATTCTCCAGCACCCAATGACCTTGACAATCCCAATGTTCTGCCATCAGCACATACACAAACTGAAAAAGATGAACTGCTTAGAACAGAAGTGATAGAGTTTAAAGAGAAAAATGTTCATAGGAAGGATGAAAAGAAAAGAAGAAGGAAAGGCAAAAAAAATCGACAGAAGTATAAAGTACATCAGAAAGAAAAGAAGCCTATGACAAGAAAGGATGAAGAAAGAAGGCTATCATTTGAAGAGGAAGACCTACAACTTCAAAAAGAAGAAATAAAAAGGGAAGAAGTAAGAACAAGAGAGAGAGATGCAGAGGAAGAACACTATGAAAGCGATGAAGATGATGGTACTTTCGGAATGCCATCTCGTTTCCCCATTCCTATTCCACCTATAGAAGCTCCTCCTTTGCCATCTGGATGTTCCACCTCAGAATCCACAGTAAGCTGTATTAATGCCAAACTTACACAAATACCACCCATCACAGATCCAGATCTCACAAGTCTAGACCTTACAGGTAATTAGTGGGTCTACTTATTATTTTTCTTCTGAATTAACATTAACCATTCTCAAATCCACTCAGCAGTAGCATTAATACATAACAAGTTCTTATCGTAGAAATGCATAAATTATTTTACAGCTGAGTCTCTAAGACAATAAATTAAAAATGTGTTTTGTTTTTTTTATACTAGAGGTTAAATACTAATATGAACATATCTATCTATAAATATCGTATATAATACAATGATTTCTGTTATATATTTTTACATGTACAGTACTACACAACTCAATACATACTGTAACTCATAAACTGTTTTCTTGAATTCTGTCCTAGGAAACATTATTACTACTATCTCAGATGAAGCATTCAATGGGATACCTAATTTAGAATGGATTGATTTGAGTAAAAATAATATTACCTCTTCTGGCATAGGTCCACATGCGTTCAAAGTAAGAAAGTCTAACTTTTCTATTATCCAATGACTAAATATTACCCGAAGGAAAGTTTTTCCAGTTTTAAGTCTCTGGATCTAAGACAGTTTACACCTAATAAATATAACCACAGTATAATTACAATACAATTAAACGTGGTTATTTCAAGAAATTACTCTTGCAATCAAGAACAGCCAGAGATTTTTGAATGACATCAACCATGCATTAAGTGTTAAATAATCATAAGTAAGAAACACTGGCTAGTACTGCACTGCTACTGAAAAGTCTTCAAAATCCTTGTG
Source organism: Stictonetta naevosa (assembly GCA_011074415.1). Taxonomy (NCBI): domain Eukaryota; kingdom Metazoa; phylum Chordata; class Aves; order Anseriformes; family Anatidae; genus Stictonetta; species Stictonetta naevosa. The sequence goes on along the minus strand of CM021708.1, from coordinate 5,941,320 downwards.
GTTAATGAAATGGTAACTGTGATCATGCTATATGTTTAACCATGTATTTTAGACCTTGATAATCTGCATTCTCTTCTTCATCCTTATAATTAAGATCCTGAAAAAGCTCAAACGCTTGTATTTGGATGGAAATATGCTGGTACATATTCCCTCTAGATTGCCATCAACTTTGGAAGAAATAAAAATAAATGACAACCAGCTCCATGCCATTGATGAAGATGCCTTACAAGGTATTCAGAAAAATAATATTGATCATATGAAAAGATTACAATACATCTGAAAAGCAGACTGTTCAACCAAATGCATCTGATTGGATATAACCAGAAAAATAATTACTAGCTTTAAGTGTCATGTTTTCAAAAGGCATCAAAAGCTGAAAGATTTGCGTGACCGAGTTTTTAAAAATTGCATTTTTCCTTCTTATACAACTGTTACTTTTCCAATGAAGTTATATTTAAAGTTTCTAAGTAAAAGTTGAAGTATGCTGAAGATACATACTCTCCTGACCCATAAACTGATCGCTCTGTGTCAAATAACACCATCAGAGCAACCCAGGATCATTTTAAGTCAAACTAAATGCAGGCTGATACATGATCTATGTCATAATTTGACTACTTTTTGCTCCCTTTCCTCTGCTGCCAAAAGGGTCCCCATGGAAACAGGATCATTTAAGTGATACAGCTCTCTATGGAGCAATAAAAATGCTTGAGCTGAGACAAAGGAAATGTAGGCCAAAGGGGTTACAAGAAACTTTCAGTTTTTGTAATGATCGGATTGTACTGTTAGGAGGAACAATATAAAGCTTCTGTAAAAACAAACAAGCAATCAAAAAAACCCAACAGTTATGTGGTTTATGTGTGAATGAGGAACTTTTCATTATGAAATAGTATTTCTTGCTTATGTATACTGATCAACACTGCTTTCTTCTGAGACCTACATTTGGATGGCTGAGATCTACATGATCGTTTCCTTTGGGAGGTGGAACAGTATAATCTGTGAAGGGTTCTCAACATTCAATACAGTAAGTGGTTGAAAGGAGTCAGACAGGGAAGGGAAGGAATGACTAAGAAGGGTAACATATCCACTGTCACGTAAGTGATGGGAGACCCAAGGGGATCATTGGGCAACTGCACAAAGGTCAGCGCCAGCACAGAAACATTGCCTGCCCAGAGCCAGTAAGGCCTAAAGGGCCTGTAAGAACTAGCCCCAGTTCTTGCAGCTGTCTTTTCCATTCTGAGTGGGAGAGAAAACTATAAATAAGAAGCCTCTATTAAATCTCTAAAATTCTACAAACTAATCAAAACCAATTCTATGACTATGAGATAATGAACTAAAACCCTTTTAGGAAAAGGCCACATTTTTTCATTACTGTGTACTGATTATATTAATGTTTAAGTTGCTTTAACACAAATTTAGATATGAGATGGCATTCACTAACAGGAATTCCTACTTTTTTTTTCCCCTCCAGATTTAAAGAACCTGGTCACCTTGGAATTAGAGGGAAATAAACTTAGTGAAGCAAATGTCAGTCCTTTGGCCTTCTATCCTTTGAAAAGTCTCTCTTACTTGCGTCTGGGAAGAAATAAATTTAGAATTATCCCACAAGGTCTTCCCACTACTCTTGAGGTAAAAACCAAACCAAACCAAAAAAAAAAAAAGCAAGCTTTATTTTCCAGCCATTCTTATAATCCTTTTTACTGCTTTACTATCATCAGATGAAGATTAATTTTAATTGTATATATTTGTTTCTAGATATACTAATTCTTATTCCTAAATCTTTCTTTACAGAAATTTACTTAACACCAACTTCATTCCAAAAAGTGTCTCTCAAGTCTGAATTTCTCTAGTATACTCTCACAAAATAGTATAGCCTGCAAGAAAATTTAACAAAACTATCAGTCCTGTTGGTTCAGTCACACAGCATTCATGTAATATCTGATAACCGATAATGACTTAGTGCAAAAACATTGTTCACAAGATAGGAACAATATAATGAGAGAAATAGAAAATCTGTTTCATAATGAAAGACTGAAGGAACCAAGATTGTCTAGGTCTGGAAGAGAGAGAAAAACAAAAAAGCTCTTTTCATGCCTATAGCTAACCATACTTTTCCTTTTTTGACAGGTCTAAGTCTCATTTTTCCTGGTTTTCCAAATCTTTGCTGAATTCTTCCTCATTTGGGGATGAGGGGCTGAACAGGTTTTTTCCCAGAGCAATTTCACCCTCTCTTGATTTTTAATCAAATAATTTCTTCTTTTGGTACTCTCCTATCTCCTTCTTCTGCCTAGAATTTGAGCTTTCATTTGTTTTGGTTTTTGTTTATTTTGATTTATCTATTTGTTTTATTTAAGGACAAGTGTGAAAGATATTTTCCTCCTCTTCATTCTCTGTCTAGTTTCATTTGTCACATACCTCAGTCTTCTCTTCAAAGATCATTCTTGCTACCTATTATTTTAATGATCTCTCTCCATTCTGTCTTTCCCTTTCCTCTTCCTCATTTCAGTGTCCTTCTATTTGTTTCTTTTTATTCATGGGATCGTCCATAATCTGAAATGTGAAGGGAAAAAACAGAAAGCTAGCTCTAGCTAAACCAGCAATATATTTTCTATAGCAATAGTTTCTGCTGCAGCTACTGCCTGCAACTTTGCTTTGGCCTGATGTTCTCCAGTTCCCATTTGCTCACACGTTACAGGTGTAACCAACACTTAATAAGCATACAGACAATGAATTTCAGGCTAAGAAGTCAGTTTTCTCTTTTCCCAAAGCCCTCCTCTGCAGCCCTGAAATGCTATTTCATATCCTTCATAAACTTTAATCTTGCTCCCTTTCTTTTTTTTTTCCATGTGATGTTTATCCGACGTTACAAGCCATTATCAGGAAGTTAATCTTTGGTTTTGTAAACCACAGTTTTGATACATTGCAGACCCACAGCATTAAGTTCTGTAAAACATTGACATTGTATTTTGCTTACACAAATTTTCTTTCCAAATGCTCTTATAGGAATTATACCTTGAAAATAATCAAATTGAAGAAGTGTCAGAAATTTGCTTTAACTATACAAGAAACATAAATGTCATTGTGCTAAAGCATAATAAATTAGAAGAACACAGAATAGCACCTTTGGCTTGGATAAACCAAGAGTAAGTACAAATCATTTAAACTAATCTTATTTTTCTCTGTTACCCATAAGTCAGATAATTAAATACATATTTAGACTTTATTACTTTTAGCTTGAAATTCTGTTTATCTTTTGATTTGATAGTTTCCCTTAACTATTTTTTCTTAATTTCCTTTGCTTAAATTGTATAATCTAGGAAATATCCAGTCAGCTTTAAAACAAAAGTGATCTTATACCTCAAACCTGTACCATATTAACATAGAAGTGTAGATATTTTTTCTGACCATCCAATCAAATAATTAATATTATCATTCGTACTCCATACAATTACATAATTTTGTATTAATATATTATCTCAGAGGTGATTTTAAGATAACTGAATATTGTGCTAGTCTTATTTCCCATTAGATTAAAAAATACAGAAGTAAAAAAATAAGTAAGTAAATAAGAGAGGACTGCGCAGCCCCGTTACGTGAGAGTAGAATTTAAGCAGAGCTGGCAATAAGAATGAAAGAAGCAAAAGAGTGCACCGCTTTTGTTTCTTCTGGCAAACACACACCTAAACTAAAATATTCAACTAGAGCAGACCTGGCAAACATGCATTGTCTGCTCTCCTCATTTGCTAGTTACCATTCTGAAGCTTTAAAAATAGCTCCAATGATACCAGTTATGTTGAGTACTTAACACACATCACAATATATACCAAGGTGGGTTTTGGGAGGCATAAGGATATTAGCTGAGCATCCATGTGTCATCAACCATCCAAATCTACAAAATTTAAGAAGTGGGTCATGTCGCAGAGACAATGGGACTATTCTGACTAAAATAAGACTACCGTCCAAATCACTCTTCTGTCCCACAATAGTTAATGCTACTTAAAATCTCACTACTTAACGCACATGGAATACTCAAGTACTTTCTGTGGAAATGATGTGTTGAGCTACACAGTGTATCTTGCCATAACTTATCAGCTGCAGTCCTAGCAGCTGATTTCTAGATTTATAAACTGCTTAATCTGAAAAGAACACACTGTTACTAACAGCTGCTTTCAGCTCTGTGAGGGAAGCAATCTGGAATGCTTCTAAAGCAGCCATTCACAAAACAATTCAGTTTCAGATGGGCTTAAATAACATTTAAAAATCCATGTCAATGGGATGAATGGCAACTTGCCAAGCTTAATATGTACATTCTAGGGTCACTCATTATTACAATTCTGCAATGCTTATCAATCACAAACTAAGCCCAAGTTTCCTCTGTTCAACCCTATCTATACTCATTATTGTAGATTTCTTCCTGTCAACAGAAATCATTATGCTTGACTGACAATTAACGACTTCAATTCTTTCTTTCTGAGTAATTATGCAATGTTCCATCAAATGCATTCTGTTCCATTAACAGGAACAATTTTCTCTTTGAAAATAGATTTTTTGTGAATTTCCGTGTTGCCATGTTAAAAGCATTGTTTTGTAGAGACTGTAGCATTAACAATACAGTATGCTATAATGTTTCCATCCCATTTTCTTTCTCTTTTGATGCAGGAACTTGGAATCAATTGATCTCTCCTATAATAAGTTGTATCATGTTCCTTCCTATCTGCCAAAATCCTTACTACACCTGGTACTTATAGGAAATCAGATTGAAAGGATTCCAGGATATGTCTTTGGTCATATGAAGCCAGGGCTGGAGTATCTCTACCTGTCCTTCAACAAACTCACTGATGATGGAGTAGATCCGGTATCATTTTTTGGAGCATATCACTCTCTGAGAGAGTTGTTTTTGGATCACAATGAATTGAAGTCTGTACCTTTTGGAATTGAAGAAATGAGAAAATTACGTTTTCTAAGACTGAACAATAATAAAATAAGGTAATAGGAAGCTTTTTGTTACATCAATGGCATTAAAATAAAAGTTATAAGACATGTTTTCTTTTAAGGACTTTCAGGAAATACTTTATTTTTTAAATTTAGGAGCAGGAGCTAAATCCCAGGTCTTCCACTGCAGCATTACTTCTGCACATTACAGAAGAATAGTGTGGTTTCACCTGTCCTCCTAGCTCCGGAAAATGCTCACAAAGATGCTGAGCACCAATTCTCTCCCGGAAATCTCTCTGTAATACTGCTGGGGCCACACACCCACTAGGGCAGCTGCGGCTGGATAAGGCACCAGCTTTTTCTGCTCTTGGGTCAGAGACCAAACAGGTTTTAAAAAAACTGAAAAGAGTTTTCAGCTGTTTATGACCACTGAAAGTGACTTTTCAGTACTTTTCAGTTAGCTCCAGCTGCAAAGTCAGACATTTTTTCTGTTTCGTTTCCACTGTTTCCAAAACAGAGAAACAATAGATGAAGGATCTTATGTATGTTATACAGTAAGTTTCATACTTTCATACAACTTGGCAATACTTTTCTCAGGAAAAGGAATTATATGATATAAATGAGAAAATGCAGGGAGAGAATTTAAGAAAGAATGATGTCCAAAGCTCTTAAATATCTTAGAAAATTTAATTTACTGAACAACTTTTTCAAATCTTAAAAAATCATATCTCTGAAATAAATTTTGAAGTTATGAGCTATCCGTACTAATTAAAATATAATCCCTCCCACAATATCACAGGATGGTCCCTCCAGAACGCATCTGCAGGACCCATCCCGACGATGGTGTCAATGACAACAGTGAAGAGGACGAGAATGAAGATTCACGTCTAGAACACGTTCATCTTGAAAACAACTACATCAACACGAGACAGCTATCACCGCATGCATTTTCTTGCATAAGATCCTATTGCAGTGTTGTTCTTAAACCACAGAAGAGTAAATAAATACCTAACTTTTGCATTGCAAAACCTCTCTCTAAACAAACAGGTTTTTTTATTCTCTGCTACCAAGAAGTCTGTCTATTTCTGATCTAAACCCTTTTTACTACTATAAATAAGATAGAAGACATTATTTACTGTAGTACGGTATTGGTGCATTTCTTAATATTTCATTATACGAAAGGTTAAATGTAAAAATAAAGCTCAAGACTGTCATAAATTTCTATTTCCATTTCTAGTGACAAAGCTTCTACTTCAATAGATGATATTGTGAGCTCAGACACACCCCCACAACATCAAATTTCAGAAGAATCAGAATATACTGAGTGGAAAGGGACCCACAAGGATCAGAGAGTCCACCCCTGGGTCCGCACCATATGCCTGAGAGCACTTTCAGAAGAGAATAATATAGCTAAACACTCAACTTGTTGCAATCTAAACTAATTAAATTAAATTAATAAAAAAAAAGCCATTTTAAATGATAGCATTAGCTTTAAAAATGATACAAATGAAAATCCTTAAACTATGAACATTCAAGAAGTGCAAGGATCAAATTTCTTAAAACATACCTGGTACTGGAGAAATTTCCTACACAGATTTTTTTGTCTTCCACCTGACATTTCAAGGAAAAAATACTAAACTCTGTTTTAGAGAGATGACCCCAGTATTCAAATGTGGAATTTGATGAGTTAGAGGAATTAATTTCTGCCTGGATTTTTTAAACAGCCTATAAATTATTTTTATTTTTAAACAAGGATGGTAGGTCCCATTCACTTGTACAATCCTTAGTTTAATCAGATTTTTATACTGTACAGGAACAGGATCATGTTCCTTATTTATATGACTAATTAGACTTCCTTGAAACTTTCAAACATCTTTCATATTTATTAAATTCTACAGTACTTTCTTTAAAGAGTAGGCTTGTGATAGGAAATGATTAGAGATAACTGACAAGTCATTATTTTTCACACAATTACTTTCCACTTGCTCTTGGGCTATTCTGCAAGGAATGAAAAAAAAATTTACTCTGTTTTCTCCAGTACTATAGGTATGCTGCCTAATCTTCGGAATGGGTGGGAACAAAGGATGAAATGGCTTAATATAGGGACTGCCATTTCAAAAGGCATATAAAAGCTGTAAGCAACTGAACACCATATAAACCTTCTAGGGATACATATCAACTACTGAATTGTAATTTTCTTCCCTTCACTCTGGAATTGAGGGTTTCATGATGCATTTCCCAAACATCCCAATCTACTGCCAGCAAATGTGCTATATAATCAGCATAAATACATCACTCACGACCATTTAACAGTGAAGGTTCCTCCCCCCCATTTTAACAGTATAGACAGTATATACAAACACCTGAATTCTGTTTTCTCTGAAGCTATACAATCATGATGAAGGCAAAATTACCTTGTTCTAACTCTAAGTTCTCTCTTATTTAAATAAACTATTACCTGCAAGGCACGTTGGTACTTCATGTTCAGTGTGTCAAAATACAATGTATCTCTTGTAAGAAAAAATACTAAGATACGTGGACTTTTGTAAAAAGACTGTTTTGGATATTTTGTTGATCACAAGTCATATGGTAATGATTTCTTTCTTCAGTATGTGCTTTTTCACTTTTAAGGTATCATAAAAGTGAATTTTAAGCAAGTCATTTGTCTAAGATGTTTCCTCCGGTCACTTAATACAATGAGTACCAAGCTTATTTGAAGTTAGGCTATGATGAGTTGTTCATACAAGAAGCACTTGATAACATAACATGACAAAGTAAAGTTATGGTACAAATATAATGTCACAGCAGTGAAACAGAGAGACTGAAGGAAAAACATTCCGGAGACGGAATAGAACAGTAGCACAGGCAAAAGACCAAGAAGGAGAAAAGTCAAGGGATGGATGTTATGTAACAAAGGGATGGTTGCTCACTTAAGAAATACATGGACAATTAAACTTGATAACATCTCCATATGCCAAATGTAAGCAGTTTAAGTCTGCTCACTCTTCAAAATCAGCTGCTAAATTGGAAGCGAAATGGGCTTTATTATAAAATAAATAAATCCCTCTACTTTTTAAGAATGAATCTCAAAGGACTTTATAAACAAAGCAAACAGGATTATAACCATTTTACAGCTTGTGACCGTAAGACAGAGAAGTGACCCGACCATTCTTGGTCAGAATCTTTTGGCCAGAAGGATAAAAATATGCAAAGACAGCTCAACAAACAAGAAAATAATAGAATAATAGTAATAGAATAATAGTAATAAAAACCCCTACAGCCACTGTTTATTCTCTAAAATATGTTAGAGTAAATATTTTTTGTAGGCTTGCATTGCAATTTGATGTACTTCAATAGGCATTTAAGAATAGAATATAGTTCTGTTAAAGTATTACTCGTCTCTGAAAGGCTCTTATAGAAATATTATGAAACACACTCTGTAATAACCTTCTTGTAATATTCTTCTGGAATTGAAATAATTTGCTTGAGCCCCAGTGGTACCAATCCCTTGAAAATCTGCTAAGTCTTACAGAAGTTGATGCCACCTGATCAACAAGAATCTCAGCTGAGATGCTTGGAGAGACTTCCCGTTACTCCTAGGCAGGTGGCATAATGACTGCCCACAGGAGTTCAGTGTGTGCAAACATGCAAATCCCTGCTGAGAATGTGGCTGAGGGAGAAAACTGTTAAGCCGATCTTTTATCAAGTAACAATTCTGAAACAAAATCAGGTTTGGCTGGATGCACAGAAGTGCTCTCATTTTTCCTGTTCTCCAGATGGAGATGTAGCTGCAGTTGGAGAGACTCAAGAGAGAACAAGCTGCAGATTGCTAAGACTGCAAAGAGATGTCTAATTAACCATTTAACCTTTTTTTTTTTTTTTTTTTTTTTTTTAATCATTTCAGAAAGCAAACTGCTTGGAGCAGGGCAAAAATCTGAATAAAATCCTGTTAGTAACCCAGCCATAGACAAATGCAAGGTACATATATCTGAACATACGGGTGTAATGTGTATGTTGAAACTATCAGCGGGTAATATATAAAGGCAGTAAGAGACCAAGAACTGCAAAGGTTAGGATTCAACAGCATTAGTAACTCCAAAACCACAATGCTTTAAGGCACAAGAGGAAATCTGGGGCTTTATACTCTGTTATATTTCTAAGTCATTATTTGCATTGTTCACACGTGCATCATACATAAGAACTTGAACAAGGGCTGCTAAATCCTTCAGGCAAGTCCCAGCTCAAACATGATGTTAATGCTTCACCATAACAGAATAAATCTTGTGGTTACCACCTTATTAATAGAAAATGTGTTGGCACTGACGTTGAGTAGGATCTTTCCACTAGTTAAATCATAAGAGAACTTTGAGAATCTGCCTGAGCTGTTGTTTTGTGCACAGGGACATACACATCTGGTAAGATAAAAACTGCAAAGGTGTCCAACAAAATAAGGTTGTTACCATGAAAGCTTGGATAGCTTTCTGAGTTTGAAGCAATAATTAGAGTCAATGTTTCCTCTAAGATAAGGTATTAGCACTTTCTTTTGAAAAAATCAGGAAATAATAATAATAATAATAATAAAACAAACAGAAAATAATAGTAATTTCAGTTGTATCTAAGTGAAATTGCTATTATTTCTTCCATGTGTTGAGGCTGTTTGCATTCCCCAAAACAGAGCCCCCAGCAGAAACTGTTCTCCATTTTCTGTTTCAGTTTAATAAAGAATAAAGAGATCCACTGCTGTCAAAGTTAGAAATCACGCAGCTTTGTCCCAAAAAGAAGTTTCAGGCATGACTAGAAGCTTCCTAATAGGCCCAAGACAACAAAGTGAATTTCACCCCATTAATTGTTTTACATAACACTACAGAGAGTTGCTGACACCATTTCTGAATTTTGATTCTGAAACACGCATCATGCTTGCACATACTGCAAAAATACCTTGGTGTTCAATAAGAAAAAAAAAAAGAGCTGAAAAACATGATTTCATCATTTCTCTACCAACAACTTGGTTGCTACTTTACAAAAAGAAATAAACTTTTAACATTTCTCAAGGGGCAACTTAAATAAAAACAACTATATCATGGCAACAAAATAAACAGTTGGTCATTTCTGTTTTACAGTAATACAAATGTTAACTAATTGAAACTCTCATGAAAAATATTTTCTCATTTGAAATACTATGTTTATATTCTAACACACATACTTTTCAGAGAATACAAGATTACAGCCAGTAAAATACTAGAAATATGAGAAGATGCTACCAAAATAATTTTACACAACTATCATGGTGACATTGATACACAGCAATTTTCAACAAGCAAGTCTGTAGATTGTAAATTTACAGAGCAAGACAATATCTGGTGCTCTGGAAGTTGGAAGCTCCTTAAAGTAACCCATGAAAACCTCTACTTGTTTGGAGGTGGTGGCACTTAACAGTGTCACTGCAAGGAATTGCCTCCTTGGATTTACAGCCTGAAACAACATGCAAAGGGTCACTTTCTGTTTAAGTGTAGAAAAGCAAAATGAGCATGCAGTATCAACATACATTATAACTTTTATACAACTATTCATTGCTAAAAATGTTAATCAAGGTTTTAGAAGACCAAAATTCAGGCCAAATCAGTGCTTAGAGTGGGGTCAGAATAACACTACGACCATCTTGTGGAATGTCCTAACCATAGAGGTGAAGTTGTTTGGAAAGAATGCATACGTTTAAATTAGACATGTACTTTTAAAGCTTTTTATCCATGCAGGAGACACTTAAAGATTCAGTGGATCAGAAACGGCAGTTAACTGTGTACCCTAACCTCATTTGGAGGAAACCCTGCACAATAGTCTTACTGTCTTCTTCAAAAGAGATACAAGTATAAATGGCAATCCAGAAAGACTAGTTCATAATAATATGCTTGACTCATTCAAAAGACAAACATTTCTGTTTTCTAATGAACAAAAGAGAGTGCCCTGCTGGTATTCTTTATTTAGTAACATTACCCTTCTATTATAGCTAGTTACCATTGAATCCCAAATTCTCTATTTCAAGGGAAAAGGCTTTAATTTTATTTCTTTTGGCATACTGAAAAACATTTAAATGTGGGGAGAAACAGCAGACGTGAAATAAGAGCTCTGGTTTAATGATGTCAACAACTTCTGTACAGTTGCGAGGCTCAAAATATTGTGGAAAAATGTTGGAACACATTTTCCATCTAAAAGTAGGGAAGATGTCAATTACTAAACTCCTAAGATGTATTAAACAGATCTCCCTTTCACACAAAGACATGATCATCTCATCAACGTGCTTTTTAAAATATATATTCCTAATAAATTAACACAATACTTAAAAGTTTTATACTGATTCAGGCATTAAGCAGCTACACCTAAATGTTATCAAGAGTAATTTCAACGACTTTGCTCTAACTGCTGGGGTCATTCAATGGAAACACATTCTTCTGGTGATACCAACGTACAAACTATGAAGTATCATTACATATGTCATGTTCCTTGCTAACTAACACCCTGCCCCCTATTGGGATAAACCCATCAATACTTAGTGTTTTTTTGTTTGTTTTTGTTTTTTTTTCAGTTAAAGAAGTTAATAGAGAATATCAAACATAACATTTCAAAAACGTCTTTCATTACAGACGTTGCAGGATGAACAAGTAACAGATACCACTTGACTAAATTACCTTTGGGAAAACATTATATAGCATTGTGCATATCTGCAAGAACTTACATGGTCAAGTACTGCATAAAACACTTTGGATCATCCCGTAAAACAATTCAGGGTAAATTATGATCCACTTTATGATACTGAAATACTCCAGCTAGTAAAGCAAAACTAAGCCAACAGACTTGCTAGCATTATGGTGTCAAATTTTTCACACAAAAAATAATCAGTCTTAAGGGAACAGCATAAAAAAAGTCAAATTATCTTGGGGTGAATCTCAAAACTAAACAAAACAGCTGTCTTAAAAATCGCAGCTTTAATTTGCTTCAGGGAAACTAAAAGCAAAGGAACATAATAAACTCCAGAGCCCTTTCTCCACGGAACTATATTTGGTTACTGTCAAAGACAAGAGACTGGACTAGATGAGCTCTGATCTAATCCAGTACAGCTGTTCTTATGCTCTTACGTACTTTATACGTGGCCCTGTCTAATTGTTGCTGTGAACACAGATTATAAAATTTCCCAATACGCAATCTGGGCACTGCAGTGAAGTTTCTTGCAGTAATACAGGACTATATTAAAATACAGGACCATATTAAAAATTCCCAGCAGTGAATTAACTTTCCCAGGATACTTCATGATATAAATGAAGGGGAATCTCATTTGAACAGGGAAGTGGGCTACAGAGCTGGTGACAACTTCACTTCCCATCACTGTCCAGGAGCTGTGTGCTGGTTATATTCAAGTCCACACAGCTTACATGAATCACTTTACACCAGTCACATGCTAAACCTAGAAGCAAAATTGGACCTATATTCCATACAGGTCTGTCTTTGATATCCGTACGTGTCACTACAGAAGGCTATAGCCCTTAAGCTCTGTCCTTGTGACTAGAAAAAGTCATTTTTACTTATTTTCACACTATCAGCTGGGAGTTCTAGTTTTATAGGTAATGAGGTTTACTTAGGGCATTAATTTCAAAGCTGTATATTCAGAAACTGTAATTTTTTCAGTCTGGGGAAATGTTGTTGTGCAGCACAACCAAGAAGAGCACCATGTTAATCTCAAGAAAAATGGAAGATATTCTCCCCAGATTGCAGCTGCCTCTTAGAAATTTAAATTTATTTTCTACGGAAGGGTAAAAATAAATAAAACTGTGCTGGATATATTAAGGAGCAAGGCTTTGGGTGGAAATGCCTGAACATTGCTTGTTTTTCTTCAGGTTCAATGACTACTGTACTGGGCTCAAAAATCTGCCTGGTGTTTGGGACTTAAACAGGTTTAGCTATTCTTGCTTCCCGTGAATACTAAAAGGCAATGACATTCTTGCCATGTGCTTCAGATCCAGTCCAATAAGTCTGCCACCTACAATGGCTACACTTTCTCTATACTCTCTACAACAAGTGAACAAACACTGAAGAGTTGAGCAAATTCCCCAAAGAGAATTCTTCCAGTCTTCTTGAGCCATCCCAATTCCATTCATTACATTGTTTTTTTCAAGGATTTATGAATTAAAGTAAACAAAAACATTAATGCTTGCTTCATTTAAAATGCTCATCTTCAAAAACATTTACTACACAATGTCTTCTCTAATAGGCTGTTATGTAAGGAATTTCTTAGTGCCACTGAGTAAATGATTACTGTGGTTTGGTAGAATTTTGATTTCACTTTTGTTTAATTTTTTGTACAGGAAACAGATATCCACATAGTTACTACCTATAACAATTTCTGTTATTTGTACCTTCTGATTTAGGTATTTGTATATATGTAGTGTTGATAAACAGAGTTATCAAGACCAGCTAATGTACCATCTTCCACTAAGTACTCTGAAACAGTTCTGTTAATTCAGAAAAAAATGATTTTCCTTTCAAGTGTTTAGCATTATGAGTATTTACATGGAAAAAAAAATTAGGCTTTGCATGCAGTATTAGTAAAATAAATCAATGTTTCTCTGTGGGAACTTTTCATATGATAGCCATTCCTAGGGAAAATATATAAAAGCTGACCTATTTTTTTCCACAAGACAGATATTGTTCTCAAAGGAATAATACTGAGCACAGCTGTGGAAATATTAGATATTCAGCAACACTATCAAACAAAACAAGAATCTTCTAAGTGAATTATGCAATTATGTGTTTAAAGGATTAAAATTAGGAAAAAGGATTAAAATTGACTTCATTTTTTTTCACAGCAATTTCTCCAAACTCCTGAAAGTTGGCTATTCCATTACATCTTATCCTCCAGTCTCATGCTTTTTGTTCCTTGAAAATCTTCATAGTTAGAGGAGACGGCCCTTCTGAATATTTCATGGTTCAGAACCTTTTTAAAATTAATATTCTTTATTAAAGAAAAAAATACATACATACACACACACACACATATATATATATATATATGGCTTGCTTTCTTCTAATGAAAGATGGTTCTGAACTTCAGTAAAACTTGATTTTGCTACCAGGGAGAACTCTTCTTCCATTTTTATCAGGAAAGTTTGGCTCTTATAACAGAGAAACTCAGGAAGCAAGACTTTTCCTCTTTCAATTAGACCAATTATAGTCTACATAAATCATTAAAATCTACTACGCTTTCTTGCATATTTCTACAGCTGTACTGTACGTTTCATTATTTCCTTTAATTTTGAGACTGTCACCCACTCGTTTCATTTGTTACCTCTTTTTTTTTGCATTAGAAAACACAAAAAAAATATTCTTTATTTTTTGATGATGCAGGGATTCAAACAGACCTGTGTTACATACTTTGTGCCCTTATTTTGAAGGCTATTTTGTAATGCCACAAGTGAAAGAAACATCGATTAACTATGTTTTAGCTGAAGTAAATTTTTGAGGTAAATCTTATAAGGAAAGAACAGCCCATGGTTTAAGTGAGGATACATGCATCTTTCACCTTAGTTGTAAAACATCTTTTATAGAAATTGGAATAAAAACAAAGAAAGAATAGTATAGTTGCAGCCTGAATCATACGCAGACAAATTACCAAAGATGTAGTTTGCTTGTTTAAAAACCAACAAACAAACAAATGTTATACATTGCTAAGGAATGTACTTTCCAAAGACAAAGCTATTTAGCATTGCCGACAGCAAACCAAATGGAAATTACCATTTTGTGTAATACAAGTGTTCTGGAAAAAAAATCATAGCCTCTGCTTTACAAATTGTTCTACAAAGAAAAGATCTCATTTTCCATACCACAAGTTAATATGGAATTATGATACATGTTTTTCTTTCAATTTACATAAGCATTTCCACTGAGTGGTAAAAGTAACTTGTGTCATTAGTGAATTTCTACCTACGATAAAAAGCAGTGTAAAACCATCCAGGCAACCAAACATCTTAACTAATGCATTCCTTTATTTTCAACCAAATAACTTTAAAAATAGAGCATTGAGATATCTGTCCAACAACTCCAGCTTCTCTGCTAGTTTCTACATGGTAGTTTAGCTTAATTGACAAGTTTTTTTCTCTTAAGTTTTCTTTGATTTTCTAGACAACTCTGCTGTAACACCTACCATACCACATCTCTCCACGTGCAGTGGCAAGCAAGACTGAGCCCACACAGGTTCCAACAGCCACAGCCTTTGTCAAGGCCTTTGATGTTTTTTTTAAATCAAAGTAGCCACTTTTTGGAAAGGCAAGAGAAGACTCATCTTTTTGAGTATCACATACCCATACAGGGAATAATGGCAAGAATGTGTCTGTTACTTAATACTTGCAAGCTTTATTTTTTTTAAAAAAATATGTAAGTGCAACTAGTATGAAAAGCTGCAAAACCTAAAAATATTTTCATAGAAAATATTAGATCTAGTTATTTAGCTATCACGTTATCTCATTTTCATAGAAAATATAGATCTAGTTATTAGATCTGTTAGAGTACATCACACATTGCAAGGTTTTCCTCATTTACACATTTAGTTTCTGTATTTGTACCTTTCCTTCTTACCTTTACTTGTGGTTTTCCCCTAGAGGTGAAACAGGAAAAGAACGAATGCTAAAAATCAGCGATATATGAGTAGTTAAAGTAACTTTAATTCATTTTTTTTAAATGCCAACTTGGAAAAAAAAAACACCTTACATATTACCTAATACCCATGATTTCATGATTCCATAATTATATGATAAAATAGTCTTAAAACTGTAAGAGCTGTGGTTAACTAAAAATGAAGCACACTCTTTCAGAGGTGTCCCAGCATCTTTAGTGTTAGACCCAACCTTGAAGGACGGCTACTGCTACTGTGCCAATGGCACTCAAATGAGATACTCCTACAGAATTCCCAGGAGCAAAACATGCATCTGAAAACACAGGCTAGATTAAGTAATATGGTAGGGCATGCACTCCTTTAGTGAGCTAATAGCCTTTTTTCTATTAGTAATAACAAACTGTGTGTTTCAAAACTTGCAGAGTTTGGAAATCTTCCTAGAAATACTGTTACTTTTTCCAGCTACAAAACAGTATATGCTCAAAGTGCATGCAACCAATTTGCAGACCCTTGCTCTTCATTAGACCTAAAAGTGCAAACTGTTGACAGTTACTATGTTACAGATGTCATATTTACTGCTTCCATTTTTGTTTCTATCGTAAACTGAGTGAAAGTCATCTATTGTATCCTTGAATTTCTACAGTAATACCCATTACTTTTGCTGATAAGTAATGCTAGAAGAAAGCATGACAACAAATTAAATTATCTTCGGAGTGGGAAAATCTTTAAAAATTTTTTTTTTTTTTTTTTCCCCCCCCCCCCCCCCCCCCTTCTGGAATACAAAAGACTAGATGGACATGTTTCCTTTTTCTTACAACTACCACAACTACCAACTCAATGGAAATTGATGACAGATATTGCTTTAAATGCTGTTTTTATGTTCTGAACAATAGGAATCTAACAAAAAGTTGCATATAAGAAAACTTTATCATTTATACTTCTATATTATTCATACTGTTAAAACAACAGGAAAAGTGGAAAAAATCAGCATATCCTTTCTTTGCAGGTGACCAGGTTTTATTTTTTTAAGTTGTTAAGTTTTAACAGTAAATACTTGATATTCTATGAGGAAATGTTGCGCTCAGTCAAGTTTGTGTTCAGAAACTAAAAATTATCCTTATTATCTGAGTGATTCAGTAGTTTGGCACTGATTGCAGAATTTTTCATTTTAACTACTGTTTGATTTTCCATGAAAGAATGTCTGGTGTTTCCAATGTCTGTAAGAAAGATAAGTATCCGTATTCCATAAAAATGTCATCTAACACTATCCACACTTGTAAGTAGCACCAAAAGCAAGACTAACAATTGACATGTACTGAAACCAAAACTATTTCAAGACCTTCATTCGTCAAGCAGGTTATTTTTCAGGCTGAGCAGACTGCTGATCCAGTTAAGTGCACAAACTTTGTACAGGATCAAGGAGATCAGCATCAAAGTGGGGAGAAGCTAGCTGGGGATTTCTTAAGCTGGCATTCCCACACCAAGAAATTTGTATTAGTCTATAGCCTAAGGTAGAACAAAGTTAGCTTACTCTCCTAAGGCAAGGCTAACTAACTGCAAAGATGAAAAATAAGACCTGTCTCTTCAGGTTACTATTTTGCCTCTCTGATCAGTCATGACTGCCACGTCACTGCATGCATACAACACTAAGAATATAAGAAGAAATCTTATCATCAGTGAATGTCCGCAGCATCGGATAAGTCTAACAATCACGTGGGAGCATGTATGTGCACACCGGACTTTCTAGCTCCTCTAACACCGCAAGCTATGACTTGACTCTCAGGATTGACATGTTGTTAATAAAGGCCAGACTGTAAAACGAAACAGAGCACTTTGTTGCAGTTTCTAAATCAGCTGCCAAAAATATGTGAAAAAGTACACACCAATTAACAAGTGAAGAAATTCATACATACTGATAAATAAATATTATTATTTAATATATTTACATATAAATACTGAAGAGTCAGGATGAACCACAGAAGCAGAAGAGTACAGTTTTTCTGAACTCAGCTAGTTTGAATAGTGTAGTTCAACTGCAGCCAAAACACAGCTAAACCCAAACTGTGGGACTGCACTCCACATGGGCTGCTTGTGAGCATGAAAGGAATATGTCATCTTATTAAAATGTGATGGGCAGTCTCCAAGACAGATTTTTGCAGTTGATGTTAGATTCATCACTTTATGTAAACCACATTTATAAACAGTGCTAGGCAATGAAAAAGTATTTGTTTTGCCTTACAATAACAAATATATACAAGATCCGCTTAAAAAGACTGCAATGTAAGCATAACCCACATATGGCAGCATATGCTTGACTGCTCAAACACATCAAGTACTAGAAATATAGTTACTTTTGATGAAGAAAATCAAGATAGCGTTTTATTTCAATGCTGTGACAAAGTTAAATATAAAATACCATGCAACATTTTTTCATTTGCATATTTCACCATGGTGAAAGGCAGTATTTGGAACCACGGTTTCTTTGTAAATGTAAGTCAGCATTTCAAGGCAAGATAGAACTAATATTCTACCAATTCTTTCACTGCTGGAAATAAAAATCACTGAAAAGATCCAAAGATTGACCCCCAATAAACTTTTACTTATTTAAACATGCAATATGCAGGAGAATATACATACAGTTGTTTGCCTTAGACTAGTTTTTATTGGAAAGTCTCTCTCAAAATAAAACCCCAACACCATGGATTAAATGACTATGACAGACATTTTTCTGTCAGGCTTTAAAAACCAAATCTCACTGTTCATGAGACAGCAGGAGCAATAACAGCATCTCCAACTGTATCACCTCCAATCAATGGCTTTGTAACAAATCCAAGAAAGCATTGTTCCCTCAAAAGGCTGCAGCTACATCCTTTGACTAGCCACTACACATTCCACAGAAGTACACTGTAATCTTACCCAAAAAAGTGAGAGGAGAATTGAACCTAGTACCTAGCATCAAGTCATTCATTTGCACGCTCCAGCTTTCATTCAGAACTCTACAATTCTCCTGCTGTGCTGGATCATGTAGTGCCATCGGGTCCAAAAATTAAAGTATATTGGAAACAGGGATCCTGGAGAGGAATTCTGCAAGAGTAGTTAGTTTTTATAAATTGGAAAATATGCTGCAAATGTTTAAAAGAACTGGCTCAAAAATTAGATTGAAAACCACTGGCCTATTTTAATTTTTAGTACTGCTATTAACAGCCAGCGTCTAGAGGTCAGAATTTGGTAGTCAAGTGACCTAAAAAGGTGACTTTGGGATATTTTGTTTTAGAATGCAATCATATTCATAATGAAAATATAAAACCTGTATTTTTAAGTACTAAACAGGGTTATTACAAGAACAGTATGTCAATGGAAGCAATAACTGTTTCTATCATATTGATATGATAAATGGTACAAAATGAATGAATAATCCATTATAATACAGCATGGTGACATTTCTTCCCGATGCTACTACTGTTCGTGTCAGCTTCTTAAGTATGGCTATGACTGACTTTATAGACATCGGAATGTGTTTCTATCATGAAAATCAACCAAAAAGAGAAAAGTTTTAAAAATATCTAGCCAAAACTAGGATGTTGCTAAGCACCAGGAACATGGAGCATTGCTGCAAACAAGGATCAACCAAAATTGTTGATTCAACACCTTAATATTGAAATAAGTGAAAAAGAAGAAACCAGTACATTCATATCACAGTCCTCAGACTCTCCTCTCTTCTATTAAAGAGCCAAGAAAATGCTGGAGGTTTTTTTAGATAGCAATTTAATACAAACTTGCTCAAGTAAATGCATCCAAACCAACCTATTCAAAACACAGGGGTGTTTGCTTAGGAAGCTTTGGTTTCTAAATACAGGCAAGAGAGTGCAGATATATGCAATTTGAGATTTCAAAAGAGTTTAAGATTATCTCTCAGATTTTTATGTGGGAATATGATTGCTCTTGAAACTGTTAATTTCACTCTTTGGGAACTGTGATAGGGAGAATGGTTCTCATCACTCATCTACTGGAACTGGAGCGCATGGAAAAACAATGCAGGAGGTAACACAAGCCTTATCTTGTGTGGTATGACAGCACCAAAGTTTTAATTTTGGGCATAGTATCTTTTTCTTCCTTAAGAAAATAATGGTAGACAAATTAACTAAGATGTGACTTCAACTGTCATTTTGCAAACACCACCACATTACACATAGATTAAAATAAAATTCCAACCTATTTTTTTCTGCAGCAAGATCAGAGTTTTAACCCTGAAAGGAACTAATTAAAGAAATAGATGTGTCAGATGTGCACGAAATCGGGTAGATATAATGTACTGTAAATTTAAAGCCACAAACTCTGAAACTTGTGCTTTAGGTAAACTCAGTCATACAGTTCTGAAGTAGGCAGAAATAGGCAGCCTACTCAAGGTAAACACCAAATAAACCAGTTTCTCTGCGTTGTGCTGGGCATATACAACAATATAAGTCATTGCAAATTCTCAGAGTTTGTTTTAAGCTCACGACTTCACTACTTATCACAGAATATTGCAAATACTGCCTCTGTTTTAAAATTTCTCATATACAATAGAAGTTAACTGTATTGACTAATAAAACCCGATCTGTATTTTATGTGCTTGAACCATATCCCCTAGTCAGACAATAGTCTACTGAAAGCAAGGGCAGTATTTATACAGCACTACACAACAAAGTACTAACTTTGTAACTTTAGAAAGGTTTGGTTACAGGCGGATCACTCACTACAGGCTACTGGTTTACCCTGCCACTGGATAAAGTTTTATACTTCTATTAGTGGCATACTTTTTGAAGAATAACAACTAACGAAATCATAAATAAGAAGTGTGATTCCATAGAAGGAATGACCTGAAATGGACCTCACTGTACTACCAGTGGCCTGATGTCAACTATTATTAAACTACAGGTTTTACAAAGTCTTCCACTAGACGTCTAGAGTTAAGCCAGAAGTTTTGGCTGTCATACAGGCAGTGATGAAAAACATATGAGTGGTAACAAGTCGTCTTAATATCGTTCTTCAGTACTAAGATGGGCTAATCTGAAGCAGCAGTTTACTCGGGTGTCACCCAGGGTGCCAGGAGGATCAAGAAGTTTGGAAGTGGAATTTTTCTTTATACCTACTTTCCACTTCACAGCATTCAGCCTAACTTCCTTTCTCTCTCTTTTTAAAAAATGAAATAACTGGACAAAAAGATCTCAGGTGGATTATCACAGTGCTTCTGGAAGAACTATCAAACTTGCAAGGTATGTCCAGATTGAATACCTATTATATTTAAATAGCAATAAAGAATTAAGGAAGAGGTTGTCAGTCACTATGTGCAGATTAGTAACATCAGTTAATCTAGAGTTAGAACTACCACTTTTTAATGAAACATTTGAAAATCTTCTTTGCAGCTGAAATAATTCTGATTACTACATCTAGGCTGCAAAGCAAAAAAGGGCTACAGTGAACTGATTAACTCTTAAAGAAATACTTGTCATATCTTACCAACTACCAAGAAACATTTTTCCTCAATTCTATTTATGAAAATTTATGTTACATTTATAATAGTTGCTATATTTACAACATAGTGTTAACTTCTGTAATTAGGTATTCAAGGAGGGCTTTTTAAAGTAGGTAACAGCAAAGTAATTGAAAATGACATATGAAAGTGATAAGCATCTTGAAATGAAAACAACCTAAAAATGCTCTTAGATCATGGTCAGTAACACAAGTCAAGCAACGTTTTCTATGAAAATAAAATATTTCCAAAACATATCTTAGTTTGTAAACAAGCTATTCGTTATTATATGACATAGTTTCAATATTGGACTATTTCTCAAGAAACAATAATTTTTCAGAAATCTAACTAACCAAAATATTACCTCCTGGTTTTAATTAAGCAACTTAAAAAAAAAACAGTAGAGAGTAGACAAAGAGTTAAACAGAAACACATTTATTTCTGGAATGGGACAATGACTAATAGAACCAGAACTATTTTTAAATATAGCTTTCAAAACAGCTATGGTCTTGCCTTTCTTTGGACAAAATCTGTGCACAGTGCAATGATTTGTGTTATTAATGAACACGGGGATTTTTCTCTGCCTCTGAAAAGACCACCAGTGTATCACTTAAACATTTCCTTTTCAGAAACAATGCCACAGGAAATTTGCCTCCCCACACCGCCAGAAGTAATTTCTAA
Source organism: Stictonetta naevosa (assembly GCA_011074415.1). NCBI lineage: Eukaryota > Metazoa > Chordata > Aves > Anseriformes > Anatidae > Stictonetta > Stictonetta naevosa. The sequence continues at coordinate 5,919,541 of CM021708.1, read as the reverse complement.
ATATAATTCTTAGACTTTTTAAGTCTTAGATCCTTACCTATTAATTCCTTCAGTGTTGCAACTGGTAAGACAACAAATGCAACATACTGCAGTACTGCCAAGGAATCCAGACTTTTTTTTTCATGCAGACATCCCATCATAGCAACATAACTTCTGTCCCCATAGAGTGTTTTTCCTTCCATAATTCATGTTTAGAATTTTCATGTCATTGAACTGTTGCCCATTTATGTGGGAATTTCCCACATGCTCTGTAAATAGTTTTAATCATATTCACATACTATGAAATCACCTGCATTTTGTCAGTTCTAAATAATAAATATTATCCTAAATTAACAGCAGAAAGTTTGTATCTTCCACATGCTATTTGGCATTCTGTGTTTTGGTGAAGATAATCACATTGGTGAAGATAAGTATGTCCCAAGCAATAATCACAGCATTTTTAGGATTGTTACACACTCAGAGAAACAAAGTCAGCCACACAGCGTCTCTGTGTGTAAAGTGCACTCTCCAGATTCAGTTACCTCACTTTGGGGTGCCTTGAGTTCCAGTGAAAAGGTGTTAGTTATTCAGAAGTTTTTTGTACCGAAGGAAAGGAGGATTGCTACAAAAATGCAATCTCGTGAGCTCTCCCTGAATGCATTTGTCTAAACAAGAGTCATCCTGTCAGGTTATTATTCAATAAAACACCTGAGTCTGTCTAGCAGCTTGCCTACATCAAAAATGACTGTCACAATCTCTTATCCTTCTGTCTTCCTGTTTAGCATTCCTTCCCCCTAAGCCAGGCTGTTCCCACCCATTCCTTTGCACTGGCTATGATACAAGACTGATTTAGTTTGTTCACCTGGAAAGAATGTGTGTTTTTTTCCTTGTTCACATCAGTTTTCTGCTGGTTTAGTGAGTTCAATCAGCTCAGTGAGCAGCCAGAATGGAAGAGCTGGTCTGAGAGAATAAAATACTTGTTTTGGAGCTGAACCAGCCTGAAGTGGCAGTAGCGAGGCATTAGTACTGTTGTATTCATGAACTATGTTTTCTCAAACAACTGGTTAAATATTTAATTAATTTAGCATGGTAAAATAATTAAAGTATTTAAAGAAAGGTCTTTACAAACTTGAATTTTAGACTTTCATTTTTTAACTTCTCTTATTCTTGATGTTTAAGCATGCAGAATTTTTGTACAAGTGCTTTGAGATGAGCTATAGTCAGAGCATTTCTACAGAGACCAATCAACAGCTATTTACTGGGAAATTCAAAAACTCAGCCAAGAAAAAAACATAAAAGCCTCCATAAAGCCACATGCAGTTCTTTGGCCAATGCAGTGCTGGAGTCAAACTTCGTTGCTGCTGCTAGCTACAAAGTCAAAAAATAATAGGGATCTCCTAATGGCAGAAAGGGAAGACAAAGCAAAGGATTTTTCTCTTTCCTAAAAAAATGTATCATAACTCAGGCTTTGTTCTATAGAGAGACTTGTTTTCCCAAAATTTAATTTACACAAATAATATATTTAATCAATGGCATATTGCAACACTACTTTTGTAGAGGTGTTTGTGAACAACAGCTATTTTTTAAAAGGTGATATTGGCCACTTCTCCAGTTGCAGCCTCAACCTTTTCATAGTTTGAAAACGTGGTAAGTTTTTTGAACATCTAAAAGGAAAGATGCAATCCATTTGCTACAGGTGCAAGCATGGAAACAGATGCAACAGAAACCATGTCAATGGTTTCACAAGGCAACTTCCTAGGCACCACAGCCAGACAAGCATTCCAGGAATATATGTGAAAGATTATTGTTTAGGTACTATAAAACTATGCATCTAGTGCCTATCACAATTAGAAATCAGCAGGGACTTAGCAACTAGATGTCCCATGACAAGATATACACTCTGAAGCTTGATATCTTACGTACACAAACTGTACAACACTGAATACAGGTCAGTCAATTTGGAGCTAAACAGCCAGAGGAAGATCAGCCTAACTGCCTACCTTGGAAAACCCAGCCACTAAAGCACTTGCCAAGAAAAAGAACTCAAAAATCTGAAAGGCTTCAAACTCCTCATCTCTTCATCATTTCATATGACAAGTGTTGGAAATTTTGATGGTTTTGCTGAGGCTGAAATACAAGATTGACAGGAACAGAGAATCAAAAGGTGTACAGCCAAAAAAGGCTGCGGTTCTCTCCAAACAAGCAAATGTAGGTTCCACATCTTGATCTCCACACCATTTATTTTTGTTGACACTTCCAAGAAAACACATTGCATAGGATTGCAAGTACAGCTATAGAATTCTTTCTAGAAGCATTGAAACAGAACAGTACTTTGAACACATAGAAAAATACATGGGAAAATAGATGTGAATGTTCTTCTAAGAGGCTGCTAAATCAGTAAATGAAACCGTACTCAAACGAGCACGCAACTGCAAGATTACAATAGATATTAAATTCAGAGTCATGCGTTGCATACCTGAAAGATACGATGTGTACTGTGCTTCTGCTTTCAGACATGTATTTGAGGTAAAGAGGTTACTTTGTTGTCTTTGAAATGGCAAATTTTATGTAATCTAAATACTATTAGGTTTTATCATTTTATACACCCTGAAACGTACACAATTACACTAGTAGAATGTATGCAATACACAGCATTTTAATGTAGTTAAGAACCCTATATAAGAAACATCAAAATCATGTTGGAAAAAAAATAACACAATAAAATCCCCCAAACTCTGTATAAGCCAAGTCAACACGCTTGTACAAACCAGTGCACTCCTTTTCCTGTGATTGAGAAGCAATGACAAAAGGTCTACATAAAGATATTTTTCAGCTATAAACAGATCAACAAGTGTATCATTAGGTGATCAAACAAGAATTGACATCCATTTAGTATTTCCCTAAAGAGATCTATGATAGTCTAAACGGATAGTTTTATAAACAGGATACGCATAATAAAATTTACAATACCCTCTCTTGGTTTGCACAGCTTACTGTAACATCCAAACCGCTTCCTGAATTGGGCTTTAGAAGAGAGAAGTGTAGAGTTGTGAGCTGAATTTACACTTTTTTTTTCCTTTTAATGATAGTTGGCTTGTGAAAAAAGCACTTTACTCACCCTTTACAATAATCTCTGAAAATACTCCAAGAGAAGTCTTAGAGGAGCAATTAATTCATCAGTTTCTACTTGCTAACAGTTGACTAACTCTCATCTTAGTGAATCCCCATATGAAAGAGACTGAAAACATTCAGGCAAGCACAGCTAATGAACCATTTCAGGTTGACACTAATTACTTCTTTTATAAACACTACTCTAAAATCACCAATTAAAGAGCAGCAGCCAGTATCTCCAACAAGAGAGAGGCCTTTTGGACCAAACATTCCCCACCAGTACCATATGACAGAATTCCTGTGACCTGATGAGATCCCCAATTTCTGGTACCTACCTTGCTCACAGGGTTTCTTACATGCTTGAAAGCAATTTCTAATCAAAATGTCATATATGTATAGCTAATAAAACTTAAAATTACTTTTTGTAACTTCAAGATGACGATGCACGGCTGCCTTATTTAGGCCAAGTTCCCTGAGGCACACAGTCTAGTTCATGAGATCATACTGCCAACCACCTTCTCAGCAACATTTATACACAGAGGTAAAAAACAGTGGAAAAGCGGAGTGGAATCCTCAAACTCCAACCCACATCATTAGGATTTGCAGTACAAAGACAGAATTTAGTTTATAGTGGCTTCAGTGTTGGTATGTATTTTCAAAAGTGGAGAGAAGCTAATTGCTCATACCTGATGCTTTATCTCCTTGTAGCATTGGATGTCCTGGCCATAACATTTTAGGTACTTGCTTTTAGAACCTATATGAATTCAATAATTACAGCCTTCTCTCAGAGAGCTGCAAAACATTAAGTGGCAATTCTTATTGCCTCTGTTTTCCTTGCAGTCTAGTTTTACAGGAAAATTTGGTCAATAAAATATTTTTTAGAATAAAAACAGAACATGTGTAAAATACCCAAAGGCTTTGAACTATGGATCATCATCACTCAGGTAACACTGTACTGTACTGTACCGTAAGTGTACTGTAGTTAAGGAGGAGACAATTTAGTGTCCTGTTTTTCCCAGTCAGAGGGGGCTAAAAGTAACTTGGTAAAATTACATTTCAGAGAATCTGAATGAAATTGAATGAACAGTTGGAATAGGACAGAGTTTGCCGTATTTTTTAAAGACAAATCTACTTCTGAAACCCTTGGCAGACTGCGTATTCCTCTCAACGTCAGAAAAAAACACCTGTAGCTACCTGACATGGGTTTTTCTGCTTTGGCTAAGTGATCCAACTCCTTTGTGTCTTCCAAACTGAAGAGATAAAAAAGCTTGATAAAAGCAATGCACATATGCCAACATACTCAATTAAAACATTTTAATTAAGAATAAATAAAAGAAATGCAATTCCAAATTCTGGTAAAATCTGCTACAACACTACACTCCATTCTTTTAAAATCCTGGATTAAACAGCATTTTGCTTCAGAGGCCAAAGTAAACGACAAAATTATTTTTAAAACTTAACTAAAAGAGCTTCGACGTAACACTAATTTCTAATAGATTTCACTTAATTTTGATATTTTCTTGTAATATATAATTTTAAATAATTTCAATATTTTTATACTTTTATATTTTAAATATTCTTTAACCTTCATACACTAAACTCTAATATTCATAACAGACCATTTTTTAGGTAAGTGAAGATACTTTTGTGAAAACAATACTTTTGTTTGCTTTTTCACATGCACTGATTCTTGTATTTAGGGTTTTTCATTTGTTTGTTTACTTTCCCATTCAAGGTTGACTATCCTGATTAAGAAGACATGAAAGAGTACACACTTCTTCTTTTCTTGGCACTGTGCTCTGCTAAATCTCTCACTGGTCCTTCGTATTTTACACTAAAGAACATGATGCTTCAAGACATGGAAGAAGAGGAAGAAGATGACGATGATGACAATTCTCTGTTTCCAACCACTGAACCAATTATACCACTAATTCCTTTTGATCTGTTCCCAACATGCCCCTTTGGATGCCAATGCTATGTGAGAGTTGTCCATTGCTCTGATCTAGGTAAGAATTAATTAGTGTGCCTGCTGTCCATTTGGTTCTCCATTGGAGAAGAAGTTTTTCCTTTTGAAGGATGAGTTCTACAGCTCCAATTCTACAGCACACCTTTACATGTTCCTATGCTAGTCTTTTCCAAAAAAAAAGCTTACACTATTTTTCCAATCAGGCTTGCAAACAACATCAGCTGCGCCAAGCACTTTTTACAGAATAAGTGTTTCCCAGACTTAATGTGTATCAGTTCAGAAAATTAATAAACTGCTATAGCCACCTTCCAATAACAATGACTTCTATTGATAACAGCATAGAATGGAAAGGTATTTAGAAAATCTAACTAGTAACTGTAAAATATCTAACTCAATTCTTGTCTTTGTTAATAGGCACATATAACCTGCACAGCTTTTTATCCACTAAGAGAGCAATCTCAGAATGTGAAGATGTTAATATATGAACATTTTTATTGTACTGTCTGCTGCTTCTTTTGCTTCCATGATGTTACGTCCAGAGGAGCACAAAAAAAAATCCTGCATCTTCTGTTTGCATTAGACAAGCTCTTAATTAGTACCCTCTCTCAGAAAAGACTATTGCTACAGTACTTCACTCACAATTACAAAGCAATGGGTCAAATAACAAGAAAGGACAGCAAAGGAAAAGGAGGCCATAAATAAACCACAACTGAGTTATAAAGCAAATACACAAATGGGATACAAACTATTTGCTTAGCTTAACTCCCATTACAACTGCACATCACTGGTAACAACACTTTAAACAAAGGCAAACCTGCTACTGTTAACTCATTCCTAAATGTTCAAAATCCCTAAGTATGAATTCATTATTGATTGCTCCAATTATAATTAGTTTTCACTGAAATTTTCCAACGATTCAGGGTAGTCAAAGGACCATGCTCCTACCACTAGCACAGTTGCAATGACATTTATTCTTGTTACAGCTCTGCCACCATCCTAGAATTAATTCTAGACTCCTCATATCTTGGAAACATTAAGTCAATATATGACTTTTTATTTTTATTTTATTTTTATTTTTAATATGCCATTATTAAGGAATCAAAATATCAAGTTACTATCCCTTGGTATTCTCCTCTGCTGAGTCAGGACCTCAGATGGCATGAACTGGAGTGGTTTTGTAACTGAGCAGTAAATGTGACTGGGGAATTTGTACAACTGGTAATCGAGTACTGGAAGCTAGAAGCCTATAGTTTGGCCTCTTCTATCATGAACACATTTCTCAGCCCTGATGTTAACTGTGTGGCTATTTAAGCAACTGTGCCAGTACAACAGATGCTGAAGGCAGAGAGAAGCATCCAAAAGCAGAGCAGAGATCGCTCAAAGCTACAGCAACAGCCCTGTTTCCAAAGGTCCAGCAACTACAGCTTATCAGAGGACTGCTTTCTCCAGGGACTTCACCAGTTTCCGTTCAGAACAAGCTGTGCTCTGAAGCTGCTTTTTTCCCAGATGCAAGGAGCATGTAACGAGCACCCCATGTAAGCTTTTAATGGCTAGGAGTAGAAGAAATTATCCACACGTTGTTGTTATCTGTTCCTAAATAATTAGTTCCTCTCAGTATTGAAGTATACCCTTCTATCTTGTGCTTTATGGCTGCATTTTCTTTCCCATCCTAGTTATCAACAATCGTACTGTGTTTTTCCATTTAGCAGTTCATTTCTTTGGACATCTACATAGACCTGACCTGTTTCTGTTTCTCTCACGTACTTAACCAGGTTTGACATCGATACCTCGCAACATTCCACCGGATACGCGTATGATCGACCTTCAGAACAACAAAATTAAAGAGGTCAAGGAAAATGATCTCCAAGGACTTGTATCACTTTACGTAAGCTTGCTATTTTCCAATTTTGAAATCTTATTTAGCAATTTGAAATATCTTGACACTTTTAAAATATAAATGGTATTTTTCTTTCCCTGCAGTACCAATAAAAACACAGTCTGATATTTGCATATTTGGCTGCTCACACATAGTAAGAGGCAGATTACTTTGATCTGTAAGAATTATGTTAAAAATCCAGAAAATGTACCAGGTGTATCTTATCAAAAAGATCCTCCAGATTTATTCAATCCTAAGCATGCACAATAACACTCCTTACATTTTAAAGGCCATAAGGCAAGTGCTCCTTTTAATCTGCTTAGCTGTAAAATAGTAGAAAGAACAGGGGAGAAACAGAACTGTGTTTTCTTAGGGTATTTTCAAAAGCACACAGCATACAATAAATAGATACACCACTGACACCGGGGTTAAAAATCCAATCGACCTGAACAGAAAATGTACCAGCAATGAATTAGTGAAAAAGTAATGTGCTTTACTACAGTTTCTTAACATGCTCAAGCAGAGATGTACAGACAGGCTTGAAAATAAGTAGCAATGGCGACCGATAAATCTAGAGTTGCAATACACAATCGTTCCTTTTTAGAAAGAGAAAAAAAGAGTCTCAGAGGCCCAGAAAGGGAGGTTAAATCTGTTTTGGAACACAATTTCCACAAGATGTCACTCTAGATCCAGAACCAACAAATACTGACAAATTTCAAAATTTTCATTGTAAAAATGAAAAAAATTGTACCACAAATTATAGAACATTAAAGAATTCTATTCCACATTAGAAAGACATGAAATACATGTTAAACCAATGTAAAACCAATCCCTTTTAACTCTATTTGGCTTCTGAGCAAGAACAGAAAATTTACTGGATCTAAACATTTATGAATTAGCTTTTTAATTATTATGGGTTAAACTAGATTATTAAAAGTAGGAATCATATAAATTCATCATTTGCAACAAAGTATTTCCAGTTCCCCTTAAGCTTCTCATGTTTGGATACAGGAGGGTAAACAACTCCACGGGGTTTATTTTCAGTATGAAAGCTCTAGCAGACATTAAACCTCCAAGGATGAGCAAGTCACTGGAATACGTAAGGAATCACCACATTATATATTAGAGTCACCACTTAATTATGTGATAACTGAAAACTCTGATCTGCTTCCATTTTTCTCATCAGTTACCTTGTGATTATGTGGCAAGACCCAACAGAATTTTTACAAAAACTAAGTTCTCTTCATACTACTTGTCTGAGCACTAGTATCCTTAGCAAAGCCACACATGGCAGTGTGGATTAGGAATGAAGCATTTCCAGTTTATTTCCTTAAGCTATCTTCATTTTTACTGGGAAAACGTTTAATTCTGTTTTGCTCTATTTTTTTCACAACTCCAGTGAGAAGATGAATTGCCAACAGCTCAAAGACGCGAAAAAGGAATGAAAATTAGTAGTTGATGCAGTCTGTCTGTACAAAAATACAGAGATGTGATCTGACATACAAAATAATTTGATATAAGTCATGATTTTTTGGATGTGCTTACTCATTACACAATCTCTGATAATGAGATTATCACTCACTAGCAGTGTATGCAAAAGCACTTAGTAACAAAGAATAAAAAAGTCCAAAAAGGAACTGCTGTACTGTATAGTCAAGAGAGATGCTCAAATTCACATGAGCTGAAAAATTATGGCAAATATGATATATGTTCTTGGATATCTATCAGTTGTATACAGATATTAACTTTTAAGAAATTCGGATTAAAAAAACTACTTTGATGACAGCATAATTATGTTGCAAAATAAAAATCAAGTTCTAAGTGTTGGGAATTTGTCTACATTAAAATACAATAACAAAAGAATATAACCCTAGTCCAACATCACAAAAGATACGAAGAAAAACATCTTGTTTTACTAATTCTTTCCATTACCATTGGCAGGGTACCTTGTCACATCTGACTATTTGATCTCTACCTTCTAGTTGATGTTCCAGCTTCAGGGTTCTTTTTTGTTCTTCACAACGATGTGAAATGCCAAATAATAAAGTTTTGTTTTAACAAACAAAAAAAAGGGGGGGGGAGGAGACAGATACATTTAGTAAACATGTTTCAGTGCCAGAGTTTGCTATTTTAGAAAAATATTTAATTATTAAATTACATATGAAATTCAAGTTTGCATCATGATAACGTACTTGTATAGAGAAATTTTCTTTGTATTGCTCTTCCATATGTCATAGGCACTGGCTTTGAACAATAATAAAATATCCAAGATCCATCCAAAAGCATTTCAACCAACAAAGAAGTTGCGACGACTGTATTTATCTCATAACCAGCTAACGGAGATCCCAACAAATCTACCAACAACTTTAGCAGAGCTCAGGATTCATGCTAATAAGGTTAAGAAAATCCACAAGGATGCATTTAAAGGAATGAAGTCTTTACACGTTTTGGGTAAGCCTAAGTAGAAAAGAAAACTTTCTTATCAAGAAATTAAGATACTATATACAATTTTCATTCAATCATTTCCCGAATGTGGAATTTCCTCTTAAAGAGATATCTGTGCTATAGAAACCATAATGCACCATTTAAATTCCACTTGAAGGTGCTAGGTAGGTAAAGTTTCTGGGAACCCTACAAGTCTAGTTAGACAGTCTTTATTCACTGAAAGCTATCACTACCATCCTCCAGAACAGGTAATCAAAGTTAAACATCAATACATTTTAAAAACACTAGTGTTAGTAAATAAAATGCAACCAGTTATTTATGACCTAGTTTAACATACACAAAATTCCTATGCCATAAGTACGTTATTTTTTCTCCCCTTTTGACAGAAATGAGTGCAAATCCTCTTAACAATGAAGGAATCGAGCCAGGGGCTTTTGAAGGAGTAAATATCTACCACATAAGAATTGCAGAAGCTAAATTAACTTCAATTCCTAAAGGTAAGCTTTGTTTTACCTTTTCTATGTTACCTACGCTAGTTTAGTCTTACATAAAATGCTTTCACTTCTATAGGATTGTTAAAAACTTCATACATTGTTTTCTATTGCTCATCCCCTCCAAACCACCTCCTGTCCTCATTTTTGCTTTCTGTACATGGCACCCAATTCTGCACCCTGTGGCACGCACACATGGAGATGCTCTCCTGGCCCCTCTCCTGCCCCCTTCTTCTGGCAGGCAGTCTGGTCCATCACCCAGAGGCTTTTCTCACTAGAAAGATGTGAAAAAAACAATAGGCAGCACCCACTTTTGGTCTTTCACACCAACTTCTCAAAACTCTTTACAGAGAAAGGATAAAACCTGACACTTGGCCTGGGTCATAAGGGATACAGAATTCCCACTTCCTTTATGCATTTAATCAAAACCCAAACCTTCACTTTTGAATGTTTCAAGCTCTGCAATATAGCCAGCCCAACAGCAACCTCATGCAAAAACCACAGCATTTTGTAAGTCTTTTGGTGTGTTTTTCTAAGTGAAATTTATTATTAACTTTTTAATTAAATCCAGTGTAACATACTACAAAATTAAATCACTCTTCCATGTAGAACAATTAATTTCTTGATTTGGAGTAATAACAAATTAAAACTCTGCATAAGAAAAGTAGATGTCTTTTTTTTAACAAAACCAAAAAGCTGCATGAAGGAAGTCAGTACAACACTCTACATGCCTTTTCTGTAGGTCAGCGCAGTATGCAACCAAATTCTCATGATTTTGCACTGCTCAAAACAGCTAGGTAACAGAAAAAGGGAGGAAAATAAGCATAACGCCTTATATTACATCATCCTTCCACTTACAGGGAAAGTAAACGCTAGCCCCTAAAATATTTATTTCCGGATCATTCAGATAAAGAAAGATCTTGTTCCTTATTAAATTTAGTCTCTTCTTCAAGAAAGATCAGATCCAAAACACATCAGTATAGAAAAATGCTAAAACAAACAAATAAAAATCTCACTCCAATTCTTAAGATAGTTTTAGGATCAGAAACTACCTGGCTGCTTATGGTAACACTCCCAAACCGAAAAAAAGAAAGAAAAAAAAAAAAAAAAGACTTTCCTCCAGTATCGTCATAACAGCATCTCTTATCACTTATTGGAAGGAAACATATACATAGAACAATACAGATTTTCGCTTTGTTAAGGAGAAATATCCTCCAAGGAAATACAGCACAAGCTCCAACATGTGGGCTCAAACAGTAGCACCTTAAACCAGCAGGGATTCATGATGAGGACATTCTACACAAAGAGAAACAAAGTACAGGCAGGGAATCTTCCCTCTTGATAGTAACTCAGGCACAAGCAGCACCCTGTGGAACTGTAAATGGGAATGTAAACTGGGGAAAAAAGACAAACATGAAAGCATGTCAACCAGCATAAAGACAGGCCGTAAAACACAGCCCTTTTCTTCAGTATTCCCATCTCAGCTAGGGCTGCAACAAGCAGCAGGGGGAGCAGTGCTCTCCTCAGCCATACTAGGACCAGAAAGAGGTGGTTTGTCTTGCTTGGTGTCAGGGAGCCATCAAGACAAATGCTAGTAAAACTGAAGGTAAAATCAGCAAATGGAAACATCACTGCCTTCCTTTGCCCTCACTAACAGGATTTTGCATAGAAGATTTCCTGTCTTCTGGCCCATTCACACAGCACGCAACCAGCAGTTCTGAACTGGGACTACTTGGCTCCACGTGACAAACGGTTTGCATACCAGCATGGAAAAGAACATAGCAGATACCTCACTGTGCTCAGACAAGTCCAAAAGCTTTCCTCACAGATCAGCTGTTAAGAGCTATAATGGAGCAATTGCTACCTCCCTTGTAAGAAAATACGCCCCTACAAAAAAAAAAATAAAAAAAATCACAGGTTCCACAGGATTAGGAATTTGACTGCCAATTGTTAAATAATTGCACATAACAGCCAACTGACAAGTTTGAATAACTTAATATTAGCATAGACACTTTTTTTTTTTTTTTTGATAAGTTTCTATTTTAAACAAAGTGATATGGACTTTTTTTTTCTTAAGGTACCATGCCTGTACCCAATACCCATTCCTTTGATTGATACAATCCCCCCAAGACTCTTCACCCAACTCCACGCAAATGAAAGGAATGTTGGGAAACAATAAATATTCAAAAAACAAACAAACAAACAAACAGATAAATAAGTTGTTTGATTTTTCTCATGCTGAGCATTTTTCCCCATCAGAATTACCTTCAAGCCTGCTAGAACTGCACTTAGATGACAATAAGATCACAGCAGTTGAAGTTGAAGATTTTAACCGTTACAAAGACCTTCAAAGGTAAAATTCTCCTGCAGAATGATTTTATTTGATAAAATACCCAACCTGGCAGGACCTCTTATTCAGTACTTCTCTTGCAAATAGGAGAAAAGAGAATTCAAAGGTGTAAATGTTTTAATATGAACTGCCATAAATAAGACCAAACCTTAAATGTACATATACAAACTATATATAAAGAAACATCAGCCATGTTATTACATCTTACTTGGAATTCTGAGTAGAAGTGTATGTTAGTAACAGCATCTGATTCCAAAATGTAATCAGCAAATTCTTGCCTCGTAGTGTCTGAAGCAACATATCATGTTCTTTATATAGTATCTCATAATGTGCTGGTAGTAATATGCCACAACTATGTACTGAATGCATACTCAGAGTACATGAGCCTTTGTGGTCACAATATTTATCAGCAGTGTTTAGTATTTTCTCTAGCCTGTTCCCTACCAGGCCCAGGCCTTTTAACTCCTTTTTCACTCATCTCACAATCCCCCAAAAAACGTGGCATACAGCAATTTCCCTTTTAGGGACAGAATGCCTTTCTTGCCACTAACTTTATAGGATTTAAGAGCCGTAATAGCTTTTTAACCCCAGAGAAGGCCTAAGTGAATTGGAAAGAGACACTCCACACACATCCCAAAGAAAAATGCAAAAGGATGGCCTGAAAAGGGAAATTTGAATCTTGTGCATACAAATACCTGGGAAAACTGGCAAAGTATAAGTGAAATAAACTCAGTTCCTGAAAATTAGCTTGAGAGAAACAAAGGAGTTGGTAAAGGAAGCAACTTGTTTCCACATGTGATGATGGGGTTGAACGAAAATAAATGTTTCTGAGGAATGAATCGTGGATGTAGGACAAAAGAAGGAAGTTCTATCTCTAAAGCTCAGTTAAGTACTTGGAAAATATGGCTGCGCAGCATTGAATTTTTGATTTGGTAATAGAAAGAAATACCAAAGAACTACCAAATGGCTTTTGAATATCACCTTCAGTTTCTGAAGAAATTAAGACAGAAAGGAGAAAAAGGGGACTGCAGGATGAGCAGTGACAGCAGCTCCATCTGGCCTAAGTCTCCACCTTCTGAATCACCTTCCTAGCAACACAGGCTGAAGGCTTACACCAAAAAATCTAATTAAAGCCTGATTAAGAAAAACATGGAAGTAGGAGAGAGGATAGTCCTGCTTATTTTTAAAATATAATGGTTTTGATTAAGCTACAAATTACTGTTTCTTCACAAGACTTGCTCTTCTTTGGCTCTTTATTAGAACAACACATTTTGTTACTGAATGAGTGTATTTTCTACCTATACTACCTGATAAAAGGGCATAGCTTTTTTTACAAGCAGATTTGTTGATGTTTATCATTAACTCTTGCACTAAGAGAAAAAAGCCTGCAGACAAAACCGGACAATTGCTCACATCTGGCTAGCTGCTGTCCTTTAAAGGGAGATTGAACTATGAAAAAATATTTTATTATGTCAAAGGTGGTTTTCTTTCCATCAGAGGTAAGATTTCATCATCCTTCACCAGTTCTTTTTTCCCATGTGTACTCCTGTGAATTTCAATCTTTAAAAAAAGCACGCTCTTGAATACTGTTGTAAATCTCAATCTTTAATTAAACATTCTTTTTACTATTTCTAGGCTAGGCCTTGGGAATAATAAAATCAAAGATGTGGAAAATGGAAGTTTTGCCAACATACCAAGTGTCCGTGAAATCCATCTTGAAAGAAATAAGCTCAAGAAAGTTCCTCCTGGATTACCTGATCTGAAGTATCTGCAGGTCATATACTAAACTTAATAGAAGGCTTTGGGAGTTACGAGTTGTTTGATTTTCACACAGCTATATTGATTACGAAAATAATTAAAAATCATAATTAACCGTTACTTAGATATTTTGACAAGCCCCTCATATTAGGAAAAGCTGAAAGCATATATGTCCTTAAAGAAATCAGCTGAAACAGCAAGAAGTAGGAAAAAAAACACCACATACTACACACAGAAGATATGTTTGCAAAAAGTTTGTTATAGATTTTTTTCCATGTCTCATTTCACTTCTAGTTTAAGGAAAATCTTTTTATGTATGTATGTATATATATACATAAAACATCAACTTGTAATGTAAATGTAGTTACGTATAGCTAAAGAATTTTCACCAATGTACTTAAATTCAAAATTCTACTACCATTTTTTTTTATTTTTTAACTGATTTAAGCAACATCAGCATTAGACTGATCTATTTGTAAAACCATTCTGACAAGTCTCTCCTAGTATCAAATTTCTAAGAGACTGTTTTTATGAAATGTATGAAATCTTTGAGAAGTTGCATTATAGGAGAATATAATACTACAGTATTGTAATTATTACTACAAGAGAACATAGAATTGCATTTTAGGATAATATTCCATATGAACAGAGTTGAATTATTCTGGCAACACATTGATAAAATAACATGCAACTTTTCTGTGTGTGTAATGGGAGAGATTGTGACAGGTGGGAAACATTTTCTGAAGACTTAACAAGAAATTTTAATTCTGGATATTATTAAGAGTTTATATCCAACTGTTCTTACAGCAAACCTATCTATGTAATAATGAATGTTTAGACATTTTCCTCATTTACATACTGAACTATTGTATTTTACTGTTTATATCGTTGCAGGTTGTCTTCCTTCATTCTAATCACATTGCAAAACTGGGAGTGAATGATTTCTGTCCAACAGGAAGAAGAAAGAAGAAAGCATTATATAGTGGCATAAGCCTCTTCAACAATCCTGTTAAGTACTGGGAGGTTCAGCCTTCAACTTTCCGTTGCATTTTAGGCAGAAACAGTGTGCAACTTGGAAATTTTCTGAAGTGATACTAAAGTTGGGCGTTTCAAAAAGTAACCTGTCAAAATCAGTTCTACATTACTTGAAATTTGCTGAAGAATGCCAATTTTACAGTATTTAATCAGTTTACAAAGTATTTACTATTTCAGAGAGAATTAGAAACAATATTTTAGTAGGATCCATTGTCTTCTTTGACAATGTTCAAGCTAAATTGAATAATTTAAGCAAAAACTTTTATATCTCATGGAAGGACTCTTGGAAGCGGAACTGGAAACTGCATTTGGTGTTTCCTGTAATTGATGTTAAATACTTTACTTTAGCAACATAGTTTTGACATATTCTTTCTTTAAATTCTAAAAATGAAGTGGAAACAACTTTTTTTCCACAGTAAGGACCTTTTCCTCTGCTAGAAAGTATTGAAAAAAAGCTGCAAAAAATCTGTCAAAGACATCCTTTTGCCATTTCTGATAATCAGTAAACAGGCAAATATGCAATAAGAAGGTACAGTATTGTGAGGTCTTTTGTTTCTAATCTAGAACATAATTTAATTTGTGAGATAAAAGTGGTTTTCATATCCAGAACTACCACATGAAAACACTTAAAAGTTTTTGGTATTTATTCCTGCAACTTTAATAGGGAAATGTCGAATGTTTTGCTATCATTATAATTTGATGCACTCTAAACATTTAAAAGTAGGATTCAAGACTTATCATATGCTTTAAGCTTAATAGGAATGTTTATTAAACTCTCTTTAGGCCAGCACAAATATTTTCCTGTATCTATAACAACTGTAATCATGATTTTCATTTATTTTTTTTCTTCCTTTGTATTTTGACCTCACACGGGTTAAGAATCCCTCGTTAACATTAGTAACTATCCTAAAATTGCTGAATGCAAGCACATAGCTGGAACTCAACTGCCCTGACTTCTTACGTAGGTCAGCACATAGAATTCTCAATACTGCCAGTACTGTATAAAATGGATATTTTAAATATCTATTTAGTGTATATTTGCTATTGGGATTCAAAATAAATTAAATAAATGTAAAGAATACTTGCATTTGTATATTTCATTCTATGATAGATCATGTCAAAACATCCAGAGGTTACATCCAAACACCTTTCTGACTCTCCTCTAGACATTTTCTCTATTCTTCTTTTTTCCAAATATACATACCTTGCAGATCATTTAATACTGCCAGTCTTCACAAAACTAAAAATTCAACAATTTACTAGAAACGGCTGCAGGAAATGACACAGACTACTAGTAGTACTACATAGTACTACATACAAATCAAACAATTCTGAACCTCTCAGGCTTTCCCACCTCCCTAAGTTCACAAGTACTGTAAGCAATAAATGTTGTCTAACTTTTTAAAAAATCTTCTTCAAGTCTTTGTGTTTGTTATTTTGTTAGCACCACTATGCTGTTTCCAAATCATATGTCTTCATGTCAATGACCAACATAGCTATGATGATAAAAGCCTGTAGGATCAAGTACCCTAATTACTGATCTCTTTTACAACTTCTTCACTCAGCATGCTTAAAAACCTGTGAGGACCCCAAGCCACATTTTTGTGAGCCAGTGGAGGCTCTTCCCAAAGGATGAGTTTTTTTGCAAACAAAAGTTTTGTAAAACACTTCCAGGCAGAATAAAACCAAACCAAAACACTAAAAACAAAAACAAAACAAAACCCTGAGCCTGCACTACACAACTGCTCTTGGTTTCTAAAGAGGTTTCTAAGGGGCACTCTTCCTAGCAAATAGTATGGGGAAAGCACTGATTGGTACTGGAAATATTAGTTAATGAATATATTATATTCTCCATCAGTTGGTGTAGTTTATAACATGAGTTTCTTTAGTTATGGCTGTATTATAGTGAATGTGAAGAGCTATGATTTCTAAACACGGACCTGCATTAGAAGACAAACTTCATGGATATATAGGAAAAAAGGTACTACTTCAGTACTTTTTCCCCCTAGAGAATTAGTTACTACACTCGGAGGAAACACTTAACTATTAATGTACCTTTCATATAGGGAACACATACCAGTTTTTACCGCATCTCTGCATTCCCAGTGAAGACAGTTCGAGCCCCTTGGTATGTTGCACTGTACATAAATCCAGCAGTAACATCCAGACCAAGCCACAGGAGAGCGAGCTAACTCTCTAAGCCACCTTTATGAGATTTATGTGGAGAACAAAAGAATGCTAAAAAGAACAAGGGCTGAAATAAGTGACAATGAAACATCATAGCAGCATAAAGAATAACATACCAAACAGACCAGTCATTTATCCTACAGTCAATTGTTATCAAGCAGAATCTGTAAATTCATTCTCCAGCAAGAATAACTTACTACTTCATGATTACAGCCCAAGTGCACATTCAGACCCTTTGGGAAATAGCAGCTTTCTCTGACAGGGTACGTTGCCTTACACTGCCATAAGTAGATCATAATCCCATGCCAGAGAGACAAAGTGTTGTCAACCACAACTGACTGTCCAAGACGAAAGTGAAGATTGGAAATAAATGGCCGTTCTTATCTCTTAACAGCTAGAAAGCTGAAGTCCTTTATGTTCCACAACAGGTTCACAGTTTATAGCGTTTACTACCAAAAGGACAGGCAAATAAAGGATGAGGCAGGAAAATTTGTAGATGACCAGAGGATAACCGAGCAAAGAGATGACTTGAGGGATTTGCAGTGGAGAAAAGTGTTCAAGTAGAAACATAATAGTAAAAAGAAGTTCAATCCCGAAGATTGCGTAATGCAATACATTATTCTACACTGATTCATTGGTAACAATTAAAAGGCCAAGCTTGATGGGGCGTTGGGAAACCTGGTTTAGTTGAAGGTGTCCCTGCATGTGGCAGGGGAGCTGGAACTGGATGGCGTTTAAGGTCCCTTCCAATGCAAATTCTATGATTCTTTGAAATATAAAAGAAAAAGTGACCAATTCCTTACCTAATTCAAGCTTATACACTGGATGACAGGAACACTGCATCTGCAGTGCTAAGACATTTAAGAAGATTGACTAAGGTCTGAACACTGTAGTACAACTTCTGTTTCTTTTTGTTAGCCTACACTTCTGCACCCCAAAGCAGTCCAATTCAACCCAGTGCCAACAAACCTACTTAGCAGCAAGAAGCCCTTGGAAGCATTTACCTATATTCTCCATAAGTCTTAATAGTTGCATTTTGCGTAATGTTTCCAAAGATTACAGATGCCTGCAAAAATAAAATCCCTCTAACTTTTGTCCAAACAACCTGTGTTCCTCCACAAGGCACATTTAAGAAAATTAAAAAAAAAAAAAAAAAAAAAAAAGACTTTTTAGGTCTCCTAAGGCAACAAGTTGTGGCTGAGGCTAGTTAACAATCCTAATGCAGCCTCCAGAAAGTGTCCCCCCTTCTTGGACCTTATCTGAAACTTTCCTTGGGGCATGGCTTCTGCAGAGTAGTCCTAGGCTCTAGAAAGTAGCATGCACTGTGCTATCTAAACCTAACAATTCCTTATACATACACCCCAAAGGGCTTCACCAAATTTTAGGTCTCGTCTTTAAGTCAATATAATGGGAAATGTAAAAATGTAGCAAAGTCCTAAGAGGTAGAGGACTATTTACTCCCAATTCCAAAGCCCTAAAATTTGTCTTTCTTCCTTCTCTTTCCTCTTTGCCATGCACAGTCAGCATGCATGGATACACATAACATTCACAGAAGAAACTGTGTTGCAATTTCAAGATAATGTCCCCCATGGTCACACATATTAAATAGCCTCTAAAGGGTTTTATCAGTTGCTCAGCTTTTCATCATCTTCAGGGCAGATTCAACTAGCATTATTTGTTAAATAATTTTATCTGCAACTTAATTTACATTAACAATTTTGCATTAAAGCAGTTAAGTATAAAATGGTTTGCTTTACTTGTCTCCCATAATTTATTTCCAAAAAAAAAAAAAAAAGGCAAAAATTTCATGTATCATGTTACATCAGTTCTTAGGATTTCTGACCACTGCTTATGAGAAAAAGTTAAATTCAGTGGCCTTCCTCTTTTCAGAGATCATTTTTCAAGTAGCATTTGTGGTAATAATAACGAATACATTATGCACCTTGTATATTTGTCTTTGACATACTTTAACATAAAACCAACTGGATGTCATAATGACACGTAAATGTTACAACATAAAATGCACCTTACACAGTTTCAGCAGTCACCTGAACAGAGTAATCGCCAACTGCTGATCATACACTGGTGTTCAAAGGCCCTGCCACCGAAGGATGCACTCGAGTATCAACAGACAAGTAGAAAACTGCCAAGGAATCACCTCTACATCTACATTCTCTGCAGATGTTATGGAAAGGGTAAAAAGGGAGAAAGAGAGATCTGATATAAATCTTTCTAAGATTCTTCCTCTAATACATATTCCTGATACATTCCTCTAATGAAAACAATATATATATCCCATCTAAGCTTTCCGAACTTTAATGCATTTCTCTCTTCTGAAAATCTTCCGGGTCCTTACGAGAAGACAGTTTACAAATTTCACCAGATGATGGCAGCCTGTTGTTACCAATTGAAGGAAAATTCTAAAGAATAAATAACAAAGACTATTACTGCATGGTAACAAATGAGTAAACTTCACAAATATTGACTAAGCAAAATAGCCTATTTAAGTACTAAATTACTATGGAGATGTGCTGAATTTTCTTTCTTTTTCAGCAAGACCAGTATCAATAGTCTTCCTCCTCTGCCCAGCTGCCACTTTACATGAAGCCTGCAGGAATTCAGTGTATCTGGCACTTGGCTGAAAATGACCACTATTCTCTGAAGTATTTGGGGAGAGAAAAGGACAAATGGACAGAGAAAGAGCACAGCCACCGCATGGCCTTAGGAAAAAACTTTAAAATCATGAAAGTATCATCAAATATGAGCTGGATGAGCAGACAAGGAGGTGTATTTAAAAACAGCTTAACAGCGGGGCCCAGAGAGTAGTGACTAGTGGAATGAATTCTACTTGGAGGCCATTAACTAGCGCTGTACCACAGGGGACAGCGCTGGGTCCAATCCTGTTCAACATCTTCATTAATGGTTAGGATGATGGGGCACTGTACTCTCAGCAAGTTTCCCGATGACACAAAACTGGCAGGAGTGGCTGATAACCCCAGCCAGTGAGTGACAACCCCTGAGAGTTGTGCTGCCATTCAGTGGGATGCAGGCAGGCTGGAGAATGGAGTTACAGGCCAGGAACCTCCTGAAATTCAACAAGCAGAAGTGCAAAGTCCTGCACTGGGGAGGAACAACCCCAGGCACTGGTAAATGACGGACTGCCTGGAAAGCAGCCTTGCAGAGAAGGGTCCTGGTGGACACCAAGTTAAACATGGCATGCCAGCAGTGTGCTTGCACTGGCAGGATAAGGACAACTTCTTTATTTCCAGTGTTGCTGTCACTAAGTTCCTCCTTGAACAAGGAAGCCAGAGAAGCCTGGATTCCTATGGGCTTGAGTCTTACAACCCACAGGTTCTTCCAGCTTGTTTCCACCTCACTCTAATACCTCAGCATGTTCTCCTGCAGCTCCATTCCACAGCTGCCACCTGTTTGGCTGCCAAGTGACAGAGCTAAAAGTATGCCAAGGGCTTAGTCAACACGTCTGGTTCGTCTTGCCATCTGGCTGCTTACACCAAGAACAAGAACTGTCTTTTTCTCAGCTGAAGTACCTACTTGGAGCACTTTCTTCTACCCAGCTGCTGTTTCCACAAGTTTTGGCAATACATGTCTGTTTGCCTCTATCCTGCGTCAAATTTGGTTATAATTGGCTATGACACCAAATATGCTGGGTGAAATAATTGACAAACACCAGACATAAATCGTCCTTTCCACAGAAAATCAATAAAGTTCAGCTACTGTCACCATAATGAAATTTACCTATGTCCTAAGAAGCAATTTCTGCTGTCTCTCAAAGACAGCAGTTACCAGCATTAAACTATTTACCAAACCTGTTTGACCATAGTTGTCCATTTACTAATATTTATGACATTTCTTTTCAAGTTTAAGCTAAATCTAGCTCGCTATTTCTTTTAGAGCGTAAGTTTCCAGCTAATATTTTGATATTTACTACTAATAATGCTACAAGTATTGTATTGGCTCAGTGGAATCAACTGATGCAACTTCAAATGTCTCAGAAAAGACTGCCCAGTAAAGCTGAACAAAACCAGTAAGTTTCAGCTTTACAAGTTTGACCTATGCCAGTTTGTTCTCTCCATTCTTCAAAGTTTCTGGATATTTTCCTGCCTACTGCCTTGATTAAAAAAGTGTTTTCCTAAATGACAAATTAGCAAAATCAGAAAATTAGTAACATCACATTCATTTTCAATGAAGTTCAAGGAAAAGAAGTTCATAAAATATTAATAATATTGTCAATCATCACTGCTCATTGCTTCAGAGACTTAAGAGCAGATTCCTGGTTAAAATATTGCACTATTGAGCCAGAAAAACTAACATCCAACACAACAGGAAGAAGAAACATTAATATTTCCATTTTATTTTAATCAGAATATTCCACAAGCAGAATGATAAAGTCAAAGTAATGAAATAATGATCTGAAGCCTCTATTTTTTTTTCTCCTTTTCTATTCTGAGAATTGAAGATTGTTTCTTGTTTTTTTCCTCCCTTCTGTGGAGACTAGAGGTTTGAGAACAAAGCTTCTAATTGGAAACATACGGAAAAGCTCTAGAGTAAATGAAAATCTGACTCGAACTCCAAATGCCACGTATCACATACCAGTGTCTGAATTTATCTGCTGAGATACACCAAAGATTTACCGTGCATACTCAGTGAACCACCTGAGATGAAAGACAGTGTGAAGCACAAAATAAACAGAAAGTCTTCTTTGCTATTTAAGAGATTTCCAAAAGTAATCAATATTTTGAAACCAGAAGTTCAGATGTTTCCCAAAGCTTGTGTTAGCCAATAGGAAACTAGCTCAACAGAATAGGCTGCCAGCAGACAGGCTCCTTGCAGTTTTTCACATAAAATATGAAGTTGAGTTCTACTCAACAATGCAGTTCTGGATTTAACCATTCTGCTTCTACGACTGAGGTGGGAAAACCATACAGCCAGGTTTTCCTATCCATACACCCTTTTTCTGTCTCAAATTCATGTCCAGGAAAAAATTGAAGACTATGAGATTTTTGGAACAGTTGCACTATGGATGCAGTTTTGATGAGAATCCCACACGTTTTCACACAGCAAAGTCTTGCTACGAATTCCCCGTGCACGAGCAGTAAATCTAAAACGCCTGGATGCATGAGGCTAACTGCATATATACAGACCTTGTGCAATGTGACTCTCATGGCAGATTCATTATGCATTTACTACCCATCATCACCTTTACAAAGTTCTCTATCAGAATCAATTGGAGCAATACTGAAATTAATATGCTCTCTTCACAGTCTGTCTGGAGTAACTGTTAAATAGTTACTTTCTCTCCTTATTTACAGAAGACAGTGAAGCACGGAAAAAATGTCAAGTTGACTAGTTGCCAAAGGATATAAAATTTCCTGAGAGACAGAGAGGGAGCAAGTCATCAGCCCTAGCATGCACTTGCCTCTTAACTGCTCAGCCTGTGTTATTTCCAAGTTCCAAGTGCTTTTTAGATATAGACAAATGACAACATTTTTCCTTCCAGAAACACTCTTCATGGAATACCTTAACTCCTTTCTTTCTTCCATGTGGAAAAGAAACGCGGCCTACCATTCTAAAACACAACTATTTTACCTCAATTTATATCCTGCTTAGGGCCAACAAGAACATCCAGAAATCATACTAGCATTTTTCTTTCAAGCCCTATCTTCTTTCTATTCTGCAAGATTAAACAAGGAACAGTCAGAATGAGTCATGGGGCACAAAGAAAGGGAAGAAATCACTTGTAATATTAATCTGAACAATAGATGCTCAGATTCAAGAAGGAAATCAACTATTCTGCAAGAATAATATATGCAATTGTCTACTCATTTGTCCAGCAGCAATACTGTGAGGCAGCATTATCACTTGCTCAAGAAAAAGCTAGTTTCATCGCCAGAAATCAGTAATTTCACAAAAGCTTACTTTGCTTTTCCAAGTACCTGTTTTCATTGATATTTTAAATTAATACATAAAATTGCCATTTAGATGTTACACTCCTGTTAATTATGCTAATACTTTCTATTACCTCAAATACTAAATTTAATTAGGCAAAGAACTTGTTTCAATTTATAACATGACTAATACAGAAAAAGAAAGTTAAATAACTTGCAGAAATACAGAAGTATTAAGTAAATGCCAGTGTGGCAGTGTAAAACTTTGCCCCCATATTCACTAAATGCATAATACTCTCCTAGAAGAACAACCAACAGAATCTTCTCATAAGAGTATAAATTTTGGGATGAAAGAATGAGAACACTTATAGAAGCTACGTTCCATGCAGACATCTACCTAAATTGCATGGTAGATTTAATGGCTTTATGGTCCAGCGGACAAACTACGCTTCTATACTAGGGCCTGTAAGATTAACACATTCTTTGAAATGAAGATAAAGTCTGTTGTGATGTTATGCAGAAAAAAACATAATTCAAATCTCTATCGACCACTACTATAGACAGAGCTCATAAAGTAGTTTCTTAAGCAACATGGCAAAAGATTCCTTATTTGTCCTGTAACCATCAGGGTTAACAACTAGCATTTATGTATACTTTAGAGCAATAAACTTTTCAGAATACAAAACAGATAAAGCTAGTAGGTGGTTAATAGGCCACTATCTCTTCTCCTTGAAACCACTGTCAAGGTGAAATCTGTACGAAATAATGCCTTGGTACTATAATTCCTGTGTATTAGGGTTCTACTGAAATATATATATATATATATTGATGATACGCTCTTCCTGAAACAATCAATATAGCTGTTCAAAGCTAAATCAAGAGTGTTTAGAATGCATTTCTGAAAGTCCAAACCACAACATTTCAGAAAGATAGAAACTGTCTGATCTAAAAACAACCTTTAGCATTCTTCTTGCTGCTTCCATCTAAAAGACAGAAGAAAAAAATAGTTGTTCTTTATTAAAAACTTATATCATTATTTATGATAAAGCAATTAAAACACTGCACGTTACAAAAAAAAAAAAAAGGGTTCTTACCATACTAACTAAAAATCTTTGAGATGTTTTCCATGTGCACGTTCCACCGGAGCATACATATGTAAAGCGATATTTCATTACTCCTGGTATCAGGAATGTTTTGCCTTAGCTGTACCTGTATTTTACAGATGTGTACTGCTGCTTCTTGTGCTTTGCGCTGAGAACAGCCAGGGTAACGCATGTTTCCCACTTAAACTGTTCCCTCCCAAAGGCAGAGTGCATAGGAACCTGAGAAGAGGAGAATATGTGAGTATGGAAAACACATCTGTTAGAAGTGCAATTGCTTCAGAAAGCAACTCTTCTGTCTTTCCAAAGAGTACCTTTCCACTTACACATTCCATTGTGGGTAGATTCTGTATCTAGTTCACCCACTGGCAGTTCTAAACAATTAGACAGCCACGTCTCTGTGGCTGCTGTCATAATGTCCAGACTTATAAGTTTCAGCAGTAAGTCAAGTGCTTGGCAAAGATGTGAAGGGAGTTTGGACAGCTGTCTTGCAGTCATATAGAATATTAATTAAGACTGCTACTGGTATAGGCTCAGTTCTGATGAATTTCAGTCTATTCGCTCAGTCCATCAAAGCACCGACTTCATGACATACCCAGACTAAAAATACAATGATATATATATATATGTATATTTCTTTTTTAAAGACGGAAAGCATTGTGAACGTTTATGTTTGGGCTATAGATACACGCATGTATTACCTTCACTCTTGAGAAGTGATAGAGCAAGGCAACAATCAGTGTAACACTCAGTAACAAGGACACTTGCTTGATTACCATGGGAGACCTGTAACTAATGCCTAGAGCACCTGAAATGCTTGCTACCGTGACTGTTGGTTTAGGACAGACAAAGAAACAAGATGTTTCTTCTCAAATGGCCAACCCTAAAAATGTGTGAACCATGTTCAAGTCCTCACCAGAAGCAGCCGTAAGCCCTTTCAAGAATCTCAAAATGCCTAATGATAGAAGCAACAGAAGACTTCCTGCCAGAGTGATTGGATAAAATAACTGTGAGACACTGTCTCAGCTCTGCCAAGAAGCAGCTATGATTCACAAATTATTCATACAAACAGTAAGAAATCCTTAATTTGATTACTTGCCATAGATCAAAGGACAATTTTATTTGGTATGTCTGCCAGAATATAGGTGTATGGAAAAGTATCTTTCCTAAAAAAGAGTTAATATTACTTAAAGAAAATCCACAAAAAGAAGAAAAAGAAAAAGAGAGAGAAAAATGGAGGATAACTGGATGAAAGGAAGAGCACAGAGATCATATTTTTCCTTATAAGATGATGCCAGGGACATGTACAGATGAATGACATTTTGTAATACTCAGTGTTTCTATGGAAGTTTCCAAGTCACAGTCTCTGGCTGCAGAGAAAATGTACTGCAGAAATATAACTCTTCCCTTGTCATGTTCTTATAATCTTTCCTGCAGCTCTGTTATCAGCTGCTATTAAAAACTGGATGCAGTTACAAGGCCTTGTGCTAAACAAGAGAATTTATTCTTTAGAAAAAAGAGGGATAATAAAAGTTAGGATCTAGTTTAAGGATGGTCTCCAGTTTCCAGACTACTGCAGGGAGCTGAAAGGCTGCCTGGCAAAGTCCTCTGCCCCAAAGGGCAGGACAGGCAGCTCTGGAAATGTTTGAACAAATCCATGTATGATGAAAACAAACACATTCAACAGCTATTGTAAAAACAAATAAGGACCTTCATTCTTGTACAAACTCAAAATAAAGGAGTAAATGGGAAGCATCATATACAAGCGGGAAATTTCTGTTAACGCAAAATGTTTTTTATGCATGATCATTCAAGAATTCTTTGGCAAGTACCTTTGAAAACTACTTCTTATCCTTGCCAGAAAGTGCCTGAAGAAAGAAGCTAATAATGGGGGGGCTATAAACATGATTTGCCGACCGAATACAACCATACGAACAATCTCAAGTTGCAGGTACATTTCAAGTACATTACAAAAATGCACTAAACTTATAGCTATGAATGAACAAAATAAGCTAATGAAAAAAATAATATAAATTATTAAGATAGGGTAGAAGTTGCATTGTCTCTTTTAGGTATCCATCAGCTTAGGACATCGAAGTTCGCAGTCCTGTTTGAAAAAAAAAAAAAAAAAAAAAAAAAGAGTAGAAATGCCTGCTTTGGAATAGACTCAAGGAACAAAGGTAGCTGGTTAAAGCGACCACCAAGAATGCTCTCCCAGTGAGCTGCAAGTTTGTAGTCAACTTCACACTTTAGGATGATAGTTTGCAGACTTTGCTGGTGTTTTATTTAAAGACATGAAGGTTGTGCCTAAGCTGTTAAATATCTGAATGATATACTAATATATATATAAATAGTTAATAGTATTATAAAAGAAGTGGCATACTGTGCTATCTCGGATAACTACTATTGAATAAACTCTTCCAGAAGCAATAAGGACATGTAGAAAGGGTACCACTCTGTTTGGGCTTACCAAATTGGACTGACACTGCACGTGGATCTCTGCATGTTTCATTCACCTATGTATCAAGTGCCTCACTTTCCCCTATTACAAAACACTGAATGTTCCTTCAGTTTATTTACAGTGATTATTGTTTTAAAACTATTTTTAATAATTTGTCAGCATTGATTGTTTGATTACTTGTTATTGTAGCAAAAATTAAATGACCCTGCTACAGAAAACAAAATCCATCTATCAAAGAAAAATAACCTCTCCTCCCCTGACAGATTGGAAGAGTCAATATATGCAAAACCTACAGTCTAGTAAATCTTAGGAGTTATTTCTCAGTTATAGCTTTTTTTTTTTTTTAAAAAAAAAACCTCAACGGTTCTCAGTTGCTCAACATGCTCTTCATAGCAGTGCCTAGTAAACAAACCAACACGTGTAAAACAGACGTGTAAGACAAGGGCTGCCAGAGTTTTCATCACATAATACCACCTACAAAATGGGAAATAAGTTGAGACCACACAGAAAGGCTCAGGTCAGCGGCGACCGTAGGGCCCCATGCATGGTACAGCTCTGTCCTCCTTTAGCATTTTTGTGTTTTGGAGGTGGAGGTCACATCCCAGCTCTGCACGACTGTTTATATGATTCAATGCCCACTTTTCCACCACCTTTAAAAATGCGTATTTGCACAGGGACATGCTCCTAGAATGACTTTCCAGCAAAGAGCATGAAGTCTGTGAGAGCTGTTGTTACCTGGTGCTCTAGGTTCAGGCTGTGCTGAAGGCCTTGCCACAACAAGTAGTGCAGCATCTTGGTTTGCTGACAGCTCTGTGCTTCAGTACCTGAATTTTCTGACTCACCATGGCACAGGATAAATAAACCTTTCAGCCATTGCCATCATGACAGTTGGTTACTCTTACTGAAGGCAAAAACAAGTAAGAAGTGCCTTTGCAGATCACATATGAGAGTCTTACAGACTGCTAGTGGTCTGCTGACAACATCTGTGGATTGCCAGTGAAGAACTAGAAATTAGGATGCAGAGTTTTATATCTGTATTTTCTTTCTGTGCCTACAATCTGACTTGGAAGTGCAGCCCAGCATAGATGATACATGCCTGAGGTTGCTTCTTTCTTCAAATACCCACAGGCTTTATAGAGAAGCAAATTACAACATTCAAAGTTCCTCATTATATTTGATTGTGCATTTTCTTTTCTACTGTGCAAACATCTAGAATAACAAACCAGTACCAATTCTTACCTAAAACATAGATTTCTTTCAAATTGCCAAGTGAAGATTTTAGAATTTTGAGCATGAGGCTTTTCTACAGAAGTCTGATGCCAGGGCCACCCCTTGGCTGAAGATCTTTCTAGTTCTAGCAAGTTATTCTAGCTCTAGCTTCCAAAGAGTTTTCAGTAGCACTATTTTACACAGCTTAGTGTCATTTGACTTCCTTTGAGCCTCGATGAACAACATGCAGATTATTTTTTACTTTTTCTATACTTCATATGGAGAATCACACTTTTTGGAGGAGAGGGGAAAAAAGCCCCCCCAAACCCCAAAGTCTTCTAAAGCAAACTGTTGATAGGGAAAAAAGCTATACAATATATTTTTTCCATCTTATGTCAGGGCTAATCCCATTTGTGAATTATGCCACCTCAGTGACAGTCATTACCTTCTCTACTTATTCTGGAAACATTTTGCCTAGAATTTTGAAATTTAAAATAAACAGTTTTAAAATTCACATTTATACAATTAGTTAAGCAAACCTAAAACTACTGCCTACTAGAACAGTCTTCTTTCTTTAGCCTTCAGTTCAGAACCAAAGTTGAAAATGCTAACTATTCTCATTAACTGAATGCAATTAATGAAAACGGTAAAACTTCAAACATTTTGATTTTTAAAAAACAATCCACCCCAGCAAAGTTACTTTAAAGATTTGTCACAGCCTTTGAAACAAGAAGTCTTACGTGTAGGATGTTAAATTGAACCCTCTCATTATCCTCCCTGTTAGGAAATTCCTACCACAATTTAAACCAAAAACTAAGAGATGACCAAACCACTCAGATTTGACCAAGATCACAAAGTAGAGACTTGTTTACATCCAAGACAGCTCATGCAACAAAAAAGAGTTATAACTGAGTCTTTATATATCCCATGGCTAGACCTCATCTACTCCAACTATACGTGCAAGAGTTTTGTTACAGTTTTGAAAAGGACAGACTCTTTTCCTTTGCCACCATGGATTTTTAAATGCCTAACAAGATTTTAAGTCTTCTGATAGCTTAAGAGGATTCGGGACCCAATCAGTAGTTGAAAACTATAGAAAAACATCAGGTATGAAATTAAAATTTTAATTTGATCCAATTTTTATCTTTAGAGAAAATAGTTTTAATTCTTGCATGTGCTTTATTTAGAACTGTTAATAAAACAGAGCTTCCAAAACTGCACTACATTCTTCGTTTTGCATTTCAAAACAACAACAAAAAACAACAAACTTTGTACCAGCAAATAACACTTAACTAGCTGGCATTAAACTCCATGTATTTTTCTGATTCATCAGTACGAATATTGCAATTATTGAACAAATCAATTACTTTTGTTGTTTAGTATTACTTAGTTTTAATGGTACTATGTAGGTATTTAATTATTTACTGTAAAGTACATAGAGGACCATGTAATTTTTATTCTATTCTTTCAACCTCTCCTTTGCACTTCCATATTTTCTGTATAAATACACAGATTTCATTTTAGTTCCAGTGTTGCCAGCTCCCAGAACATTACTTGCTCACGACTTCTGGTGCTTTTCTTTATATTCCAAATGTTAAAATCATGCATGACTTTCTTCTTTAACAATGTTCTGGTCCACAATGCTACAGAGAAACACTTGAAAAAGTCAAAAAGATCATTGGCTTTGGGAAGCTCAAAGCCAGAAAGAAATAAAATATACTGTTGCAATATTTTCTTGAATATAATACTTCCAAAGCACTAAGACTTTTTTAAGAACCAGATATTTCTTTGTAAATAGATTTAGAAGCAATGTAATTGTTTTACCAATGCAAAAGCATAATTAAATGTTTCCTTAGAGTTTTCTGATAAATCATTCAATTAATCCAGAACAGCATCTCAACTTTGACAACAAAAAACTTGCACCTTCTATTTTTTTGCATACATCACAGTTGTTTTTCAAGTACCATATATCAGCAAAAGTAGATAACAATACCTTTTTTTTTAATCCACTTTAAAAGCTATGAGAAATAGTCATCCGTTCAGTAACAACAGCTTATATCTCATGCAATGCTTATCTGTTTCATACAAAAATGTATACTCTCTGTTCACCAAAAACATGTTGGAAACTTACTGTGAATCATGAACCAATTTTAAAACACTGCATGTTAAAGCCACTGTGTAGCACACGTATTTTGCAGGAAGCAAACAGCAAAGAGCTTATGGAGGAAACAAAAGGTGTAGAATTGAAGATACTTATCAGGACCTTCTCTAGAGCACATACTTTCCCTCAGTTTTAATAAGGTTATTTATTAGTTTTTTTTCTTAACTTCATCCTCCAGAGGACAAATCCTTTGGATAACTGAATGAGCATAGCTGAAACCACAAAATGAACTAACAACCTCTGAAATATTTTTGAAGTCTTCCTCTTTTTTTTTTTTTTTCTCAAGTGAACTGATAACACTGAAACGGTATTGTAAATACTTTTGAAGGGATTCTAACAAAAGGATAAATCTCTTCCCAGACTTGTGACACAGCATCAACAATAGCTGATGATGTGGCACAATTTTTTTTTTTACTGGCAAATCAGAAGAGGGGCTAAGGCTATTATTTTGCTTTGCCTTCCCACAAGGCTCCTCACCACAAAATATGGCTTAGAGACATCTTTTGTTCCTCCAGCTGTGTTAGGTTATTGCTCAGATGATTTCATCAGCACACTAAGTTGCTCCCCTCTACAACTTGAGCTTCCCAGACTTCCAAAGAGTAAGTTTTCTTGGTAAGCAGGAACAAAAGAACCAATTGTGTTATTTTTGCAGTTAGGAGTGAGTCATGCATGTTATGTAAGTTTTAGGCTTCAGCTAGTAAACTGCTTGTAAATACAGTTACTAAGCTTTGATTTTTTTTTTACAGATAGCAGACAATCATGCTTGTATGATTTTCTATTTTCTTTCAGCTTTGTAAGTATGCAGTTTCTCATGTTGTGTGCATCTGACTTGCTTACCCATTACCAAGTCTCGGCTGACATAATTCTTTGTTTTCAAGATAGTGGGTTCTTAGAAATAAGTCACGAAGGAGGATTAGTATCTCAGTGCTATGAGACGTGAACTGCAACCTTGTAAGGGGATTAACATTCTACCAAATATGCACTCAGCTACAGCAAATGTATAAAAACCCCACAAAATACAAGCTCCTCTCCCTCTGCAACACCTGCAAGAGACTTTGATACCTATTACTTCTCATTGAACATGTGGTGATTACAGTTCTTCCCTTTACCTTGTCCACCTGACAAGTGAATTGAGTGAAAGCCTAAGTAAGCTTTTTCTTCAAACAGTGCAAGACTTCGTACAGTTATTCCTCCTGGTTTCTAAGGACTAATAACTTCTATTCTTGGGGCCACAATAATCACAAACTTTGTGACACCAAGCAGAAGTGCTGAGTGGCTAGAACCAGAAGATAAAGCTAAGTTTCTGGACAGGAAAACCAGGAGCAAGGGAGAAATAGGAATCACAACACAAAAAAGAACATGAAACAGGCTGGAGGAAGAGATTGCATTCGTTCAAGAAAAAATCGAGTCACAATACTGACAGAATTTATATAGGTAGACACCAGCAGCTCTGACTGGGAGTTAGAAATATGGCATAAAGGTGTTCTTCCAATATATACTGTCTTAAATCTCAAAAGCTGTTAGTTCCTCCTGAAGCACAGTATTGCTACCCTGACCCAGCAAGTGTCTGCACGGTTTGTGAGCACTGCACATTTATATCATGCATGTA
This sequence comes from Stictonetta naevosa, assembly GCA_011074415.1. Classification (NCBI taxonomy): domain Eukaryota; kingdom Metazoa; phylum Chordata; class Aves; order Anseriformes; family Anatidae; genus Stictonetta; species Stictonetta naevosa. The sequence goes on along the minus strand of CM021708.1, from coordinate 5,887,897 downwards.
GGGGTGTGCTGGGTCTCGCCTAGACATTCCTGCTACTTTTATTAGCTCAGATATGTCTGACAATGCTACGGGGATATGGAGACCCTGGCTTTGCCAAGGACGTACGTACAGTGTGGTTCTCAACAACTGACTCCACCCAACCCTGTTTTTAAATTTAATGAGTTAGTGATATTACATTAAAGGAGCATTACAATACAACTGATGCAAAGTCAGAAATTTAAGTTAAACAATACTGCAATTGATAACAACCACCCATCATTGCACACTGTCTTGTATGCAACACAGGAGGGTCAGGAGAAAGTATGCAACTTCAGAGTTTTGTTACAACTTTTCTTAAGACTCCCTCTCTCCTTCAATTCACTGAATACATCACACTTTGGGAATCAGCAGTATGAAACAGAAAATGCGCATTTGTGAATTTTGTCTCTTTTATTACTCTTTGATTGTGCTTGGTAAAAGAAATAAATACTAGGAATATTAACAAAAAAGAGTCTCGATTAAGAAATATGACTGTCATAAGAAAACAGATTATTTGCTTTTCTCTGTCTTGCGGTTCCCACACTATACTGAGTGATGTCTTTTCAATGATTTGTGTTCTCTGACCAGCAATGTTACATTCTGACTCACCCACTGTCTAAATTGTACAGCTTGACCTGATTCACAACTCCAATTTGACCAAATAATAGCATTCTTCTGACTGTGTAAAGTGCTCTAAAATGTTACTCTGGCTTTGAGCATCTCAAATTTGACATGCAAAATTATTTGCCAATAATTGTCTTTCACAATATCAGTACTTCACCTCCGAAGGGTATTATGAAGGTAGTTTATGCATATAAAGAACATACAATTACAGAAGCATAGGAATTCTACAAAGAAAATAGCTTATCAATGAAGATTTTACATGATGTGCAATACACAATCGTTGAAATCAAATACAGTGATGGGAACAGGAAAAATAACTTAGTATTAATGCATTTTTACTAAACACCCATGCTTTGCAGAGAGTAGAAAAACAACAAAATGCCACGGAACATACAACCACCAATACCATCCTATTTTTTTTTTTTTTAACATAAAACATGTCAAAATATATTTTATTGTTGTATTTATAGAAACAATGCTACACTTTTTTCTGCAGTTACTTCACCCTAGGTGAGAACGTATGTTTCATCTTTAACAGTAATAGCTGTCTGCTCATAGCAAGAGAAACAGAAGCAAGCATGGCTTGGAGGTTCCATCAGACTAGCAAACTTCCTCACAAGGAGGGCAGTATAGCACTAACTTGGGTTATTTACAGAGATGTTGGAATTCCACTCCAAGTTTTTCAAGGCTCACCTAAAGTCTAGGCTGATGTAATCCACTGCTGGAGATAGACACACTTTGAGCAGCAGGCTGGACCACGCTATCTCCAAACGTCCCTTCCAAACAACATTTCTATGGTATTGGCCACACAACTTTTGTGCTGTGCAATTCCTAGTGAGAGAACTAACATTTTAAATATCAGTTGTTTTCATCTTCCAATAGTTTAATAAGGTTACACAGGTGTTTTCAAAGGTCTGAGAAATAAATGTTCCATGGGAATTTCCTCTACACCCATTTAAGGCTGATTTGTAAGGCTGATGTTTAACCCATTAAATTGGAGAATGCAGCATCTAAGATGTCTAATGCAAACACTGGTCTGTACCATTTCACGTGTGTTTCTTTTGCAACTTACCGCATTTTAATGTATGACAGAGAAGAATGAAGACTGGGATCATTTTTCCTACTACTTCTCACAGATGTTATGGTACCTCTCAGTGAAAGACACAGCACAAGTAGAAAGTTCTTCCTTATCCAAATTCAAAGAAAACTTATGTTTACTTCAAGGCCAGTATATTTGTTTATGGCAGTTTCTTGGAAGATCTGAATTAAAAATTGCTTTTGCTACTGTGGTGGTTTTACCCTGCTGGGCAGCTGAACTCCACCACAACCACTCTTACTCCCCCTCCTCAGAAGGAGAGGGGGGAGAAGAAAGTATGCTGGAAAGGAAAAAGAAAAAAAAAAGTTCACAGGTTGCGATAAGGATAATTTAATTAAAGGGAAACAGAAAAGAGAAAAAAGCAAGCAAATGCTGTGCAGAAGCAAAAAGAGAAATGTTATTTTCTACTGCCCCTCAACAAGTGATGTTTGGCCACATCCCAGGAAGCAGGGCCTCAATACATGTAGGAGTTGTTTGGGAAGATGGATGAGAGACCTCCCCCCACTTCTTCCCCTTTCCCACCTTTCATTGCTGAGTGTGACCTCGTATGATATGGCATACCCCCTTGGTGGGTTTAGGTCAGCTGCCCACCTCTTGCCCACCCCCAGCCTACTGGCTTTGGGGGGGCGGCAGGTTGGAGAGGGTCTTGCTGCTGTGTCAGCACTGCCCCCTGGGAGACCAAACACGAGTGTGATACCAGGGCTGTTCTAGCTGCAGGCGCAGACCACAGCACTGCATGGGCCTGCAGGGAGAGGCAACTCCATCCCAGCCAGACCCAGTACACCTACTAGTGCCACTGACAGTGCTCCCAACAAAATACATTATTCTGCTTATTTACATGAGTTTAATACCGCTGCTTCTTAAAACTGATAAGCTTGTATGTGATTTAGCTTACGACTATCTGGTAAACTTATTTTTTCCTTCTCATCAACAGAGTACAACATACAATTTTAAATATGGGGATTCTGAGCCAGCTATCAATCATTTACCTCCTCTGGACTGCTATGGTCTTTTGTCAATATGAAGACTATGATTTTGGGGATGAATATGACGAGGAGCCAGATCATCAGCATTCCTATTATTTTAATCCAAGCCCACAAGCTGAAGTTCCCCGCTTTCCTATTCCAGTCGAGTGTGCCAGAGAATGCTTTTGTCCACCAGCTTTTCCACTATCAATGTACTGTGATCACCGTAAACTTAAGATGATACCAAATATCCCTGCTCACGTCCAACAACTCTATCTGCAAAACAATGATATTGAAGCTGTACCTGCAGGACCGTTCACTAATGTTACCATTTTAAGAGAAATTAATCTCAGCCACAACAAAATTAAATTTCATATGATTGACCATGGCGTTTTTGCCAAACTGTCAAATTTAGTGCAGCTTCATTTACAGCATAATGAATTGGAAGAATTTCCATTCCCACTCCCAAGCTCTTTGGAACGACTCCTGCTTGGTTTCAATAAGATTTCTCAGCTATCTGGAAATGCATTGGAAGGATTACCAAACATAACCATGCTTGACCTTTGCAATAATTTTCTTGATGACTCCATACTCAAAGGAAAACGCTTTTCAGTCATGAAAAATTTAATGCAAATCAACTTATGCAACAACAAATTAGAGACTATGCCTCCTGATCTACCATCATCACTTATGTATCTCTCCCTTGAAAATAACTCAATTTCTTATATTCCAGAAAACTATTTCAGCAGACTTCCAAAAATCATTGCTCTAAGAATGTCCCACAACAACCTGCAGAGCATTCCATACAACACCTTTAATCTACCTAACCTTTTAGAACTTAATCTTGGACATAACAAATTGAAACAATTATTCTACATTCCAAGAAGTCTGCAGCATTTGTATATTGAAGACAATGACATTGAAAGTATGTTGATGTAATTCTTGAAAAGGAAAAAATGGAGTGGATTTTAGGGTTGGTTGTGAACAGTGGGATCAGCATACTTTATCATCCAGAACTGAGCACTTTTAACCTAGATCAACTGAGCACTTTTAACCTAGATCAAACCCACCTCTTTTGTTGTTTCCTTATTTTTGAGGACCTGCCACTTTACAGCTCTCAGGTCACTTATAAACCAAGCACAGAATCCAGCAGTCAGCTAAATTTACATGTTTTTCAAGAGCTACTGTGATACTCCTCTTTGCAGAGAGATGAGCTTGAGCCATTAGTGTTCTGAACTAATGAGTTCACGTGGCCTTGACCCAAAGTTCATATACAATGTACCTCTCAGGAGCAAATGGTTCTATGCAGCTTTTAGATTACAGTGTAGAAAGAATATCAACCCATCTTCTTCAAGCTGGAGTGTAAACACATCCTTGGTTAGCTGGGACCTACCACCAATAAACTAGAGGGGATTTCATTTTTCCATCTTTCCTATAATTTCAATGCAGATATTTTGTACATATTCTGTTATTTTTTTCATATAATTATCTAAGATAACTTCAAAACGTGCTTCTGATAAGACAGTTGTTAAAAATCACATACAGGGAAAAGGAACCACAAAAAGATTCCATTAATAAAAACTAGTAATTACCGATCTTATATATATATACACATATATTTTTTAACCCACAGCCTTATATTTTGCAAATTCCAAAAGTGTTATCACTGTAATTTAAAAAACTGATTAAAGATAAAGGACACTTTGATAATATGCAAAACAAAAAATAGTTTCCATTTTAAATTCCAAAATTTCAATTTTGTAATTGTTCTTAAATCTATTTTCTGTATTTTAATGAACATTTTTCTCTCTTACAGTGATAAATGTTACTTTGATGTGTCCATCTATTGATCCAATGAACACCAAACAATTAACGTATATACGGGTGGACCAAAATAAGCTAACAACTCCAATGAGCACGTATGCCTTCTTCTGCTTCCCTCACATTAGAACCATTTATTATGGTGAACAAAACAGTAACGCCAACAAGTCAACTCAACTAAGAACACCAGTGTTTCGCCGATTATTAACACCAGAAGAATATGATGAAACAGAAGATGATCATGAAACACACAATCAAGAAACTGAAGAAGATCGTGAAGAAGAAAACAACTACTTTTATCCTTACTTTCAGTGAAAACATCACTGTTAATGAGTATATATGGAAACTTTTGCTTACTTGTGGAGCACTTGTGTCCATTTCAGAACAGCTGGATAGTTTGGGGGTATTTAAGATACATTTATATAAAGCGGAGATATACGATTTCAGTGTACATAAATATGCCATTACTGGTGTAGTAAAAACCATAATACTGGTAGCGAAGTACACCCATGTCAGCATTAAGTAGCAGTCTGATATATAACCTGAGTTAATGATAAACTCATCTGCGGGTTGGCAGTCTAAGCAGAAGAAAAGTGACCTGAAAAAATTTTGTATGTTCTAAAGTGATTCAGCTTGCAAAATGATTATACCAGGTCAACATCATACTCAACAGGAACATGTGGATAATGGCAAAAATCAGTCCAGCTAGACATTCTACTATTATTCTACTATTCTGACAGCAGTAGAAAACAGACATATTAGAGAAAAACATGTTAAATATGTTACAAAAACACTTTCAGAAGGTTCCTGCACATCTTCCAGAAATACAGATGTTGCTTCTTTTTAATATCTAGATGGACAGGAAACTCCCAAACTTGGAGTCTCACATCTTCTTAATATTTGTTTCCAGTGTTTTGCCAAGATATATTACAATACTTATTCCTCAGCTTGTACCTGGACTGCAACAAGTCTTTCAAAAAGGAGGAGATTTTAGTTGTTTAATAACATAGACAATGAACAACCTCTCTTCAGTGATCTTTGGATGTGCATTAATGTAACTCTCAACCCTCAGTATTTAAGTTTTACCTATACTTTAGAAGGCATTGAAAATGTAACACTTTTTAATTAGAATTGCTCATCAACTAGAACAGGCACAAATAGTGGCATTCCAGACTTTATTAAGACCATCCCTCTGCATAGATAATACAAGTAAGATATATTCTGCTTCCAAGTAGAAAAAAAATGCTTAAAGCAACCCACAGAAAACTAATATATACTGTTCGAGCTATGGAAAGTTTTTTGTTATAAGCCTAGAAAGAATTGCAAGTCACTATAGTATAGGATAATATTACAGGGCACTTTAGCCTTTTTTATTAGTAGTATTAATTATCGCATCCCCCCTGCCCTTTTTTTTAATTCAGCATTTCATTTCCTGATAAATCTTTGTTAGCAGTGAGGAAGAATCACCATTTTCACAAGAAAAACTAATGAGTGCAATAAACTATATATCATACTCCCAATGTTATATTATACTTTAAGTTTAGGGAAACTAAAAACGCCCCATAAAATTATAAGCAAATTTATATTAGAATTTCTAAAAAGTTAGTCAGTTTTCTTTCTTATAAGATCAGTTACGTTTTGAAGCCCTTCTTGGTATATTTTGAATTCTGATACAGCAATTAATATACTAACAAATGAAAAAATTCAGTCATGCATCTGTATCTTTAAAAGGAGAGAAATTCCTCATAAGCCCATGAATATACCCAAGTCTTTAAGAACAAGTGCTTATAAAGATTTATACATACAAAATTTATTATATCATTATTGACTTGGAGTCTTATGTTAACTTACTTAAGAAATCTCTCTCCTCTATCCCTTTTTCTCTTGCATTTTACGAACAGATATATTCATGGCAAAGTATTTTTATGGTAGCTACACAAATTTGTAAATGTGTAGCTAGAACTCTTCAGAATTTATCTTCCTTTATTAAAAAAAAGTTTATTAACATTTATCACCTTCAAGAACCTCTGGCTTCCTTAAGGAAGAATATATAAACGTATTCATTATAGTATTTAAGTGCTCTCAAAAAATGTATGTACATGATATAAACAAATTTAAATATATGTATGTATGGTTTTATTAACACAAAATTATAGTATATTATCCTTAGGGAATTGTTATAACTTCTCATCTCTTTCAGATTGTAAGTGTAAATGAATAGTGCACAAAATGCAAATCTAAATAGATTTTTTGAAAGTCTTGCTCAACCTTAGAAACAAAAAATTCAAATATAATAGTATCATAAATCTTTTATCACAAACTTTCTGCTTAGCTTTATTTTTAAAGTAGCTTTAAAGACAGACTTTTAGTAACTAGTTACATATGTTTCTTGAAGTTTAAACATAAATCAAACTGATAATATAGCTCTAAAGTTTTCAGTAATTATTACATTAAATTCATTCACATAGAACATGAAAATTGTATTACAAGCAGAACCATCATAATTCATATTTCATTCTATTATAATTATATCCTGTGTGGCAAATACAGTGCTATTTTTTAGAAAAGATTTCAGGATGGTCAGGGAACAAAAGCCTTGCTACCCCGTGTCTATATTAGAGAGATAAGTTATCATGAAGTTCAGAATCAACTGATATACAGTTGACATTGGTACGAGTGGACATGGCATCTGTAAGAGGATGTTCTACCTTGCAAATCTCCTTGAGTTTGTTGCAGGAATCATGAAAGGTGTGTACAAGAGAGATCCTGGTTCAAATTGCCTACCTTCGATTTCTGAAGAGTTTTTGAGGAAATCAAGCTGCCACAGATTGAGAGGTGACAGCACAGACAAAACCAAATCAAATATAGGAAAGAATAAAAGCATTAAAGTTCAACAGTCAGTTCTTGTTGTGGTAGAAGTCTACTTGCAGGAGTTTTGCAAAGGGCTGGTGCCCAGCAAATTGGAGTGATCTGAGATGACAACAAAGATTGCTAAGAGACAATGAAGAATGACCCGCTACCAGGATGCTAAAATAGCAAATGAAATTCAGCATCATTAAATGTAAAGTAATAGTTTTGTGAAAAGTAAAAAGATAATATTAGCTTCACCTAAAAGCTAACAAATCATGACTTGAGTACCATCACTAGGGAGCAAAACTTGGAAGTAACAATAGACGATACCACGAAAGCACTGGCTGTAGCACCAGACACCATTATGCCACTGACCCAGACATTTAACATGCTACAGATTTCTGACCTCTTGAGCTACCCATAATCTACATATAGCATAATCAGCAGAGGATTAGAGAGAGATTATAAGGGCACCAAAGGTAAGGGATGGTTTCTATATAAACAATATTAAGTTGGCTGGGACTCGCCAGCTAAGAAAAGAAATGGCTAAGGGGAGATAAAAGAGATGTTTACAAGATTATGAGTTGCACAGGCACCATGAGTCCAGGGATCAACTGCTCCATTGCAGGAGCAAGGAGATGTTAAAGAAAGCTGGCATGGGTCAGGTATAAGGCAAGCAGAGAAAAAGAAGTTTGCAGGCAATGTGTTGTCAGCTCATTAAACTGCGTGCCTAAGAACACAGTGAACACAGCAGCCATTTCACATGTAGTTTTAAGGGAAGACTAGATAAGTAACTGTATTTTTTGGAAGAGATTCACTGCAGGTTGTTGGGCAGAAAGCACAGTAGGTGCAGAAGTGCTGAGCAGAAAATAGTTGGTGAACAGAAGAATATTTGTAGATGGGAGGAGAGAAGAATGATAGACGCTTGTCCTATTCTCAGTCTTCCCAAGGCACCTGCTTCCAGCTATTTTTGGAGACTGGACACTGTAAGCTAACTTGTTTGGAACTCCATATCCAATTCTCACTGTCTTTGACTGTGGTTAGCATGCTTCCATTGCTCCTCACTCCTGCTATACGCTTACTGCTTTAATATATTTGAATTTTAATTCACTTTAAGCATTATGTTTATATACCAAGGCACACATAAGTTCATTAAATTTGGGAACAGCATGTCTGCAATGCTGCATGTTGCAGTGCTCTGTAGCAGTCACCCATCCTGATTCAGGTGCACAAAGCAACCTAGCCACAGGAGTGTGGAGCTCTGTATAAGCCAAATTATGCCACTAGAGAACTGTACAAATTTTGGTGTCAGAATGTATTTGCTTGGTGCTTGCTCTGGTGTTTATTTTCAGAATATTATATGGTCTTTTTTCAGTAGAGAATAAATCCTTAGACTAAGAACTAAACATGCATTAAAATGTTACTTACTTTATCAGTGATGGTTGAATCTAACAAGCGTGAAACAGTCTGATAAGTTTATTTACAGCAGAGTCAGTAAATACAGAAACAAAGCCTGAGCTGGCTTATAGCACTGTCTTTGCATTAGCAACTAAGGAGTGGAACCATACAGCACAGTACTTGTGATGAAACCCTGAAACCCAACCTTTTTTTTTTTTTTTTTTTTTTTGAGGTAGAGGATGCTTACTTCAGATTAGCCACTGATTAAAATTCATTAAAAGCTGCAGCACATCAGGTGCATCCCTGAGTATATACACGTTCTGGTTTGTTACGTCCAGAAAGAATCAAATTCACATAATTAATTCAAAGTCCTCTGGGATATGACAGCAAGCCTACAGCAAGTAGGGCTTATCAGAAGATTCACTTCAAAAAATGCACTCCTGATCCTAATTAAAATAACAGCAGAAATATAGCCAGAAAAACAACAACTGATAAACACGGACAAACTGTTCAGAACTGTCTTCCAAGTCATATCTGTGTAAACAAGGATGGAACCTTCTTGAAATTTAAGCTAAGTATTATCAGCAGTATCTATAGCTCATAAGAATAAGCAAGGCAGTAATAGAGCCTTGCAGAACGTTTTGATACCCACACAACCCTACAGGGAAAAACTCATGGGTTTCTGGAAAACAGTTATGACTAAGCTTTAGTTCACAGAATTGAAGTTCTCAAAACTACAACATAACTGACAGACTTTTTCACTACATCTATACACCACAAGATGTAGTTATTATGGAAAAATCAAAATAAAAAAGAAATAACAATAGTTTAACCCATTTATATTTCTTCCTTTAGTCTCAAAATAATAGGAACTTATTTTATCTTTTTCTGACTTGCTTTTTCATGCTCATAAACCTTAATTTTTCAGATATTTACTTCAGTATTCCGATAAATTACATGGATTAGGACAAAAACTCCTTTATAGCCAACAGATGGTTTACATTTCAAGCTTTCTGACTTCTTTGAACAGATTCACATTCCAGTCTTTCAATATGAATCAATTTCCTTCTTAGTTTCTGAACTTGATCATTGCAAGCAATAAACATAGGAATTTCCTATTTGAAAAAAAAAAAAAGCAAATATACATTTTTTAAATTAAAAAATTATTCACCCAAATAGAATTTAAGGATTTCAATAATTTTCCAATACTATCGCAGTTCTTTACATAAACTCAGCATCCACAAAGAAAAAATAAATTAACTAACCACCCCCTATTATAATGCACACGAGAAAGCAAAAATAGATAAATATGAAGACTAACCATAAATACAAAGAGTAAAGTAGGTACTATGAATAAGGTAAGGAACACATGACAGGAACGTAAAACTAAAAAGAGGTGTTGGGCAGTGAGTCTTGGAGCCTCATCTCTAGAGTCCCTATAGATGTAGCAATGGCTCTAACCAAATGATATTGTTATAAATAACCCGCATCAATTCTGGAAGGAATTCTAAGCAATTTCAATAAATTGAAGCAGATTGGTTTTCATTCAGGATGTAACTGATGATAAACAGGTGAAGTTCAAGAGATTAGAACTTCAATATATTCACCCATGGGTCTGGGTGAATAGCAGACAGTACTGTTACTCTAGTTATCATTTGTATTTGTTAACAACAGTTTGATTTCCGATTACTTCCGTGCATGATTTTTAAGATGAGCTTTATTAATGTAAGACATAGTAACTGATACAAGGAGCCTGTTTCTCTTCCAGAAATGGAAATGCAAGGAATAAAGGTAGTGTCTTCAGCTTTAAAAAATTCTGATTATAAATAAGAAACATATGGAAGGATGCTCGTACAATCACTAGGTCATTTTTCAGCTGTCTCTCTGTTGCAGCTGGTTGCTCTGACAGTGACCTTAACCTAATCCAATTCACTGAGTCTTGGAAACCGTTGTAACTTTTCATAAAAGCACTGGATGTGTTTATGCATAAATTCTTATCTCTGATACTTCTTTGGTCATTCTGAATCTCTAAGAGTACTCCAAGTTCTCTTTTTAAGACATGATAGCCATTTATTGCAGATTTAATACCATCTCTAAAACCTCCCCCATCCCCCCCAGATGCTGAAGTGGAATATACTTTCTAAATATTACACAATATCTCTTCTATAGTAACACCTTCAATCCAGTTTCTGTGCATTTCTTGAGAAGAAGCCAGAAATCTGCTTCTTCCCTTTTGGATACTCCAGCACTTTGTTCCCAGAATGAATGCAGCCCCAGCATGAGCACAAGCTGCTTTACAACTAGTTTTACACTCTTGTGTCAGGACCTCAACAAAGAGCAGAGAGGGACACAGGAGTCACAGGGTGGTTCCATAGCGCATATACGCACAGCAGTCAAAGCACAGTTGTTCTGTTGGAGACTCTTACAATTATTCCAACCCAGAGCATATGGCTTATCACATTTCATACAAAAGACATACAAAGAAATATCAGTGCTTTTGCTCCATGTGGGAAGTTAACAAAAATCACTTACAGAAGAAAATGTAGCACTGCATCTAGGTCTATAAACCCTGACATGTCTTTAGAAGCTTTCTTAGGTTGTTCCCGTGTCTTTCTATCCACCAGAAGACAGATTTATTTTTTTTTAAACAATGTGATTTCTAGTGTTCATTAATCATGAGGAGTCTAAGCAATAATCCATAATTTGTTCTTCCAAGAACACTTAAAAATAATAAAAAATGGGAAACTAGAACTTGCCAGTATTGTCCTTTAGAGACTATGATAGATGATGAAAGCCAAGGTCTTTAAGCAGCTGTAAAAATACATCTTCTTTGTCCAAATATAGAACAAACCTGAGTGTTTAAAAGTAAATTCAGCTTTGGTTTATTTCATAAGGAGTATCTTGACAGCAACCCGATGGCCCTCTCCCTACTGCTGCCTCATAGCCCTCTCTATTAACCCATGTACCTCAGCAATAAGGCCATTTTTTTGTTTTCCATTTTATTTTTTTCCTTCTTTCTGGTATTCTGCCTCCTATCACACAGTCCAGTCATTACACAGACAGTTCTGGTCCCTGCTGCAGGCACCCTGGCGAAGCCATTTTCAACCAGCAGCCATACCAAAGGCAGAGACTTCCCCCTCTAGAATGCAGCTCTTCAGCTCGGTCAGTTCTCCAGTGCCTTGCAGAGGTATACCAGGAGCAAGACAAGTGTCTCACAGAGAATTAGCAGCAACCAGCCCCCCGTTCCATTTTAACCAGGAAGAAGGACAGAAAAGCTCTCTTCCAACATTTTTGTACTGAACTACTGAGGATTAAAGAATTACTAAACACCATCATGGCAAAATAAGGTACTTAACATGCTAGCATGAATGAGAACTGGGTTTTGCTGAAAGCCACCGAAAATGAAGAGAACTGCCGTTCCTTTGGTGTCATTTTCTCTGGCAACATACACTGGGTAAGAACTGTTCATGACAGCTTTTACCATATGCCCTTGAATGATTAGCTTTTAAGGGAAGCTTTGGTTTCTTTTTTGATCTGCCTTGGGGAAAAGCAAGAACAGAAGAAGTAGTCAGCCTGAAGCTCTGAGCAGGTCATAAGATATGAGGCCACTCCAAGTACAAGAAAAATAGACTGAACTGAAAATATGCCAGTTCAAATGACATGCAAAACCTGCTCTTGTCTGCCTGCAAAACAAAAATCTTCCTTCTGTTCCTCTGGGATATTTTCAGCTTTTTTTTTTTTTTTTTTTTACTTTACCTTTGTTCGAGATTAAACACTCCTAAATACTAGATTCATTCCAAGATGCCAGAGAAGATGCAATCAGCAATGGCTCCTGCAGTTTGGAAAAGCTACCTTAACATTCTGCTTGCTTTCCTCCTTTCCTCCTGCCATCCATACTTATCCAACTTTTCACTTTTTCTGTCCTAAAAGCCTTTTAATCTTAATTCTCTCTTTGATACAGGGCAACACCGGGGAACAAATTTTACACTTACTCTGTATGCAATTCTTCTCCCAGCAAGTTAAGTTTTTCTAAAAGCAGAATCCAGAGATTGAGTGTTCCTCGTTAGACTGACTTGTAGCTCCTCCACTATAAATAAGAAAGTGTGATATTTCATTTACACTTCCAGCTACATTTCATGTCCTTACAAAACTGTAGGGACTTTTTTACCATTCGAATTTCATCCAGGTTTCCATTTTACAATTAGAAAAACAGTCATTTTATGTGCATAACATTTCAGGTGAAGGTATTTTGTGGGTAAATCAGTTTGTGAAAATGAGATAGCACAGGTTAAAAAAAAGTAAATAAGGCACACCTGACTAACCAGAAACAATACTTTAAATAATCTCTCAAGGCCATCTTAGGAAACTGGAGCTCAATTCGGTAACAGAGCTTGTTTAGCTTTTCAGAAATTACCTTCTAAGTGTATAGATCCTTATAACTAGGATCCAAATAGATACCTATACGTAAAAATTCTAAGTGCTAAAAACATCTAAAAAGCATTCTCTGCTTGCCAGGGTGAGTACTTTTTGGTAGCTTCCCTATTGCCAATGCATAGACCACATTTTTCATTTCAGATGATTTGAGTTCTATGAGCATTTCAAGTCATTTTAAGCAAAATCAAAGTAGCACTGATGCTGAAAGCAAAACTACCACCCTTCCTTATTAGCAGCCACTTGTGCCATCCACTTCCTTATGCTGAGTTTCTTGTTTTGTTTTTTACATAAATTCAGATAACAGCAGCAAAAAAAACAACTTGGTTTTATCTGAAATTAGTTGTCGATACCTTATTTTTCCTGGCACATTGGATGACAAGCAGATGAATTACAGGACAGAACTACTATTTTATTTGCCACTACCAGTTTAAAGTGATAGTAAAATCTACCCTAAGGTAAGCCTTGATGACATCAAGATGAACTAATTACCTGACATACTCACAACAGTGAGTATGCACACCACACAACTCTTTGTGGTAAGTGTACCTGTGAAATCTTGTGATAGTGATTAACAGACTTTTGAGAATGTCTTCTGCAGAAGCTATTACAAAGGTCTTCAAACATTATACATCCTCTTCTCTTGTAGATCCAAGCAAGTAAGAGCTTTCTTGTATTAACACATTTTCAATGCTTTGGTTATCTAGTAAGCATCTCTTATTTTTAATAGTATGTGGGGAAAAAATAGGCTATTCCATATACATAGCTGTGAAAACTTCACAGGTCTTCAGTACTTATAAATCAAATACACTTCCAGTGTAATGTCATGCTATCAGTTTGAATAATCAGTATTTTCATCTTAGATTATTTATCCTTTGATTACATTCAAGCACTGAAAAACAAGAAGGATTTTCCAGAGCCAGATACTAGATATTCAGTGAGGTAGGGAGGAGAAACAGCTGGCTGGAAAGAGATCAGCTGCAAAGAAGAGGTGCTATTATTATTCCTGAAACATGCATGAGACCATGGGAGATGGTAAGGTGGAATTGATGTGCTGCAACTTTTCTGCCTTTTCCCCAGCAAATCTACCTTTTCTGGTAGGTAGCAGTCCTTTAAACTCTAAGTTCCTACATAATGAAGTGGAAAACACATTATTATCCTAGCCACAAAACTTCAGAACTTTTGGTTTTCTTATTGTTCCACCTGAACAGCAATCAGAATGATTCAGAGTCCAGTTTCCATTATTACTGACATTGTTCCCTTTATATTTTTAGTTATATGCTTACAACAAAATCATTATTCTAGAGCAAGCTGCAAGTCCTAACTACAACATTGTTTAAACTGCTTATGAACTAAACCAAAAGCTTTTTATAAAAGCCTAACGAATTCAGAAAATTGCAAGTGATTATAAAGTGGAAAAAAAAATTTAGACAGCAAATGGCTGTTGCCACTCTCCAATTTCCATATTTACTAACGACATCTGGTTTCAAATAAGACAGAACTTCCAAGAAATTCTATCCAAATAGGTCTACTGTTTATCTCCAACATTATCTAGCTGATAGTGCTATCTTAAATATATATATATTTAAATGAAGTCATGAAAATATTAATTTGAATATATTCCTGATAGGTTTTATTGCTACACATTTTTAAAGACTTGTAAGTTTACAAAGTAGCTTTTCTAAGTTGGTCATCTGGCTCCCATTTATACAGACTGCCAAAAATACATAATGAGGAAAAGGATGGGGGAGGAAGAACTGCATTAGAAATCTAGAATGCCACTGCTTCTACTTCATTGGAAAATTCTACACCTGGATGGCATTTACTAAGCTATCTATAGAACTGAAACACAACTTCACTCAAAACAAATATTTATTGTGAAACCCAATTTAAAAATAAATTGTGTAATAAGTCTTTCAATTAAGAATGTAGACACGGATTTCTCGTCTGAAAATCTCAACACATCCCCCACCCTCCCCCAAACTCTAAAAAATAGTTTTTGTTTCCAGAACCCTTGACACAGAAAAGTTTCCACTTCTTACCTAGGTGAAACTTCTCTAAACATATACAAGTTGTACAGAAACGTTTTATCAGTCATAAAAATGTGACTAATACATTATACATATGTTTTGGCTCTACCTCTGTCTCAGTCAGAAAGCAGCTGCTTTGTCTCTTAGCTAAACCATTAAACAAAATGGGTAACACATGCCTTGTTATAGACCTCTAGTTTGCACAATTAATATTTGATTCGGAGAAAAAGCCTTAACAATTATAAAGAGCAAATCACCACACAGCAGAAAACCAACACTTTAGCAAGTGGGATGAACTAGACAGATTTAACATTTACAAATGTTAGTCAAAGTACAACCCCCTGCTCCAGGATATTACCTCTTACCCTAGGGACAGAATGCTGGCAAAGCATTTTTTTTACCCCATGGAAAGCACTTTTAAGACTGTCAATCTTGGAAGAAGCATTCATTGCAGCATATGTATTTCATAACTTTACTCTTTTATCAATCTACTTTGGGTTAACATATACATAAGAATTTCTGGGTTTAGGACACAAGCACAGAAGAACTTGGAATCTACTAAAACGGTAGGTGGACATTTTTTTCTAAAAGAATATTAACCTAAAGTATACTAACCTAAAGCTTAAAAAAAACACTTGATTACAACAAGCAGAAAAATATGCCATGCAAAGATTTATTTTTAAGAAGTACTGCATATGTATTTAAAATGCTTTTACATTATGTTTGTAGCCTCCAACCCAATCCCAGTTGTGTACGACCTGTAAAATATTCTTGGGGGCTTGGGGGGGTGTGCAAAGTTATGTTGTGCAATTTACTTTCAAATATAAAGGCAAAGGCAATGAGAGAATGATTTTCAAACCTAAACGCTTTATAACAAATATTGATATCTGGACAGCAGGGAAAAACCTCTCTTGGTTTAATTGATTCAGGTACATACATGCCAAGTGTTTTGTAAAATGCTTTACAAAATCCTCCTGACATTACCAAAAGCACTACTCTGGGAAACAAGCAAATGTAATTAAGATAATATTTTCCCTTACTAGTTGGAAAAGGCTGTTGGTTATTTCCTAGTTTCTCTTCATGTTAAAAACAGTTTTTATAATGCTGGAGTCTAATTAAAGAATACCAAGAGTTAAAAGTTGTTCCATGTTCCTTATGCGTTAGAAACCCCTGCCAACTAGTTCTCTAGGCTTTAAATATTGTTTTGACGGATTGCATTTTCATTTCCAGTCACAAAGAAAGTATTCTCCATAGTCAACACACTAGCAGATCTTCATCAGCTCTGTGCAAGCCAGATACACTGTTCTGTGAGAAAATGAAGACTTTGCAGCCTTTTTTTCTGTTTGTGTTTGTACTTTTGGTGCAGTCAGCACCACCTATACAGCAAGAACCATTCAAGTTTTATGAGTATGATACAGATGTTACCGTGGGAAGCCTGATCCAACAAGATTATGAAATGCAGTCCAAGGATATAAAAAAGGTATTTATCTTATTAGTTTAATATTTTAATTACTAAGCATTATATGAATGAATAAGGTGTAACATGCATGTATGCAAGTTTTATGGAGAAGTCTTGTAATAATGGCAAAACATACAATCGTTTCAGATACAAAGGAAAGTCACTCCAATTAAAACCACAAAAATACTACCCTTGCTACAGTTTGAGAAACCCACAAAAGACTTGCTTTTGCAAGTAAGAATACAGCATCATTTTAAACTCTGCTGTTATGTACCTACTATTTTCAAGTTTCATGAAGAGTATGTACTAGCATACTAGCTAAACAGTTTGAGTAATGTTATATTAACAAAAGTTTAAATTAAAAGCAAGGAGGGTGATATTATTATTATTTTTTAAATAAAAAATAACATTTGAAACAGTGCTTTTTATTGTATGCAACCTGTCATCATAAATCACAGTTTTCCTTTGATTCAAACTATTACTTGGTCAGTTGGTTTCTTTTTTTTTTTGTCCTTTTTTTTACCCCCCCTTTTTTTTTTTTTGCCACTCGACAGTTTAGCAGTCCTAAGCTACTACAGAATGTCCAGTCCTGTTGTAGTCACATACAGTGTTAACACTTTCAGACTCTTAAATGCTGCAATAAAAATGTGTTACGGCACTCATCAGCACCCCCAAACGGTCAATTCTGAACTGTTTTGCTATGTGCTCCACATACATGCTTGTTAATTTAAACACTTAAACATAAGACACAAAAATTGAGATGAATTAAATAAAGTGCAACAGCCTCAGCTGAAAGGCACAGTAAAAACCCTCATCCTTCTGTTCAGAGTGGCTCTGACAGGACCTAAGAGATGCACAGAAAGAGAACATGATACAATATTTTATCAGACAGGTAGAAGAAAAGCTAACAATGATTGTCCTAAAGTTAGCTGTCAAGGAAAACAACATTTCTAAACAAAGTGGTAACTACCAGATCTGGATATTAACAGCTTCAAGGTAGTTTTTAATCAATATTAGCTGTACTTCTTACAATAACAGTCGGATAAACATATAAAAAGGGGAGAACAGAAGATAATTGTTATAAGTAATAAATTCCAGCACATTTATAGAAAAATCACTTCTGCATATGTTTTTACTATTTTTCAAATTCTACTTAAATTATGGCTTTCTAGTATTAGACTAAAAATGGCAGCTCAATATTTATAGTAAAAATGCCTAATTCATTTCTGATTCTGACATCTGCCACAGCGATGCAGTAACTTTTCATAAACCTCTGATACAGAGACCATTTAAAATGACTCAACAAATAGGTGACTATCTACTTAATAAGCAAATTTTAAAAAGCTGCCCATCAGTTTTAACAAGCTAGGCACAGCATCAAATGACTTCTAAATTCATTTTAATAGGAATACACTACTATTTCAGCAAAAAAGAAGAGTAAGGAATATATTGTATACCTATAAGGAAATAGTGCCAGCAGATACACCACAAACCAATCAATGCCTGTGCTGGCAGCAATATACACTAGAGGTCTACTGAAGGCCAACAGTTCTGCTTAGGATAATTCCAGGAATGCAATCGGTCATTATTTCCATCAGGTCGGTCCTCCAATAATGTGTTTTCATTGCAAAATAATAAATTAGTTCCTTATGTGCAACAAATACATCTATACAAGTTCCAAGGTTCCCAATTTAAAATCACTGGATATGCAAGCTTCTATTCACTTACAATAGAAATTCTAGCTTCCAGAATATTTCAAGCATTAACTGTAACTGAAATATGTGCCAACAGTTTCTTCTGACATGCCCAGTCAGAGAAGCATGACACAGTTAACTCCTTACCGTGTTCTCAGTCAATAATAATAATAAAAAAGGAACTGGATTTTTTCCTAAAAACAGAAGTACCATCTACATTTGTGTTTGCAATCAAAAAAATGAAGTTCAGTGTAGTTATGCAGCAAAAGGTAATCCAAGCAATATTCATTATAACATTTATTGTTTGAAACAACAGCCTCTCCTGTCTACAGATTTAAAATACTACAAATTTAAAATCATGAAATCTTGATTTCCACAACAGGAAGAACTATCCAATTAGACACCATCATGGGCCTGGACTAAATTATTCCATTGAATATAAACATTCAGCTTTATAAACACCCTTGTGTGTTATCAGGATGAATCATTCATTTACTTTGCTGAAGTTTTAAAGATATTTAAAGTGTTTAGCTATCAAATTGTAATCTGGTTTTGTATGAGGAACTCATGTTTGCAGAGTCAAGTGCAAGAGGCAGGTGGAATTGAAGTATGTAAGCAGGTCAATATTTCTTCAATGTATAACCTATACATGTAGTGAAATTTCTGCAGTTCAAATCCAACCAATCTTTTGCACCAGTATTCCATGGCTAGGAATTTCTATAACTGACCAGGAAATATTGCCAATATACTGGTTATTTCTACTTTTATTTGGGGGCCTGAGAATATATTGTTTGTGTATTTAACAGTATTGTGTAAATAATCAGTTTTATTCTTTTGTTGACATTTCCTGCTTTCAGAAATAAGTTGTGCGCTGTATCCTGTAAAGAACTTGCATGCATACTTGTTCTCGGATCACACCTCAAGTAGGATGTTTTGTTAGAAACCTACAGCTGGTACATATGCTATGTCAGCAAACATTTTTCACATATTCGTATTAAAGCATATTAAAAGCATCCCTTGTGAGCCAAGCACTCTACAATAAAAGTGCAATTGTTCTGCATCTATACCGAAGTCTCTACTGGCATCAATACTTCAGTCAGAATCATGTTTTCACATGCCTAATCGACAGAACTGTGCAAACTAAACATTTTTGCAGAAACATTTTTAAAGACTTGCTGTTTGAGTCTTCTGACTTCAGCTTACACTCCAACTTCTCTACATCAAATACTGCAGATCTTTTACCCTACACAGAAGCTGCTGAACTCTCATCAGCATTCTAACTTGTGGAGAACCAACCTATCCCAAACATTACAAAAAAAAAGAAACAAATTGTAAAAAAGGGCCACAGCCTCTGGACAGACAGACGCAGGGGCGAGCCAAGTGATGGATGATTCACAGGCTAAAAAAGGGTCAAAATGACAGAGGCTGGCCAAGAGACTTGTTTCTCAAGCTCAATGGTTTTATATTGCTAAATACAAAAATAGCCAGTAATAAATAAAGCAAAGTTGGTACCAAAAGTAAACCGACAGTGTTACTTTCACGTTGCTGTAGTAGATGAAGAGTGTGCTACATGCCTGAATGAGGAAATAAAAATGGTTCTCTTGTGATCAGCCATAGAAGCTCTCTTCAGTCACCATACTCAGGCCAAGATCCTGATCATTAAGCACATTTAAAGAAAAATGTTCTATGCACCTGTTGATGTTGATGTACTTCTCCCCATGTGTTGTTGGTAGGCAAGTAGACCAAGAAGCACATTGTCTTACTCTGTCCTACAACTAGGACCCATCAAAAAAGACAACAAATGATGCTAGCTAAACACAACTGCTACGGTCAACCTAACAGGCCCTCCAAACTTTACCACGTGCAAGCCATAGTATGACTTGCTATAAGGGGAAATAGCATGTAATTAAAGTTTCTATCATATTCAATGAAAACCTGTAATTTCCTGTATCACTAAAGACTCTGTCTGATAGCAGCTCAGGTTTAATAGAGATTTAAGGGTATTTAACGAATATGTACTGCAAAATTTCAGCCATTACGCAAAAGGAACACGTTTATAAACCAAGTTTCTGTGCAACTGAAGAGTTTAATAAATATCTCTATGGGGTATTTTAGATAATTTTAAATGCAAGGAAAAGTTGGAATTCCTTTTTTTTTTGGAACATAAATAATTTAAATTATAGTCATAAGAATCCTTTCAAATTTTGCATTATGCTTTCTGCAAAATATCCTGTCTTCAAAAGTGAAGGTTTTTGTAGACACTCATTGCTTATATATTCCTTCCCCATCACAGAGTTGATATTTTCTCCTCTCCCATGCCCCCTTTTGGTTAGTGGTCTTATCCAAAGAACAGCAACATCTTCCCTTTTTGCCTTTCAAACCGCAGAGTTCACATACAAAAGGGATATCATCTTAGTCACCCAGTGTGTAAGAATAATTTAAAAATTAAATATTACAAGAAGATTTGATGTAGGAAGCTAATTTGAAAAGATGTGCTATTTAAGACCCTTGTAATATTGTGCTTACTGTTTTTTAAAATACCATTTGCTCTCACACAAAGGATGCAACAAACGTTTCTCTTGACACTGCCCTAAGTCTGCAAGGGGATGACAGCGAACGCAGTGTAAGACCAACAAAGGATACAAGTAAGTTTATGGATACTGTAACATGCAAACTCTACAAAAGACTCTTTTAATATAAAAATTGAATATACAGAGGATGACAAGGGATATAGAAATAATGTTTTGATCTATGAACATCTTTCATATCTCCTATGGCAACTCTTCTGAACTTTTGCCTCTGACAGAACAAGTTACTAAATCAGTATCTTCAGGTAAACACTGAATACACAACACAGCTTATAAGAATCTCTCTAGATTTACCCATTTGTATTTGCTGTAGAGATGTACACACATTAAATAAGATAGGCAGTACAACCAAGAAAAGGAAAATATATACCTCAATATAGTCCACAGTTTCCCCAGCTCACAATAAAATAAGTTAAACAGCTTAACTTGAAGAAATTTCTGTTCTCACAGTTCACATCTGATGACCACAGAAGTCAACGTTTTATACATTCTTGACTTTTTTTTTCTGCTAACATGTAAAACATCCAAAAATGAATTGAGATGTAAGTGAATTTGGGTATAATATGATTCTTAGGACAAAAACAGTTAAAACACATCAGGAACATTCTTCCTACTGGCTCTGAGGTGTATTGTCCAGAAGCTACTTAACGAGCCATGATGATTTTTACATGTAAAAAGAAAAAGCTGTTTTCTGACAAACAGAGCACTGAAAAAAGAGAAACATTTTGGGTCTATCTGTGATTTCACAGATGATTCAGCAAGACCATTGCAGTGTCCATCTGCACTGAAGCTGTAATCACAGGGATTAGCTACTGCCAAATAGCATCTGTTAACAAGCCCACATCAAAGAGGAACAAATCAGGGAAAACCCCAGAGTTTCTAATCAGACAACTATAGAAAATGTTGCATTTTAGATAGCGATACCATTGTTTCTCCTCCCCCCCCCCGCCCCCCCCCCCGCAATAGAAGCGAGGCGACGCTCTTCCGATCAAACAAACTGGGTGGAACTCAAAGTATAATGAATGGTAGCTTTCACAAAGTTGAAGCTCCAAATCTCAATCCCATTTTCTGCAGTTCCTTAGTAAGAAGAAAAAAAAAGTGCTCTAGTACACATACTGGTTTGGCCATTGATTATTGACTACTTCAATATATTGACTATTTCAGTAACTCTTCAGATTGGGGAAGATCCTTTTGTTCTATGCAGTTTTAAAAGACTACCTAGCAGCACGAAACTACTCTTTACTACAGACCAAATTGGAAGCCAAAAAAAAAAAATCAGGGTATTAAATATACGTGGAACTTGCTGCTAGTAGAACAACTAAAAATATAATACAGGGGAAATCTTAAAAGATACCAGAAAAAAATGTTTTGAATATTAGTTGAATAACTTTTAACTGTCTACTCAAAATAATTTGCTTTCAGATTTACCTACTTGTCTGCTCTGTGTGTGTTTAAGTGGATCAGTGTACTGCGAGGAAATAGATATCGAAGCTGTGCCCCCACTGCCAAAGGAAACAGCGTATCTATATGCACGATTTAATAAAATAAAAAGGATAGCAGTCTCAGATTTTGCTGACATTAGTAAGTAATTTGTAATGATAATGTATTTGTTGTTGTCCTTTAATATTATGCCAAAATAAGATATACTTTATATTTTGCTAGGTTATGCAATGTGTATTACTTAATTCAGTGCTTATGCTAGAAGAGGAGCTGTGAAGACAATACGGATAACCCGCTTTGGCCCACATATCCATTTTAATCAAGCAACAGGGTGCTAAAAGTCAAACTTAACCGTCTCCTGGCCAGTCTTAAGTGACCATGTATCTTTCCTTCCAGTGCTCCATAGATCTCTCCCACCTACTTCACTCTATGACATAGCAAATTCTACCAGGATCTAAAATCATGTTTTCTCTATGCAAACAGGAACGATCACATACGTGTATATATATAGTCTTAATAATGAGGAAACCCAAGTGTGAATTTTATTCACATTTTGTGATCTACAGGTGTAAATACTAACAGGATAGTGCAGCCATTGTCATAGCGTCTAACATAAAACCATGCATGTTTAGTATGTTACGCAACTATAAATTTGATACTTAGATTTCTATTTCTTTTGCGTATAGCTACTTTGAGAAGAATTGATTTTAGTGGAAATAGGATAGAAGAAATTGAAGATGGAGCGTTTTCAAAGCTTCTGTTATTGGAAGAACTTTCTCTTGCTGAAAATCGGCTTGTAAAACTTCCTGTTCTACCTCCCAAACTAACAACGTTTAATGCAAACCAAAACAGAATCAAGAGCAGAGGAATCAAAGCAAATGCTTTCAAAGTAAGTAAAAGCTGACAATCTAGGCAACCAAGGTAAATAAAAGGAGTATACCATCACTGGGATTTTCCTGTGTTTTTGTGATCAAAGAAACAGTCAAGGACAAAGAAGCTTTTCAGGTTTTTTGTTTTCAAGGCACTCTGGAATAATACTCCTATGCACACTAGCGCACTCGTAGTAGTTCATCTAAAAATTCTTGTCTTTAAGATATAATCCTCTACTTCCTTTCTCTCTCACACGCAAAGAAATAGTGGATTCAAAACTAATAGCTCAAATACAAGTCTGTGGATGACATAAATGCTATTAAACAAGGATATATATTTATAGTGGTGTCAAGTTTTTATAACCAGTATGCCAACACTGAAATTTCCAGCACATAGAAGGCCTGGGACTTTCTTGGTACAATAGGATTCAACATTCACAGCAAAATATTCCCTGTTAGATCACTTTATAGGCTTTCTCTGCAATCAGAAAAATATAGATGGCTTATAACAGACACAAGAGTAAGCAATATCAGCACTGATTCTCTCTCTTTCTTTCCACTAGAAGCTGACAAATTTGGCCTACCTCTACTTGGGACATAATGCACTGGAGTCTGTTCCCCTGAACTTACCAGAGAGTCTGCGTATTCTTCACCTTCAGGTATTACTGAAGTATTTCCTTAAGTTTATATTATAAAAAGACTTAGCTGCACAAACCAATATCCACTTCCTTCTAAAAGTTTAAACTGCAGTTGTGCTACTAGTCTAGTGCTCCTCCAAATAAAACAATTTAGCTCCCTTCTGTTTGGCCACAACCAGTGTTCAACATGCACATCCTGATTAATACACAGGAGGAACAAGTAGTTGATTCTAGAGAATTATTTCAAGTCTTAAGTAAAATTTAAGTACCCTTACTGTCAGAAACTCTTAGCTAACTACCATGCAAAAATTTCTCATTAGCTTTTGTACACCAAGTATAGGAAATGGTAAAAAAAAAAAAAAAAAAAAAAGGAATAATCTTTTGTCAACCGTACATTCCAAAGCTCAAATTGTTAATCAGTTCATTGATTGGTTTGAAGAGACTTGATTCCTACCTATCTTTAACACAATCAATCTCAGTGGCAATATAATGGGAGGGGATAAGAATAATATTACAGCTCGGCAATTCGCTAACTTATGTCTGTGCATGCATGCACGTGTATTTATTTTAAAATGAAAATTTGTTTTGTTTTGCAGTATAACAATATTACTACAATCACTGATGACACATTCTGCAAGTCGAACAACACACGTTACATCCGCACGCGTATGGATGAGATACGGATGGAAGGCAATCCGATCCTCCTGGCAAAGCACGTTAATGCTTTTTCCTGCTTGAGAACATTGCCTGTAGGGACATACTACTAGTCACTACTTACATAATTATACATGCCAAAATTCAAGCATGGTAACAAAAGATCATTCTTATTCCTGTTTACATGTTTATAACCTCTCTTTTGCTAATGCAGTTTTTCCTGCGTACCCTGAACTTTTTCCTATGTTGAAATGGAGTTCTCTAAAATAACTATTTCAAAACAGCCACTTAATTTAGGAGTTACAATGCCACCCATGCTTTCAGATTCTTTTGTTGATGAAAGCATGAAAACATGTGTACACTTGCATATGGTTTCAAAATTTTAATTCACTACTTTACATGTAGAGAAAATCACTTAACTGCTTTTTCACATTCTTTATCAATTTCCAGGACAATCACCACATTTTACTTTCAGATAAACACAAACATTCTTCGAGCAAGCTACAGAGGAAAAATACATTTTAATTCCTATCACACTTGCTTTCATCTGAAATGAAACTTTTTTCAGCTGACCTTCGAAAGTGCATGGAATGAAGTTGCATATGAAAGAAAGTTATGTTTAGACACAGAACATCACAATGCTTAACTTTATTAAAGCTTTCTTGAAAACTTGATCAATGGAAAATTAGAAAAATTCTTATCTAGGCTTAGTGTACCTAGCAACAAGCAAGTGGAACATTTCAAATGTGTCAAATGTTCTTTTAATATTTTTCTTTCAAAAATAATCTAAATACAGTTATAGATATATATTACAATTGAATGTATACATATATACACATTCAACTGTATATGCTACATATGAATATTTTTACACATTTTTGATGGAAATATAATATATATATATATACATACACACACACACCTTGTTCAGCTGTGCTCATATGAGTCAACTTTAACTTCCCATTTAAATACAATGGTCAGCATACAGCATGGTATGACAGAGTACCTTGGTTATTAAGACATGATATAAACTGAGCCTTGTTCCACCACTTTTTCTTGATAGGAAATGTGACAATATAATTAATAGCAAAGCTGAATTAATGCTTTTACCTGTAAATGAGCAAGATTTCAACTAGAAGTCAGTACAAAGAAACAGAAATACCTTTGCACAGAAACACATTCAATCATTACACAAAAATCACATTAAATCTTTAAAAAGAAAAGCTGATTCTATCACTGATCTAAAAACAGTGCCTCTGAATATAATAGTGCTAAAGAAATAATGGTGCTAGTTTCATAGTGAATGAAACTAGTATCATTTCACTCAAGTACTTTAAAACAATCTATTGAAAATAGAAAACAATGTGTGCAGACCTCAGTAATCCATTCACCTAAAACTAGACATAATTTCTTCCAGAACACAGTGTTTCTAATTACACAAACATACATTTCTTCTAACTTGGTTTCTCCCCTCAAATACCTACCACAGGCTTAAACTCTTCAAACAAACAAAGGCCAAACAAGTGCTAGTACTATTACCGGATCAACTTCATACTAACTTTGAAGCTAGTGTAGATCTCTAATTTGTAGAAATAGTTAAGCACCAAATGCATGATGTATTAATACCACCTAGAATACTGATTTTATAAGATATTTTGTATTAATTATGTCTATCTTATTTAGCTAAGCCTTGATTTATTAGCGCTTGTGCTCTGGGGAATTATTAATAAATTCAAACAATTTTGGACATACTGATGCTCTGCCACTAAGAGTGTTGAGATCTAGGAGACTGTAAGTCACTTTTTAAGGTTAAGTGACTATGTCAAGCATCAACTGTGGGTTCATCGTTCTGGAAAGAGTAAGCAAATATGCAAAGCAAGACAAATATATTTTTGCCCTGAACCCATTACTCAAAAAAGGCATAGCAGTCCCAAGTTTCCAGTAGAATTATTTTAACAAGAAATTCCATTGTCTTAGTGCATCTGAGAACAAAATGTCCTACAGTGAAAATAACATTTGATTTTCATTTTTCCCATCTAAGTCATAAAATTTTGATATTTTCAGGTGTTTAGCAAGAAGATAAACAGCCCCAAAGCATATCAAAATACATGCCAATTACAATCCAAATTTATACCAGGAAAAAACCAAAAGCCAGCAATTCACTCATCCCTATTTGATAAGATGAAGTAAACACAAGTTAGAAGGCTAAGTAGTGCCTCTGATCTTATTCTCATTACAAATCATTATCACTAAAGCTCTTTCTAATATTAATGGAGTCAATATCAAAATTATTCCTATTAATTCCCTGTGAAAACAAGCATGTGCATTCACATGTATAAACAGGTGTATGCACATTTATGTAATACATGTACACACAAACACACTAAGATCTTACTTCTACCACACCATTAATTTTACATTAAGTTGTTGTATATATTTTTGAAAAGGTACTAGACATCAACAATAATTCTAATTTAATGCTCTTAATATTTAGTGAGCAAACCACAAGTAGACAACTGGTATCTTCTGAAAGCCCGACATAGACAATAAATTATCTGATATATTTTAATTTACTTTTCCCCATTCACAAAACATTAAAACATCAAAATATTAAGTGAGAAGGGCTATACTATACAAGATTTTTTGCCTTCTGTTTTCGTGACCTGTATTAATATCAAGCTGAATGTACAATGTTTTTCCCCATTACTTATTTCTAGTCTGTATTTCCAATAAAACTTGAATTTTTTTCTTGTTTATCAACTTGAATAATCTGCTCTTCCAACAATACCTACATACTTGAGTTATGCCGTCTCATAGCAGACTACAGGTGTGCCGAGATGAGAAAATTATTTGTAGCTGTAAATCCATTTTCTAATCATGTTTATTGTGGCAATGCAGCAAGACCTGCCATACAAGTAATATTATATGACTATCACGGGGGGTGAGGGGGGAACAAAATACCCTAAGCTACGACTTCTGGGACACTTCTATCACCTCTCCAATATTTATTTAAAGTGCTACCTTGTAGATTTTTTTCTGCACTAGAAGATGGGAGTAGCAGCAGAAGGTAGTAAAGGTATACTGAACTCTTTGTGTGTGTGTGTGTGTTTGTGTGAAGCATGCATATTGCGGACTAACCTGTTTCAGTAAAAATTCACAACTGCTTAGGCTCAAAGGCAGGGAATATATGATGTAGAGCACAATTCGTTTACAACTGAACATTGTCCTATCCAAACCTACTTAAAGCTGCCCCTGCTCTCTAGAAGAGCCTACTTATTGTCAAATATATATGTCAAGCAGCTTTTTTGCTTAATCCAAGTTACTTGTCCCAGAATTATTTTCTTAAACTGCAAAAACACGCTATAAAACTGCCATTTTTGATGATCAGCTTCATTTGCAAATTGCAGTAGTCATTCATCTCAAATCTCCATTACTACTAAATTATCCATTCACTTCTATTTTATTGATTCCTTCTCAAGTACCAGAGCTAATCGGGGGGGGGGGGGGGGCGGGAATCCACCTTTCCTGCTTTTACACTATGCTATGACAAAACTATTAGAAGCACCGCCTATCTCTATCTAATAGCCTGGGTAATTTTGTTTTCAATAACTAAAGAATAAGAAATATAAAAGCCAAAAAACCACTCCAAATAAGTCTTCTCTCCAATACTGTTTCCAGTTAGCTGGATGTATACTTGAAGTCTATCAAGCTGGTAGTCAGAAAAAAATCCAAAGTTTAATATTGTTATTGAAGTGTGAATATTTACAGGATAAGACTATTCATTTACTTTATGCAGATGTTAAAAGCCATTCCTAGCCACCTTCACAGAATTAAACACAGGATATTGTTACAAATGCATATATCACCCTTAGCATCCAGCTTGAACGCTTTGAACTGTCAGGTTTGATTCACCATGCCTTTGTTAATTCTCTCATCTCAGAAAGCCTTCTACTTCTAAATGAAATTATTACTAATGCTGACAAAAATAAGGCAGCCAAAGAATATCTTCATAGGACCATATTCAATCATATTCTCCCAAGTTTGTCTGCCCTTCTCATCACTATCTTTGTCAACTAAAAAAGTAACTTTAAGAACAGTATTTGTAACATGGATGTAAACCAGCAGTGTACAATATATGTATGGAGATACATTCACTGAAGACACATATACATTCTATATGAAATACCATTATCCTTTACATTCAGAGCCTGACCAAACCATTTTTAGAACTGCTTCCTTAAGACACACATGATAATTCAAAATACATCTCCAGACCTATCTCCTATTTTTAAAAATTTTTGTACTGAATTTTAAAATGAGTAATATTTACATTGTCTTAGATACCACAGTGGCTACTGCCACAAGGCTGATCTAAGAATTAGTGAAGCTGGGGGAAAAAAAAAAACAACACAAGAAAACAAAACAAAAAACACACCATAAACCATAAAGCCCTCTGTGCTCCCTCTACCTTGTCAGTCTCTATTTCACTATTGAACAATTAGCCTTTATACAATAGCCAGCAGGATTAGACAACATCAGTTTACACTCAGCTGAGGATAGGGTTTCTTTTTTTAAATGTCAGAATTGACCAAACAGATTAAAGAGAATGAAAAATATTAATCTAGCACAGAACTCTGAAGAACCTAAAAGATTCAAAATATAGGAATCAAAGTAGTTCACACTTCATAATACAGCTAAAAAGCAATGTGGGTGCTGAGTTTAAGGACAGTAAATGCTTGAGCTAAATAAAACTGAGCTAAAAGAATAAATAAAAACAATTAAGTAGCTAAACATCAACCGGTAACACTAACCACTCCACCACAAAAGATGTTCTGTGTTTGCAAGACTGCTGTATTTTTACTTTGAAAAAGAGTTACTTACCTTAAAACCAGTACAAAGCTAACAAGCCAAATAACATTAATTTAAAACTAAATTGAAATAGTATTTTCCACTTAAAAGGGAGGAGCAGTTTATTTGCTCTTCAAGTGAAATATTGCTGAACTGGAAGTGCTGTCACCCAAACATGTCGTCACACTTTCAAAAGAGACAGATTCAGTCTTTCAGAACTAACGCTTAAATGCCAAATACCACAAATGTTATTTTCTTCTAGTTTCCTACCGCCCCCCCCCCCCTTTTTTTAAACACCCAAAATGAAATGTAATGGCAATAAACAACTGTCTTACTCCTCCAGAAAGAAGACACTGATATTCTTATTTTCTTCTACATGTGAGGACCACAGCACTAGCATGGTAAAAAAAACCACCACAATACCAAGCAAGGGCACTGCCCCTTGAATACAACACAAACATCCTCATCTAATATTCTCTGCTCAACACAAAGAATTAAGATTCCCAGACTCTGCTGAAGAGCTAATTTCTTCTTCATTGCTCTGTCCTGATGAACCACTTAAGAACCAAATGGAGAATTTATATAGAAAAGTTCAATAGACAGTACCTTGAAATGTAAGAATGTGCATCTACGATGTTCATACCACTCAGCATAAGATGAAAGGCTTCTGAAAAACAGCAGAAGATTTCCGTGTTCTTCAATGCTGCAAAAGAAAAATATATTATTTATCCCAAACAGTACTAGTCAGAAGTATCAATTCTATAGCCTAAAATTTGCAATTTTAAGAATTTGTGACTAGTATTGTTCGATTTTTGAAGCCAGAATTCACCAAAAAAAGTCAGGAAAAATATGTATTTACTGAAAAAAAATAACTGTGTTTAAAATCCTCAACAGGAAAGCAGCTACAAAATTAGTCATGTACGTAATATGTGATAACTCAGTAAAGTAGTCCTCCTAAAAAATCTTAGTTTAACTTTACGCTTTGTTCATCTAATACTCTTCTTTCTGAATAAATTCCAAGGTATTGTGTAGAAAAACAGTAACCTGAAAAACTGGTAAGATTAACCAAATTACATTATTAGGTACTGAATGGTCCTGTGGTATTTGTTCTAATCAACCAAATCTTTGCATGCCATTTATTATTGGCCTCTGCCTGCATGATAGTCAGCTTTTCAAAATTGACCTTGAAATATGGAAATCAAGAAAGTCAGCTCATTAGATGATGCATGGCAAATTTGATTTAGAAATAACTGTTGATACGCAGTTAAATCTTGAGTCATCTCCCATTAAGGAAAATAGCGATATTTTCAATAATCAGTGCAGTAGGGCAGGATGGAGAAAACAGACGCAGATAAATCTATGACTGAGAAATGGACTGCAGAGATATTGCTGCCAGGCACTTTCTAAGCAGAGACTAATTAACCTGGATGGAGCAAGCTGATTCTGGCAGAACTCCCCTTGGTATTTCTGCAGTTTTGGACTCTCGTGTGATTTAACAGTTCATCTAATGAGCATGGATATATGTGGATACAACATGGCTTTATTCATTCAAATGATTCCATGCTTGCACTAAATTCTCTTGGAACCTGATGTTCTACAAAGAACAGTGCAAAGACCTTTGTTAGATGTTCAAATAGCCAGAACAGATTCAGCAGTGCTTACAGTCTATATTATAAGAATAACAAATGCTGTTTTGGCAGGGTAATATTTCAACAGCAACATGCTACTGCAAATAATTTGTTTTTCACCCATAAAGCCTCTGGAAAGAGAGACATCAGAAGTAGTCATTTTACTTTCTATCAAGTCAGGAATTTTCAATACAGGAGATAGAGCATATGAGAATTAAAGAAAAGACCCTATTGCTTTTGCCTTTGCCATTTTCAGAGTAACTTCAACAGCATCAAGTGCAAATGTTCATGTACAATGAATCCATGCTTAGTATGAGTTTTTTTTTTCCATTTCTGCTGACCTTAGCTACCAAACAGAAACAGTTTTTCTACTTCAATGACTAGCACTGAAGTGATTTCCTTTTGTTATACCTTTACTGCTACATCCTCCAGTAAAACTGCGTTAGTCTGTATGGCAACTAAGATGCATATAAGCAAAATGGTTTTGGTAGGACACCGTTACACATTCCTTCTGAAACAGCCCAGACAGTCAAAAGAAGTAAGTAATGTGCAAAAACTTGCCTCAGAGCAATCGGATTGGACCAAATCAACTGGATTAAGATGTGAACACCTATGGTAGGTGCCGTCACACAAGTGGAGAGTTTGTGGTAATCAGGAACCTGAACAGACCTTTTAACCCTCTTTATTGTTAACAAAGTGAAGGCGACCATTAGAGCTGAAAAACTGTATACATGCTTTAATCAAAAGAGAAAATATAATAACGCATCCACTTTACAAGGAATAATTGTACTAAAGACAAGCTAGTGAAAATAGGTGGGGAGCTGGTTTGGGGAGAAGATGAGGTGGAGGTGTTTGTCTTGGGATAAAAATCATTGCCCTTCAAATTTCTAGTAATGTAAGTAAAAAGAAGGGAAAGGAAGGAATATAGGAAGACAGAAATTGCTGAGTCACCAACCATCCATCCTGCGTGGTCAGGGTGGTGGGAAGGAAGAGGGAACACTCAAAAAATGTGCAGTTTTGACTAAAGAATCATGGCAAGACTGCAATATTCCCCAAAAGCTAACAACAACTGAGTTTCTGAACACCTGAAGCAAGAAGATTCTTTAATCGTAAGGATGAAAAGCTTCACATCATCATTCATGTGAAGCCACAGCAGACAAAACAGAATATTAGTAGTCATTGTCAAATCATACTTGTCAAGCGCTGCTTTGAAAGTAAAGGTTTATTTCAGTTACCAGTATAGGATTTTACAAATCTTGCCTGGGAAAAACTTAGAAATACCTGACAGACACTTGGGAGTATTTCAGAAAGTTACAGAGAACTAAATGCAGGTAATAGATAGTTCATGTGTAAGATTGCCTTCTAATACCTTTCTTGTTCGAGATGAGCTATTCTTTTTTGATTTTCAGAATAGCTGAAAGCAGAAACCTGAAGCCCTTAGCAGAATGGTTGCAAGCTGAGTCATTTCAGCAATTCATGGGAGAGCTTCGCCTCAGATCCAGCTTTACTTAATATACAGGAACAGCAATGTGCTACACAGACACACTGGAAAAAATGTGATGTTCATTCAGACAT
This sequence comes from Stictonetta naevosa, assembly GCA_011074415.1. Taxonomy (NCBI): domain Eukaryota; kingdom Metazoa; phylum Chordata; class Aves; order Anseriformes; family Anatidae; genus Stictonetta; species Stictonetta naevosa. Next base: position 5,855,271 of record CM021708.1, on the reverse strand, counting down.
TGAAAACGTAAAAGAAAAGCCAAACAAGTTTTATCCTAGCCTGGAAAGAACAACATCATTAAAAGGAAGTTACTAAAGTAGTCACAACTGCCAGCAAAACCAGGCCAAGACAAAAAATGCTGGCAGTACAGGCAAAATTGAGTCCCTGGAAGGAAGTAGACACATACTGATTTACAATAGCTGACTAGCTATGTGTTCTGGACAGGGTTGTCTTTTTTTTTTTTTTTAAAACCACAACTCATAATTGTACATATAAAAATCTGTACACAGTATAGTAAAAATCTAGACTTAATAACGACTGCCCACATCTCGCTGTCTAGCGAACATGATTCTACACATAAAGCAACATGCCTTTTAAGACTACGTACATGGAAAGAGGTGAAATAGAAGGTTGTAATAAGCTACATGCTTAATATGTGTTTTTAAAAAGACAATTCTTATGGAATATCCACTTTTATGCAATTTAAAGGAGGTCACAAACCTTGTGACATTATTTTAACATAACATTCTTTGTTTTTATTTCCTTTTTCCTCTCAGATTCATCTTTCAGCAATATAGATGAAAATTTTCAAGGCTGGACCTTCTAGCAGAGAAAGATGGTTTTGGCTAACGAGTTCAAACAGCCAGTTTCAAATGTAAAAAACAGCCTACAAAACATATAGGTATGTTCCTGAAAGGGACGGACTACAGCAAATATTAAAGCTGTCACTAGCAGACTTCAGTCGATGCAAAACAAAGCACAACTACATACATACATAGGAAATACAAAGATGCATTAAACATTTAAAGAGCCATACAAAATGGTTAAGGTAACAAGAGGAAATTACAGTTTTGAAAGAAGCAAGGACTTCTGCTTCTCAGCTCCTGAGTCTGAAAATCATTAGGCAACAAGGTCCTCTCCATTTATCATCTTCTGATAAATGACTTTCTAGCAATACTGTTTATCTCCAATTTAAGAATGAAAAACATAATACAGCATGCCCACCTTTGTCACACAACAACAATGTTGAATGGTACAAGAAAAGGATCCAAAGTTTCTTGGATCAAACAGACCATATATCTGAGGTGAAGGAGAACTAAGTAATAAATTAGTTACTGTTTCAAAATAGGCAGTTTTTAAAAAAAATGTAGGACATGATGTATGTATAGGATCAGTTATGCCTAAGTATAAACTCCTCTTAGGTAAATTTAACCAGCCCTGTATCTCTACAATAGAAATCTGGATTTGGTACTTGGGAGGAAGAGGAGGGATCTGTGCTGGCATGAACAGATACAAGTAACATAAATGCTTTTCTTACATTGTTATGGAAGCCAAAACTCTGCATATGAGCACTGTTTCAATTAACTGTCTGATAGCTTTTCAACTACTCATAAACAAACAAAACCGTCTAGAACAAGTAAAGTCCTAAATTAGCCTTAATTCCTGATGTTGAAGCCAAACTACCACAAATTCTATAATACCAAGAACACTTTCAAAAAAATATAACAAGGTATTATGAGAGTGCATGTTAAAGCCCTTTTTGGAAAGAAGTAAGCAATACAAAATGTCACTAGATTTGTAAAAAAAATAATAATAATCCACTAGGAGCAGAAAACACTGGTCTCCAAAGCCAACATCTATGTAACAGAGAAGTTATCCAAAAACAGCAAATAGCATTTTCAGGCTGAGATTTAGCTATGAATCAGGTTAAAACCACATGCCCTTCATCTGAACAGCATTTCCCTTTTACTAAATAACAACATCAACAAAACACAAAAGTATACAAGAAGCTTAAATGTTATGACACTATTCAAAGCTCTGTAAGTTATTTTAAGACAGGAAACCTATTGTAACTCAGAGCAGCATGCAAGACTTCTTGCATTAGGGTATGAAACCAAGGAATGACTCTTACAGCTGTGGGAAGAATTCATGCTTCACTTCCCTTCCAAGAGACCTACCCCATGCAGTGTTTAATGTAATGCAGACCTTTCACAAGTCCTTCACTCTGACTGATCAATTCTAATTAATAAAACAGCAGCTTTTAAATTGTCTAGAGACTCCTCCTATTTAAGTAATCTATGCATTAGCTGGTCTCCCATTACTTGTTGGGCTAGTTCAGTCAAGACAAATAGGAAAAAAAGACTGGGAACAGCATTTTTCATAGATGTTCTGGTCCTCAGCACTAATAAAGTTTAGCATAGATGATAACTGGAGCAAAGGGAACTTGAGCAAAATTCAAAAATACAGTGTTGTGATTCCATCTGCATACACCTTTTACTATCACAGTATATTTAAGAAATGGCACACCTTAAAAAAATAAGTATTACATATTCCAGCAGTAGCTGTTTGAAATTAAACTGTTGAATTTTGCTTCTTCTAAAAACACGTTGCTCAAGTGCTTTAGTATTCCCTTTTTCTTCCAAAGCATTTAAAAAGCAGCATGAGCTTGAGAATTACAGTTGACCGCCAAGTTTTTAACTCCAGTGCTATTAAAGACCCTTTTCAATCATACATTATGAAAAATGTAACAAATGAAAAAAAAAAAGTGCTGAAGATTTAAAAACACAAGCCACCAGAGAAAACAGAACAGGGAATGACAATGGATTCGTCCAGGCTGGGCCACAGAGGTAAAAGAAAGGAACAAAGTGGTGGGGAGACTGAAAACAGTACCAGATTCAGCTGGTCAAGAAATGGAAGAAGAGGGAGAGAAGGTGTGGGAATCCAGATCCTAAGAGCAACTAGGAGAATAAAGAATAAAGGACGAGTTGGGAAAAGCCTGAAACTGGACACGAAAAAGAGGGGATTGGGAATTAGGGTAAGAAATCATAACTAGCTAAAGAAGAGATTGAAAAAACAATAAAGGGAGATCGCATAATCGGAATAAGTCAGTCTAATGGTGCACTGCTGTCAAAACAGACATTGCCACCATCAACCCCACTCTGGCCACATATTTTCTGTCTTAGGTCAGTAATAAATACAATTTATTTTTATACACTACATTTATACATTATTATGAATTACTTTTTCAACCAAATGACTACATTAGTCTTATTTGCCTTGTGGCTTCATGAATTTACACACTGGCGTGAGAACAACATAGTACATGCAAATCAAAGCTAAAGCGAAAGCAGAACCGCTTTCTTTACTGATGGCCAAGTCTTAATTCATCTCATAACACTCATGAAAACATAGGTTTACTTATGAATACCAGCATGACATGGAAAAAGACCAGGGCAGTGAAGAGAGAGGGACAGAACACGAGTGCTCAAGCTAAGATGAAATAAAGTCTGCCACTGTTTCAACACATTAATTTCCAGTGTAACTGTCAAGTCCCAAGACAACTCTGCTGTCAAAAAATATGCATAAAAAAAACAGAGTAATTTCCTCTTCTAAATCCTACTACTTGAGAGCAGTCAACTAATATTCTTAGTCATAACACTAGCTTTAGTAGATTTGTATGGAAATTCCAGAGCTTCTTACCAAAAACTCAGCTGTCAGTACAGACTAATGAAGCCTGAGGTAACTTAACAGACATTTTTTCTCCCCTATCCATTTGCCTTCCCTTTCCCTTCTCAAGTCTGAAAAATAATATAAAACAGAAGTCACTTAAAGAACACATCAAGTTTGCAGCTGACACCAAGCTGAGTGGTGCAGCTGACTCTTCAGAGGGAAGGGCTGCCATCCATAGGGACCTTCACAGGCTTCAGAGGTGGGCCTTTGCGAATCTCATGAAGTTCAACAAGGTCAGGTAAAAGTTGCTGCACCTGGATAGGGGCAATTCAAAACACCAGTAAAGACTGGCTGACAAATGGATAGAGAGCAACCACACAGAGAAGGACTTAGGAATACTGGTAGATGAAAAGTTTGATGTGACCCAGCAATGATTGCTTGCAGTCCAGAAAGCCAACCACACCCCGCACTGCAAAGGAAGTGTGATCAAGTTGAGGGTGATGATTGTCCCCCTCTACTCTGCTCTTGTGAGACCCCACCTGCAGTACTGTGTTCAGCTCAGAGGCACCCAACATAAGGCAGCCAGGGGCCTGTTGGAGCAAGTCCAGAGAAGGACTGTGAGGACGACCAGAGGGCTGGAACACCTCTCCTATGAAGACAGGCTAGAGAGCTGAGGTTGTTCAGCCTGGAAAAGAGAAGGCTGTGTAGACACCTTACGCCATCCAATACCTAAGGGGTGCCTACAAGAAAGCTTGGGAGGGACTCTGTCAGGGAGTGCAAATAGGACAAGGGGTAACTAAAAGAGGGTAATTTTAGACATTTGGAAGAAATTCTTCACTCTGAGGGTGGTGAGGCCCTGTCCCAGGCTACCCAGAGAAGCTGTGGCTGCCCCATCCCTGGCGGTGCCCAAAGGCCAGGCTGGATGAGGTTGGGGGCAACCTGGGCTGGGGGGAGGTGTCCCTGCCCATGGCAGGGGGGGTAGATTTGGATTATAAGTTCCCTTCCAACTCAAACCAGTCTATAATGATTCTATGAAATAATAGATTTGTTCCCAGCATAGTTTGCCAGCAGATTTCACAGTGGAATACTAGAGAGAAATCATTTGATCATTATTCATCCCGCATACCAAAAGCTGACACCCTCCAGAAAATAAGAGTAGCATGCAGTCATGCGCTTGAGATTTAACACTTGTTTTTTTAACCCATTGTGCAAATACACTACTCCAGATTTTTAAACTATTTCTTAACTTTTTATTTTCTTACATAATATCAGTGAAAAAAAATCCAGATATAAAGATGAGAAATGGGATGTTGAACAGAGAATTAGTAGCAGGCAAGTACTGGAGAGGGGCTCTGTATTACACTCTAGCCATTCCTCATCCAAGTTTAGCCGTCATTGCACATCTGCAACTCATATACACATCTGAGTAACAGATAACTTCATGATTACGTTAATGAAAATGCTCTGAGATTAGCTTGTTGTATCTTTATCTGAACCAAACAATTACAAAGAGCTAAAACATATTACAACCCAGAACCTGTTTCTGTTTAACATGAATTCCTATCAGCCCTTTCAGACCTTAACAATGATGTTCATTTCATCTTCTCTCCAGAAGGATACAGAGTAGAGCTTGGAAGTGTTCAGGTTAGGCTAACAGTACATTACCAAGCAAAGAAACTGACTGCAAGCAATTTTCATCAAAATTTGTTATTGCCTTTACTATCAGATATCCCATACAGTATGTCTCCTTAAAGAAAAAACTCCACCTTACCTGGACACAAACTTGCTTATGTCTGAATATTCTCCAGGTTCCATTATAATTCTGAGATCAGTAATAACAGCAGACACATTCTCTTTGTTCTGGATTGGAGAAATAATAATGTGGTATTTTAGAATTTTCTCTACCAAGAAAAAGAATGCATTTATATATAAAATAGTCAAAAATTTATGCTAATGCCTTTAAACACAAAAATACTTAAAACAACATTTATTAAAATACATCCTATTTCTATGATTTTTTTTTTTCATTTCAACAATATCAGTATCATCCAGACAGCAAGGCTTTTGGAATAACACCTCAACTACTCAGCACAGAGAACATACATCTATAAAAGAAGACATTTATAAGACGTGTATCTATTTCCTTCCATGTCATTTCCATTTCTTTAAGGTTCTTCATATTTTCCAGCACAACACCTTCCTAGCTGTCACATAAACCAGAAAACTCAAGTATAACGTTTCATCTGGAAAACTTATTAATGCTATCCTAAATTAAAAAACAAAAACAAAACACACAAAAACCTACCAATACTCAGGGATATGTACGTTATAACAAAATTAAAATGTTTCCAAATTAAAATACCTAACAGCATATAAAAAACATTCAGAAAAGATCACATAGTAATGAAGTCAAAATAATTTAATTTTTTCCTACACATTCTTAAACACGGAGGTAAATGTTAGATAACACTGAATGGAAAGGCTTAAAATAATGGCTTGAAGACCATAGCAAATATATCACTTTATCCTAGAGACTTTGTACTTTTTCTTATTCCCAGTCACTACAAAGGAAGGGCAACAGAGGAAACTAAATGGACAAGCTGAAGGCAAATGCAAACATACCGCAGCAATCCCTAGTGCAGGTTGGACAGAAGTACTGCTAACATTGCCATCAGTAAAGACAGAAAAAGCATGCCAAGACACTACAAAGTTTAGTGGTTTGAGCAAGTAACTTCAGAAAAAATAATAAATTTAGAGCAAAAGGTTCAACGTGTGCATGGAGCTGTAGAGAAGCTGGTAGCAGCTATAAGCTAATATGCTACCCTCTAAGAGGACTGGTTTTCCAGGAAATGGGTTATTTACGTATGCCAAGATGCCATCTAAGGGTCAAATAAAAAGATTTAATTGTAAAAGTTGCTTTCTTCTCAAGAACTTTGAATGATTCCTTTCTCAATAGTTTTAGACTTGTTTGAGCAGATTTTCAAGCTACTTGTACATGTCCCCTAATAATACCCAACAACAGTTGGAGTGGAAATAATAAATCAATGCTTTTACATTAAACCGCTTTCTTCATTCACATTTTGACCTTCATAAGCATCTATCTCTGCATAAGAGTGAATAAATAAGCTTGCACTCTAAGCTGGCAAAACACTAGCCAGCTTTGACATATAAGCTATATGCTAGTCTGATGCTGTACCAAAACCAAAGAATCAGATAAGATGCAGAATATGTCAGGCAGTGAGTGACCAATACTACATTAATGATCAACCTCAATCACTGAAAGCTAGCCACAGCGAACTCGACTCAGATCTGTCTGTTCCTCTGTACAATTGTAGCCTGGAATACAGCCTTTAGCATGAATGACATTTAACACTATCTATAGATAATATTAGAATTATCAGAACAATTTGTTACTGTATACCAATTGGCTTAATTTAAGATGCTATGGAGCTAACTATGGCAACTTTACGAGATTAAACAGATCAAGCTGATGGTGCGAAGAAAAACGTTTTTCTTGCTGCATACCAACGTATTTGTTGTCTACTGAGCATTTCCCCAAAAGCTGTTTTCTTTTATTTCTCAAAATGGGTAAAACTAGCTGCAACTTTACATTACCTCACCCATGCTGATCTCAGTACAGGTTACTTTAAATACAGCTGTTAATGCTGTATATTAGAATAGACATGCATACTTCTCTGTTTTAATATGCAAGAAGCCTAAGGCACCAGAAAAAAAGTTTCCAGGCCTTATTAGTCTGGCCTGAAGTCGTAACGTTCCTGAAAGCTTTGCAGGCAGACTCCTGCATCCACAGAAGACCCACTGACTTCACTGTGGGATGAGCTGCACAGTATTGAAGTCTGTGGCAACTGAAATAACGTGTCTCTACTTCTACATGACAGAAATAGCCAACTAGAACTACACGAAGTTTGAATGGAATTGCTAACAATCTATAGGTGAGCTACGCTTTTTCATTATAATGAAATGGGAGATTGTAATCTATAAGATTAAAATATTTCTAACATGTATATCTAAAAAATATAACCCTTCAACTTGAATTTTAATTCTAAGTTTTCTTAAAATCTGTTTAAATAGTTCTAACAAAATGATAATACAGAACTGTATGTTAGTGAGACAATGGGTTGTATTTTACAACTTTATCTAGATCATTACGTTAGGATTGGTACAATAGCTATAACACAGTAACACTGTAAGTAAACACAAAACCTTAAACAGCATTCAAGCCCACATACACTCTCAAAATTGTGCAAAGGAACAGAAATAAGTGTTTGAAACTATACATGTACTTCTTGACTTGTGTATATAACACAAAATAAAGCCCCCAAACCTGTCTACTATACTACAGCTAAAAAACATACTCTGCACTGGTATCTGCTCTTATCATTTATTAATTTATCATTTTCCTGAACATGTCATCAATCCATGCCATGAAAAAGCATAAAATATTGTCAATTCTTAATGTATTAAGCTAAATTAACACATTGTACCATGTTTTAAACTGTAAGCTACAGGTGCTATGTATTTTTATTAAAGAAATTAGGTCATGCAAAAAAAGTAACGCAATTATGTATTTTTTTTTAAGGGAAGGTTTGTTTTTTAACACAGTTTTCTACACATCACCTGCTCTCAAAGAAACAAATAGCTTACTTGAGTGTTGGCGTTACAAGATTTAGGCGTTAGGGAGGTAAGTATTGCCATCTAGTGGTACCACAGATTTAAGCACCATGAATGCACTCCTAAATCGACTAGATAGATGTCTATTCATCTGTGCTTCGTTAACCTAAATTTTTGAAAAACTTAAAGAAGTAGCATACAGGTGAGAAATAAACAGCAATCTAATGAAGTCCCACGTTTGATGCAGGCTTTCTCCATGCTCAAAGCTAAATGCAGTTTTACACAAACAAATGGTAATTTTTTTCACTGGGAACACAAAATCTAAGCGATGCATGGACTTAAGAGGTTGCAGAATAACTTAATTCAACTGACCTCTTGCAGTTTCAAATTACACAACCCACACGTGAGTATCTAAATACTCATTTTCTAAATTCACAAGGGCTCTCCTTGACCTTAGGAAGGACATTTTACATAGCAAATCGGTTGTTAACACTATCTGGTCTAAACATTCTATTTAAAAGGTACCTTTAAAGTTGAGCCATAAATCAAGTTTTCTTGAGAAGAAAATCTGATTATTACAAATAGGTGTAGCAGCTGATATTTACTGTTTATCATTTTGAATTCTGTGCTAACAGATTGTGACTACAGCTTCCTTGCAGAAAATTGGTAATCCTTAGTGTAATTTCCATACAATCCCAGTGATGTAATAGCTATTCACACTAGCAAAGAGAGTAAGAACATAACCACCATAAAAAAGTAATTGTTCAGATTTGTACCGTTTTAGCTTCTCCGCGGTTTCTTTAAGAGAGGTAGGGTTTGGAATTTTCCAGTCTCCAGTTCAAGATAAGACTACAGAAGATTTTGATAAGAATTTCATGACTGGATGCAGAACCTGACCTTCAAAACTATTTTGCCTGCATGCACGTGGAATCCAAAAGTTGGTTCCACCTGTTATAGAGTGAAAGTAATTCACTGAAGCTTAGATTAAGGATACACAGGCAATCATAATGACAAAATACCAGCTGAAGTTTTCAGCTGAAAAAGTAGCCATAGACATTTGTCCATTTGAAGGTTGTTTTTTTTTTAAACATACATTGGTCATTACCTGTGTTTCAAGAAGCTGAAATTCCAATCGAAAAGGCAGAGAGTGGCAATTCCCTGATAACCTGTGCTTCTGCACTGTTCTGTTTCCATCTGTTATAAAAAAGAAAGTTAACAAGATATCACAATCCCATACAACAATTATTGCGTTTCTTCCATTAGTCATATTGAAAGTATCAACTATTATTGTCAATCATATAAATTATGAAATCAAGTTAAATGATTAAACTAATTTCATAGTAGTCTTTCACTTTCCCACTATGCTAAATACAGCGTTTGCTCAGAAACTATTTTGTCAATAAAGGTGATTGTTTTGAAATAGAATATTTTTTTCTGCTACCATTTAAAGTGGAATTAAAATGTGAACTTAAACAGCACACTCAGTATAGTACTAGTAACAGGCACAAAAATGCTTACTTTTTTCCACTGTTTTCTTGGAATGACTTGTGAACTGAATGCCAGTAAACTTCATTAAAAATGAGATCTCTCTCTCCAGGCTTTCAAGTTGAGCTTCCAGGTCTGATAGACATTCTTGTCCCTTAGATTCTCCCTGAAATTCTCTTTTGAATAATTTTCTATAATTAAAGAAAAAAATAAAAGGGTAAAAGATCCAGAGATAAGAACGTTTTATCAAATCAGTGCAGCAATACTGTTAAATAAAAGACATTTGCAATTTGTTCTGATGATTTTCAGATCAAGAGCAGCTATCAGTGAGTCAAATTTCAGTTAGATCATATTACAGTAACAATAAGCAATTCTAACCTACATACCTCACATTTGCTGCCAAATAGACACAGTCTTTCTTATAAACTGTGATATATAATCATCCACTTGGAGGGACATAAAATCAGAGTGAGCTGTGATGCCTTAATTAACCAAAACGGCATAGTTTATCTATGGAGTATATATTATTTAACTAATATTCTATAGTAAATATGTCCTGCTATTTAGCATATAGCTAGTCCCACATGTAAATGCTACTGTTTTGTTGTTGTTGTTTGTTTGTTTTAATATAAACATGCAACCAAGCTGTTTCATTCTTTATAATGAAACACATGGTCTTTTGGTCAACAGCTTTGCAGGGCCCTCATCACAGCGTATTCTTTACTGTGCTCTGACCCACTATGATTGTCTTATACAAAATAAATAAAAATGAGATAGAAATAAAAAAAGATAAAATATTTCCTTAGTATTTTTAATGTTTTATCACATGTGACCCATGTCCTTAATGAGATATGCTTTATAATAGCACTGTAAAAATAACCTAAGGGAAGTGCTAGTATCATAACATACAGGCAAAAGCTTTACCCAAGAATTTTGACCAAAAAATGTTATTATTCCAACATGTGAAAACAACATACATTGATGTTAGTATCTCCTCATCAGAATAAAAGGTGGATTCCTGTTTTACATCATCATACTTCTCAGCCAACAGTTTAATCTCTTCTTCCAGCAGCTGAATTTCATCTTCATAAACTTGATAAATGTTGTTCTCCATTTCTCAGAATCAAAGTGACTAGGTAAAACAAAATAAGTATATCTCTTAGGCTTCCCCCCAGAATTGATCAATATTTAATATCAATTATTTTTATGCAAAGAATTCATTTAAACATGAAAATATAACATTAGGCAATTAATTCTCCTACCACAAAATTAGAATTCAATTACATCCTATGTCTTTTGAAAACTAAAGAATTGACGCATATATTTTTTAAAATATCCTAGGTAGATTTGACAAATACAATAACGTACACCCCCATAAAGAATCCTATAGAATTAAACTATCCTGTTTACTATAGAAGATTAAACTAACATATAAGCCTTCTGTCATCGACCTGAAAACAGAATTAGGCTTGAAGGCAAGCAATACTACATGTTCTTATTACTAGAGTACTTTGTCATCAGTGTAACCCTAAGGAAGCCCCTTTGGAAAGATAGCAGTCTACAAGCAGACACAGTGATTTTGTTGTATTAGTTCCTAAAAAGCTTAATTAATTGAGCCCAAAGATAATTTTAGACCCATTTCAAGACACAAATCTCTGCATAACCTATAGATACAGAAATTAAACCAGAAATCCAGTGTAGTCTAAGTTTTTTTTTAGAATCTTTAACTAATCATGATTTAATCCGGTAGCTTATCTGGCCATTTCAAACTTGCCATAAGAGAACATCAAGCTGTTCTACAGATAGAAAGCAGTCCCAATCAGGTGCGGGAACAGATTCCAGTTGTGACCAATTCACCTAATGAGCCACCTGATGCCGCGATGAAACACACCTTTGTGTCTCACAATGAGCACAGCTGTGCTTGCCACCTGGTTAAGTGAAGCCCGGCTGCTCTGATGCAGGGCAATAGCACAATCTGCCTTTCACGGGAACGGCGCTACAGGGACACAAGGAAACAAACGTCTTTCTCAACTAAGACAAAACTAGTAAATACCATTAAGGGAAAAAAACACATTGAGATTAGCACGCTAGTTTAGACATGATACATTCAAAGGACTGCAGAGAACGTTATGCGAGGTGATACTGATGCTTTAGAGCTTTCAATAGGAAAAAAATAATCTAGCTTTACTTTGTGCATTTGCACGCAACCACTGACTTATCTGAATGCAACCACACTAACGTGGCTCAATAAAAGGGGATGAGGGGAAAATGGGATTTTGTTGCTTTACTTCATAAGAAACAGCATCTGAATGACATATACATGAAAACGTTCAAAACAAATGTTGCATTAAAAGCTTATTTAGTGAACAAAGAAAATGCGTGAAGTTAGAGTCCCAGGGAGTGCCCAGTCGTGTTTTAAAACAAACTTGTGTAACCAATGACAACAAACAAGATCAGTAAGGACAAGAAACAGAAGTTCTCCCTATTTTAACATGTCTTCGGTTGTTGTTTGTTTGTTTATGTTGCTATTTTTGTGGCTTTGCTTGTTTTACATAGAACACGTTGACAAACGTCACGGCTGTAACACAGAATACCTCGGGAAAACAAGAAAAAGGTTGCTATAGCCAAAACTTCACCGTGTCAGCTAACTCCTCTTTCAACAAAAGGGGGGGGAGGGGGAGGGGCGTTTTAAAATCAGCAACAACCCCCCCCCCGCGCTGCAGGCAGCGGGGTTAACATCCAGCCGGGTGCCGCGGAACCTTAGGGGCGCCCACCAGTTCCAAGAGCATCACCTCCGCGAGAAAGAGAGCGCTTACTTCTAACCGAACGAGACGTACCGGCAACGGCAGAACAAGCATTTCTCCTCGGCCCGAGCGCGTACCTGCGCGTTAAGGACAAACCCCTCGGGCACTCCCTCAGCCGTCCGCACGCAGCTCCAACGGCCGCAGCGCGAGGCGCCCCCTCCCTCCCCCGACCGCCGCGCGCGCCGCGCCTTCGAACTGCGCGCCCAGCCCGCCCTCACCGCGGCACCGGGTGCTGCCACTGCTGCTGCCGGAGAGGGGGGAGCCAGCCGCAGCACCGGGCTTTCGTCGCGTCCTTGAGGAGCGGCGAAGCCGCTGGAAGGGCAGCTGCTGAGATTTCTATTTGAGGTGAGTAGCAACGGGATTGTCGATGCGGCTACTTCCTGTAATTTTCTCGCTTCTATCTTGGGAGAAATCCCCTCTACCTTTCTTCCGAGTTGGTTGCGTCCCGTGCCCCGAGCTGTGTGTTCCCCCCAAACCTGACCGGCCGCGAACAGGAGCCCGGCAGAAGCGCGGACGGAGCAGCGGGAGGCGGAACTCTCCTTCGGCGAGCGGGCGCCGGGAGGGGCTGCGAGGGGGAAGGCACCGGCGGCGGCTCCGCGAGGAGCGCACATGGAGGCGGTGAGCGGACGGCCGGGGCCGGTGGGGGCGAGATGGGGCTGGGGGGGGTCAGAACCCCCAAACCCCCCCAGACCCCCCAAGCCCCCCCCAGACCCTCTAAGCCCCCCCCAGACCCCCCCAAGCCCCGCTGGCGCCTTTGCGCTGCCTGTGGCGGGCTGCGCTGACAGAGCCCAGGGGAGCCGCGGGAGGCGAGGCGGGTCTGCGCGCAGCTCCGTGGTGCCTGCTTTAGTCTGTGCGAAAATTGCGTTTGTTTTTGTTTCGTTTTGGCTTATTTCATTTTATTTTTGCTTTTTAGGTGGTACTTGTGTTCGCATTTCGAGGATATTTTTCTCTTTAGAAAGTACGCTGGTACTTTTTTTTTTTTTAATGTGTGCTCACGTACAGTTATCCTCCTGAAAATAGCAGAAACATATGCAAACACTCCGCACGTATGCAGACAGCGTGTACAAATTGTACGTATATACCCGTGCTCTGCACTGCTTCCACAGAACATGCTGCGATCAGCAAGGCCACCTTACCCAGGGCCTACTTTGGTCGTGGGTTTCTCTTTTTTTTGTTATTTGAGGCCTGAGAGGTTGATGTGTGTATGCTGGAATAAGTGGGATGAGCTTGGCCTTTCTGTGCTTCTGTTGTCACTTGGGCTGAAACAAGATGTTTAGTTAGAAAGGACTGTTCCCTTGCGTCAAGTGGTCAGATGTGCAAGAGCATGTGCTATCACGGTAGAAATACTTCAGAACAGTTTCTCAGTTGAATGTTTCTACTGCTCGACTTTTTAATTTCTGTAAAGAAATTCTGAGATGTAGAAGGGCTTGAGCTTCATCTGCACCAATCCACAGAGGTTGTATGCCTAAACATTAGTTCTAGTGTTGCTAGCTTAAAAGTTACAGGTAAAATGCTTGATAACTTGCAAACTTCAAACTTTCAGTTGTGATACGGGGGGGTGAAGTGAAAGGAATGCCGAGCTGTTCACATGTATGGTCGTGCAGCAGGTTATATGCTTTAAGATAAAAGATGAGCTAAGCCCTGGCATAAAGTAATGCAGTGTTTACTGATACAGGACTGGAGCAGAGCACGTTACCTAGTCCAAAGTGAAGGTGCACTCTTCTCCACAAAAGTTCTTTGTGGAGGAATTTTGATGGAATGATTTGTTTCATAACTGGAACTGTTGCTATCATTTTACAGAAAAACAGAGTGCATGTTACAGCTGTGACAGCTTGACTTCTTGAATATGGAGAAGGAACAAGCTTCAAAACGTCTATACGTCGGAGGTCTTGGCCATACAGTTTCTAAGGCTGAACTACAAGAAAGATTTGGCAAGTTTGGACGTGTTTTGGATGTAGAGATTATTACCAGAAAAGATGACCAGGGTAACAGTTTTTTATCATTCTTTAAAAGTGGATTATGCTTCAACTCATAGTGTAAAATATTTTTCTTGGTTCAGAAATACTTTATTTTCAGAAAATAAATACTGAAGTTACATAGAAATTAATTTAATGTTTGTCATTGAGCAGGGAACCCTACGAAAACTTTTGCGTATGTCACTGCCAACATTTCTGAAACAGATCTTAGAAAATGTAAGTATATTATTTTAATTTTATTTGTAAGTATATTATGTTCCTGAACCAAATTACATTCCTGATGGTTCATCTGATGTTGTCAAGTCAGAACATGGTCAAGGCAGAGCTTGTTTCATTCTGTTGTCATACTTGATTCATTTGCTTTAAGTTGCAGAATATGGAGGCTGTTTTTGCTAGAGTTCTCAGTGAGCAGATGCTAGCAGATTAAAAAAAAATCTTGCAACTGAAGAGGTAATTTTATTTGTTTGTTCTAGCCCTTTTATCAAAAAGTGTAGGAAACATGTTTCAGACACTTCCATTGAGTCCATAAAACATTAGAAGGAACTAATTTGACATGAAAGGAAGCCCAGAAGGAGTTTCCGTAAACGTGCTTCTGTTACAGCAGTCTTACAAATTACAAAATTGGTGGATTACAGAATTATTTCTGAAGTTATAAAATTACCTGTGTAATATGTAGCAGTAAAACACCAGATGAAGGTACCTTTAGCTAAAGAGGGATCGGTAACGTGCCCCTGTATTTAGAGAATACAGCCATTAGGAAGAGGAAAGCTCTTTGAGATCAACTAAAAGCTAACCCAGTTGTTCTTTCTTAAGTTCCAAGTAGAACAGTTTTCCGAACTGTTTTTGGTGCTCCTTAACTATATCTTACAAAAATAAATAAGTTAAGAATATAAGAGTTTATCTGCCATTAGCATAGAAACTTTATCGTACGTGTATTTGAATCTTCACATCGGAGTTTGAACTGAACTGTACAGACTTGAATAATGCTTCTCATCACAGAACTTTAATTTTGGATGTGGACATCCTTGTTTAAGTATAGGATATTAGGCTTTTTATATGCAAACTTAAATGGCTAATGTGGTATAAGATGACACTAAAGAAAATTCAAGCTATTGTAGAATGTGGCATAGTTAAGTTCAAAGTGGTTTTTTTTCATGTAGAAGATAATAATTTCTAGTCTCCTTGCTTCACAGGCATATCAATTTTAAATAAAGCCAAATGGAAAGGGCAGACGCTGCAAGTCGAGTTGGCCAAAGAAAGCTTTTTGCATAGGTAAAAATCAATAAACAAATGTATGTTTTTACTGAAGTTACCCTTTTTATGTTTAACTACCACCATTATGGCAATGCTTCATGCATCTGCCACACTCTTATTCTTTCTAATTTTTATTGATGTTGGTGGACTGTTGATGCATATTAGTGCGTTTTCCCTTAAAGATCAACTATAATCAGAAATATGTTAATTCTTTAAGCAGTGAATGCTTACTGTTCTATGGGAGATGGTCACTGCCAGTTACAATTTAGCGCACAGGCAGATCTTTTTACAGGTGTGATGTACTTTTTGGTACAGGCTTGCTATGGAGAGAGAGGAAGCAAGGCTTCAGAAAGAAAAAACACAGAGAAATGACAAAACGTCTCTGCTGGAATCGCTGAAAAAGGCTGGAGTTGTAGACTTCCACATGAAAGCAGTACCAGGTACAGAGGTGCCAGACCATAAGGTATGGTGAAGTAGATCTGTAGAGAATTCAAAAAACCAAACAACAACAACAAAAACAGAATTAGGCACAAGTTTATTACAATCCAGCTTTGCTAGTCAAAAGAAATGCCTTGCATGTAGACAAGCAGGATATTTTTGTCATTCTTTGTAATAACTAGAAATAATCTTGATCACGCAGTCCTCTGTCACATTAAATTAATAAACGCTTTGTTACCCTTCAATGCCTGAATGTCTTTGTGTCACTCTTACGATCACAGGAAGAGCATTTGTGTTTATTTTTATAGAGCATAGACGTTTTGGACGGCTGGGCTGTCAGGGACTGTTCTCTGTGCTTCAGTACATTTAAAATCGGTGTCTATGCATGCTTACAAAAGTAAGACTGAACAAAATTGTTGAGCATGCAAACTTAGGCAACAAAAATATTTACCACAAAATTTTAAATTTGTTTACTAAGCACTTCGATTTTGGAAAGTGTGGGGGATTTTGAATTTGTTACCGGGAAGGGGAAGAAAGGCAAAAGAATAGTGATACTGTCCATATAGTTACCATTGTTAATTCGTAAGCCAAAAGCTTTATATTAAGAATCTTACTTGTAAAGAAATTTGGTTTTATTTTGTCATAATTTGCAGGTTGTAGACAGTTATTGGTCTTACTGTATGTTTTTTGTTGTGATTTTTTTTTTAAGAAGGAAGCTGGTTAAGTTGCACACTATAAAAATATTTCGCTTAAGGGAAACAAAAAATAAATTGATCACAGATGGTTTTTTATTAGTATTTTTTACCAAAGAATATACACCTTGTTTTACTCAAGATTTATTTCCTTTCTTTTTTTTTTGGTTAGTTTTGTTTTATGCTGATTTATTTCTCTTTCCTTTCAGAATTGGGTTGTGGGTAAATTTGGTAGAGTCCTACCCATCCTTCACCTTAGGAGTCAACAAAAAAATAAAATATCCTTTTTGTACTGGTTGGGCATAGATACAATCCTCTTCTTTCTTTTGTTGTATGGGTAACTGTATCTGCTTTTCTGCTTAAGGGTCTTCACATTGACTGCTATGGCAGGTTTGATTTACCGAGTCCCTTAAGTAAATCTAGCAGTAAGTTTGTGTGATTTGAATAGCTTTTTTTAGACTGCAAGTCCTTTTGTTTAAAGGCATGCTGTCATAATGTTAAAAGAATTCATTGTCCTTTCACTTAGAATTTAGCTTGTTCCTAGAGACTGGAAGTCTCTGCTGAAAGAATTGTATTGTTCTTGTTCCTTAACTCAGACTGACATTGTGAAATATGACCCATCAAAATACTGCCACAACCTTAGAAAGCTGGAGCAAGACTTGACGCAAGTAGTTCCTGTATCCAAGCTTACTTGGCATTTGGAAGAGAAAGATGACAGCATAAGCCAGAAGCGGCAAGGAGAATTCCCTGTAACTAAGAAACAACCTAAAAAGCTGAGACAACTGGGCAGTGAGGGTCTGAATGGATCAGCAGCGCTCCCTTCTGCGTGCTGGCCGCATGCAAGAAACATAAGCTCTTCACAGCTAGGTCAAAGATCAAAAAACAAATCCAATGAGAGGTCTGAATTGCTTCCATCAAGCAGTCTTTATAGGAGAACACCAGGGCAAGGCTCGTTATCAGATAAAACTGATATTTCTAGGATTTCATTTCAGAATAATATAATGCATGTTTCTAATGGTGACATTGATTCTGAGGAGGAAATCAGAACGACGGTAAAGAAAGAGATGGAAAGACAGGAAGCAGACATTGAGACTGAGAGTGACTTGGAAATTGTTGGAGTTAATTTTGAGTTAAAGTACAATACTCACTGGTCCTTAGGCAATCTAGACACCACAAAGAAAGTTGTCAAGGGAAATAATAAAGAGAAAGAGACTGTGGAATGTGATAACGGTTATGATTCAGCAGATACAGATGAGATTATTGCTGAGAGTAAAGGTCCAGATCTAAGTAGCATGAAAACTACATTTTTAGAAGATTCTAAACTGGAAGTGGTGGAAACGAAAGAAATACTAACTAATAGAAAATGTGATTTGGCAAATGACTCCTCACCGAAAACCCACAGAACTGTAAGAGAAGGGAAAATAAGAGAAGCTAAAATTTCTGCCTTGCCGAGTACAACAAAGACAAGCGACAGTGAAAGCTCTTATTCAGATGCTGAGGAAGGGGAGTCTGAAATCAGTTCTGATTACGAATCCATGATGCAAAACTGTTACCGTCTAGACCTTACATTAGATGACCTAAAAGCATTAGCTACTGAGAACTCTGGGACATCAGTCGAAGAATTGGATAGCCCACAGAGTTCTAGTCAGTGCAGCATGAAAGAAAATGCTAAGGGCAATGTCACACATAAAACAAAACTTTCTACAACTCCCCCTGCAGTTAAAAAGAAGTGCATCTGTCCTGAAGATATAGTTGCTGCCATTTTAGAAGGGGAGAAGAATGCCGATGAGGAAAGCTCCAAGAGACACAACGGTTCATGTTTGAAATACCAGCCCTTCAGAGGAATGGGGTCCCTTTGTGAAAAAGAGTTAACTAAGGACAGCGCTGGTTTAAAGAAGTCTTTAGAAAGTTTAGGTGTTGAAGCTTCAATTCCTTATTGTGGGGAGAAGCCCTCTGAAGGGCAATCCAAGAACCATCCTTTTTATTCCCTTGAAATCAGCAAGGAAAATGAACAAAGTGAGCCTTGTGAACAGCACAAGTTGTCAGATGCTGTCTCCTTAGTAGATAAGAATGATCAGCCTGTTTGCAGGCCGCATTTACAAGGAAAGAGGAAAAGGACAAATTATTTGCAAGAAGACCAAAACTTAGGGTATGGAGATGCTGCTCCTAGCACCAATGACAGTGAGGGTGAGAGCAGTGACATGGATAGTAGTGCTGCAGTGTCACAGAAACACATGAAACAACAATTGAAAAGCTCAAAACTGCTTTCAGACAAAAAAAAGAAGGTTGTAAGCAACACAAGTTCAGAATGTGAAGTTAAGAAATGTGAAAGTAAGAAGATGAGTCTCCTGGAAAATAAGGAACTTCATGGTACTCTTTCAAAGGAGTCTAATACAAAAAAGAAACAATTGCAGGATAACCAGAGGAGGCTGGCAGCTCTAGAAGAGAGACACAAAGAGAGAGAGTTACAGAAGAAAGTAATTCAAGGAGCTCTTTCAAATCTGGTAATTACACTCGGAACTTTTATCTGAATAATATACAGTAAAAGAAAAAGCGAAAGTAAGGTTATTTTAAAGTATGATCAAGAATTCCCCCATTAGTTTTTAAATATTGCCATTTTTCGGAGTTTGTACAAAATGTTGCATACCTAATTCCTGGGCTGTCTCTCAAGGTGCAAAAGGAACAGTAGATTCCTCCTGTAATGTTGTAGAAATATCTATGAGTTATTTCTGTGTGACTGTAGTGAGTATTTAATGTTTAACCTGACAGTTTTATTCTTACATAGGATAGCCAGCCAGCAAGCAAGCGTAAACACATCACATTCGATTCAGATGTGGAAAGTGAAGCTGAAGTGGATGAGATGTTGAAGGAAGATGAGAGCTTGGGAAATGTGCATGAAAAAGTAAGTTTTATTAAGAAAAAGTCCAGTATTGTGTGAAGAAGTTTCATATGGATGTGACTGTGCCATTTGTTTTGAAGACTATTTTTCATAGTGTGGTGTTAGAAGAAAGTAAATTATTTTCCCTTCCTTGTGAAAATGTCTCATTTTCTGTATTGTTTTTGTTTAACACAGGAATCTGCTCCTAAAACTTCTGGAAGGCTCTTCGAAAGCAGCGAAGATGAGCAAGATAATACGGATGATGAGAGATTCAAAATTAAACCCCAGTTTGAAGGCAAAGCTGGTGAAAAAGTGAGTGAATCTATTAATGTGATTTATTTTTTTTGGAAGACTCCGTTAACACCACTTCAGAAGTATGTAATATGTAGGTTTGCATTCTTGCTGAATGGGATTTTGACAAACTTAAAATGGAATTCTCTTAAACAGCAGGGGAACAGTAGCTATGGAGAAAATGTGTGTTGGGAAGTCAGGAACGTTCTCTGATCTTGTCATTGTTTTTGATTATGGAGGAATTTCTGGAAAAGGCATCAACATTTAAACGTTGTTACTATGTTGTGATTATAGCATTGTGGGGGGAAAGGTTACTTATGTTGGTTTGTTTTCCAATACTTAATAGGTTTTCATTTTATTTAGCTCTTGAATTTGCAATCACGGTTTGGCACAGACGAAAGATTTCGTATGGATGCTCGATTCCTTGAAAGTGACAGTGAAGAAGAAGGTAAGCTTGTACTTTCTTCCTGGTTAATAATAGTAATAGAGGTATATAATGGGGCCTTAATTTTGGATGCTTGTAGAAACTCCTTAATCTCTTGTTTCTCTGGTAATTCCTCAAAGTAAACAGCCAAAGCTTTCTGTGGCTGTATGTATTGTATGTTGGTAGTTGTGTTTTCTCAAATACATATGCTGTAAAAGCACTTGCAATAGCTAAATGAAATATTAATTTTGTTAAAAAGTCAACATTTGAAATTAACTTTTTAATACAGGCTGATGCCAGAGTGTTTTGCCCATGTTTTTCTGAAGGTAAATGGTGACATAACTAAAATAAACTCGACCTTTACATCCATTTCAGTTGTTGGTTTTGTAGTCATTGTGCTCTCCACTGAGCAATCATAGAAAGAATTTTTTTTTGTCCTTTTCATCTTTTCTGCTGTTTAAAAAAAGAAAAAAAGACTTGTAAAGATTGTTGGTTTTTTTTTTCCCTAACAAATTGTTAGGGGAGACAGACTTATTTCGGTCATAGTGGGGGAAAATGTACTTATTTATTCATTTATCTTATTAGCAGAAACAAATACATTGAAGGCAGATGAGGAGGATGAACTTGCTGCAGAGAAAAAGAAAAATCTGCAAATACTGGGAAGCCTCTTGAATATCGACCTGGAACAGACCAAACCAACTAAAAATAAAATGGCTACAAATGCTAAGAAATTCAAGTATGAGCCATCTTTTTTCAGGGAAGAAGGGATTTTTAGGAAGGCTTAATTTTTGTCAGTATTACCCAACTAAAATTTCTTGGTTTACTGAGAGGACCTTATGTCGTGTGCATCTGAAGTTAGCTTTTAATTCAGTTTCCAACGTGAGTGTCCCAGTAGATTATGTAACTGGTAATTATCATTGTGGTAAGAAAGAAGTGATCGGATGACTGCTTAAGGTTCTTCCAACAATGAAATTGCACAAAATTTACTGTGTATGGGAATTAACATTTTAGTAAGTCCTTGCCTATGTGAGATACTTCTGTTCTCTGTGATGACAAACTTAAATAAGATAGACAAAGAACATGTGAGTTAGGCAGTAGGTCAGTAAGTTAGATCATAACTTTCACAGGAGGTAAGAAGGTAGTTGTTCTCACTGGCCTACACATGAAAAATTAGTTAGGTATCCTTCTTTCAAGGGACAACATCAATCTTCGTTTGCAATGGAGATTTTTTCTTTTTATGCTTATCCGTATTTCTGCTTTTGAGAAATGTCTTCACTAGATTAGTAATTTGTTAAGGCTGGCTGTGGACTGAAAAGGTGGAAATTAAGAGTTAAGTGTAATGGAGTAATGTGCAATCAGTCAGCTTTTACAGACAGTTGTTACTGGAATTGCACGAATTGACTGCTGGCTGCTAAATATTGTGACTACTGAACAATCATATTTAGGTCTATGACTGCCTTGTAAATTTTCTTGCATTTTCTAAAGACTAAGCAGAGGGGGAAATAATCTCTACAGCTGCAGAGATTATTTTAGGAAATATTTATTGCATTGGCGTTCTCTAATACCCAGTTAATGATATAGTACGTACCCACTTAAAAGCAGTTAACTTAAGTTGTGAGCATTAATTGAGGGAGAGGAGGGGAAGTACGTGTCTATCTTCCTGCCTTGTGATAAAGCAGCATGGGCTTTGCCACACCAGTATAAGGGTCAGTCTAAACATTAGACTGACCTGGAAGTTCCCCAAAATATTTATATACTGGAAGGTGAACATGCTACTCTGTTTCCTTGAATTATTTGACTTCGTGGAACGTTTGGTACTAGAATACACAGCCACATTGATACATTTAGTTATCTACAAATAGATATCCATTGATATGCCTCCACCTGTTTATCTTTTAAGGAGATATAAACTTCTACTGCATAACACTCAACTTGAAGTGTGTTTTATGTTAAATATTACACAATTGGATTAAAGTTGATTCTGTTTATAATTTTTCCTGAACCAGAGAGGCACAGGCATTTATGAAGTATCTTCTGGTCAGTTAGATTTTGGATTGGTTTGGAGCTTTTTTGATAAAGAAGTAGTTGTAGATCTGAATCTGACTATAAAGGTTTAGGGTAGCTTTCAATTGACCATTTATAGTGTCTCATGGGTGATTTCTTACAGTTTTGTTTTTTTTTTTTTTTCCCCATTCTATTATTATAGGGATATTAATGCCCTCCGCTATGACCCCACAAGGCAGGACCATGCGGTTTTTGAAAGGAAACCCAATGCTACAGAAAAAGAGAGGTAATAGTACAGCTTGGTATCCATCATTGTAATGTTTCTTTCCCTGGAAGGCTGGCTTTCAAAAACAGCGAAAAACTGAGTTTGAAACTACACATACTGCTCTGTTTTTTCCTTAGTTCTCCCTGTTATTGCTGAAATAAGGATTGTGGCCAATAAAAACACCAAGTAACATAATATTTTCTAGTCTGTTTACTCCGTGCATGCTATTTTCTGTCCTCCTTTTTCACCTTCAGGCTTTCCTCTGCTTCAAGTCATAGACTTTGAGACTTTTAAATCTGTGAGGAGAAAGCATTATCCGTTAACATCTAACTTGCCAGAAAAGAAATCTGTCCCAAATATCATAGTATTTAGATCATGTACTGTCATGTATTAAATGACGAGTCAGAATTTCGTTCATTATGAAGCAGAGGTGTTGCTGCCTTTTCGTGCATTCAAACCTGAGGCACTTGCCCACTACTCACCCTCAAAAGGTGGGTAAATTGTATAAGGTGGAAAGAAAGGGGTTAAAAGTTTGAACCCAGAGGACATTCATGCTGTCCTATAAACCTTGGAATATCCTGTTGCCAGAACTTGAAATTGTTCAGAAAGAGGAGGAGGAAAAAAAAAAGTGATCTACCTATTAATGTGCTCAGATAAGCAGCCTTGCTATTAATTGATATTGCTATTGTAATTGCTATTATTTCTAAAGTTCTTGGGGAACCTTTCTTTTAAAAACATACATGCTGTTTCATTATCTTTTAACAATCTGATTTCAGTAAAGCTAAGAGAAAGAAGAAGAGGGAGGAGAGTGAGAAACTGCCTGAAGTGTCTAAAGAAATCTATTACAATATTGCTGTTGATTTAAAAGAGTTGTTTGGATCTTCAAAGAGCAAACCAGAAAAACGAGAAGAAATACCCTGGGACAAAGATGATGCGGAGGAATCCACCCCAGACAACAATCTGGGACCTGATGTTGGGAGTAACACAGCTCAGAATTGTGGTGGTTTCACGTTTTCTTTCTTTGGTGACATGGATCAGTCACACGTAAAAGAAGGTAATAGCAGAATATACGTAATAATACATTTTTGCATAAGTTGGTTATGTCAGACACAGGAGTTACATAGCATGTTTTAGGTTCAGAAACCAGAGAGTTTTCAGAGGCTAACGTCAGTAATTATGCAAAAACATTATGGTCTTTTATACTTGCGAAGATCTTTGTAGTTTAATCCCAGTTAATCATGCTTGCATCCAGGAATTTTTTTAAGGGATAGTATCAAGAGATAATGTTTTGAGAAGGAAATACTACTTAATTATTTTTTGAACAGTGATGGAAAAAGTTGTCATCCACTGAATTTCTCAAATATACGAGGAAAAAAGTATGGTACACAAGTCATATCAGGATTCATATAAAACAAGAAGATTGTATAAATAAAATACCCCTTAACTAAGGAACAGACGCAATTACTCCCAACTCAGTTAATAATAATTGTTTGGTTACAGTGACTAGGTCAGAACCATGGGCCCTAACAGCCAGCTTCAAAAGGACTTGGTACACTTTTTCCCTATGCTGTGTTAATACTACTTGTGTGTTTAGAGGATGAATTACTAACATTAGAGAGAGCAAACTATGTTCATACCTGTCCAAAGAACCATAAAAGAATCTCTGAAGGGAGGTTTTTGTCCTGCACAAATCTGTTGTTTCCAATGTAACTATATCACTCTTTAAGTAGAATTTTTTACTGGCAAGGAGGTGAGTAATCTGACTTCTGTTGTGCTACTACTGCAGAGCCCTACGTACTTGAAACAATAAAACCTGTAAAAGTCAGCTGGCAAGAAGATCCACGTTTCCAAGACAGCAGCTCTGAGGATGATGATGAACCAGAGGCAACAGAAAGTGAAAGGGACAAAGAAATGCAAGTTCCATTCTTACTTGTCTTGGTAGTAGATGATGCTATGAGAATTTTAATAGCATCAGTCCATCCAGTCGTGGAAAGCTAATACCTTCATTGTGTTTTTTTTGTTTGTTTGTTTTTTTTAGGGAAACCATTCCTTACTGCACAGAACATAATATTCAAAAATTCTGCTATCAGATTTGAAGTTGAATGTAAAAACTGAGTTTCTGGGCTGGTGCATGAGAACTTAATTGGGTAGTGGTTTTGGCCAAAAGTCAAATACATGCCAAGTGTTCTTGCACATTTCTTTACAGAAGGCTGTATTTGGTTGTTGTGGAGTAATGCTACACTTCAATGCATGCTATTTCTGTGAGGCATTGCAACTTTAATTTGTGTTAATGGAATTTGAGACTAACTTTTATGACACTGAAATTTCTTTGTATGTTTCTAGGTTTTCCTCTTTACCGCAGGCAATAAGTGCTAGGTTTTTCTTCTTCTCCAAAGATGATGAACGATTAAAAGGTATAATGGTGTTTATTCACCTACAATTTCTCAACTGAAACTTAACAAGAAAAAAATGTTGCCTTGTTATTACTGTTAGTTAAAACATAAATGAGATGATTAAGGCAGGAAAAAAAATCGTGGATTTCTGTTGCTACTTGTGAATGTGGACTGTGGTAGTGCATCCCAGCAGAAAGCACAGTTCTGATGCAACAAATACTGAACTGTTGCTTAAACTGCCCTCTTATTTTCAGATCGTTACCGAATTTGTTGCTGGTCTTTTAGAGCTTACAAATAGCTCAATAAGTTATCTAAACATTTTGGATCCTTTCAGGCATATAATGTCAAATTTTATCAGCCACATATGCTTCTTGTCCTAAATAATGTGTTTTGTGGTTTTTTTTGTGTGTGAGTATAATGAATTTCATAGTACAAAAAAATATAGTTGCTTCTGGTACTTTATACGATTGTCAGGACAATTTTAAATTATGTTCATTTCCTGAGACAAGTTAATATATTGATTTTTTTTTTTTTAAAAAAAAGTGTATATAAAAGTTGTTGTGTAGCTAATATAGTTATTGTACTGTTACCTTCCAGTCTAAGAATCTGATTTACAGTGCTTCTTAAAATCAAGCTCTGAATCTGTAACAGGCATAATTTTTTTTGATAGGCATGGAATCATGCAGATGAGCTTGTAATGAAACAGATACTGATTGACTGCAATTACAGCATAATAAAGAAAACTGCTGCTGCCTTTAATTTTTTCTCTAGTATGCCAGGCTGTAATGTATAACACGTTTTGTTTCAAGCAGCTGTGTTGTGGGGATAAGGGTGGAGTATGTGGAAAACAACAGGCCTTCTGACTTTATTACTATTTTGCACATGAAACTTACGAAGGACACCACAGTCAGATGTTTTTAACTACATTAATTTGTTCTTTGTTCTGTGCAGAGGGCCCCAAGTTATTCTGTAGATCAATTAACCTCAGTGAAGAAAAAGATAGTTGGGAAGACAGACGTAGATTATTGCTTGAGGTGAGTATTTTAACATCTGTTACTTGATAAGTAGCTGAAAGCTCAGGGTGAGGAGGGAATGGGGCTGCTTATCGGTTTAATTTGCATTAAAAATGAATCTGGGAATTTCAGAAGGGCTTGAAACTTTACCATTGCAAGGAAACTACAAATTTTTAACATAGCAGTGTGTGTAACTTCATGTTGTGGTGTCCAGTCTGGTAAATTATTGATTGTCTGTATTGCACAGGGCCAGCTATGTTAGTGCATGGAGAAAAACATGTTTGAGACAAAGAGGTGAATTGAGAAACTTCTCATAATATTGTGTTAAAATTTAAATATTTTCAGGAATGCCGGAAGAAACATAAGGATGCAAGAAGGAAAGTGAAAACAAAACAATAAGTCTTTGTTTCATGTTTCTTCTTTGAAAGAGACATTTTTCTTCAACTTCTTCAAAATTCTAGTGTTTCAAAGATCTAACAAGAAACAATACTGGAAAAGACTGTTAATCTTTGTTTCTAAATAGCTACATATTTATTATGTCAATGTAACCAGTTGGGCGTGTTTTTGTCTATACGGTTTAAAGGAGACTTGCTTCTTTGCATATTTTTGGGAATTTGATCATTGAACAAAGAAAACAAACAGTGGATTATTTTGTGTTCTCATGCCCCCTTGCTGTATGCTGTTGATGAAGAACAGGTAGTACCACAGCTTTAAGACTATACAATCTGCATTCAGTTGAATGTAACAGAGATCCTGTTTGAGACTCTTTTTACAAATTCTTGGAATGCCTCATTTTCAGAGTAAAAGTTTACCAGAAGCTTATGAAAATATGTATATAAGTGGGAAGACTTATGAAATGGGTAATTTGTATTTCTTCACACAGCTGATTTTTATACTTTTAATTGAGTATATATACATAAATAAATCTTAAGGACAAATGTTGCTGGTGTTGTATGCTTGTTGAATATTTTACATACAAGGATGTATTCTTCCGTCCATTTAGCATATATGCGGCAGACATCAGAACACAGAGTGTCATGAAAGTATTGGCTCTTGGCTAATTAACTTAGAAGCTACAGCATGTTTCAGCATGTATGTGATCTGCCTGGAGAAAGTCACTTGGTTTAAAGTGTTGTTCTTGGACTGGCAGAAGGTAAGGATCAATGATGGAAGATTGATCAGTCCTCTGTAGAATGTAAGAAGGGTCAGTTCCCCTTAGATTGGTGAACAATAGCAGTGCTAGGGTTAAGATCCCAATCAATTTATTCTTTGTGGGGGACTAGAGGCAAAGAAATATAGCCAGTTAAGGCGCTCAGAAAGCATTCTCAGTTGTGCCGTAGGATGCCTGAGCAGAAACATCCTAACTTACAAAAGTCAGAACAAAGTAGTATCTAAGAGCTGTGACAGACAGAAAAAGAGTAATTTCCAGCCAAGGAAACACTGTGCACTGAAAGTGTTATGGGATGAAATATTTTGGGATGTGTTTTCAAGGATGTGTGAAAGAAGTAAATGGTGGTCTACAGGTAAAGCTCAAGCGAGGTTCCATGACTAGCATTTATTTGTAACAACTATTCCATTTTGCTTTCCTGTCATCCTTTTGGATCTCATGACAAATATGTATGCACAAAAAAGTACAAAGTCTTGTTGAAAGACAGCCAAACCGTTTCTACTACTAGCAAAAAAAAAAAAGTTGGTTTTGTTGACATTTACACTGTTTTGGTAGCACACAGTTCAGGTGGACATTTTGTTTCTGTTAAATTTACTGTAAAATCGAATGGATATAAATGCGCTCCTTTTCTAGTGCTCTTAGAAGCCATCTCTCTCAAGGTGGGAAACACAGTATCAGTAAACGGTAGTGCCAAAAACCTGGTCATCACAAGGAAATTGCTTTAAGCACATTTCTCAAGTAGAGACTGAGCAATTTGTGATAAAAAGTTCTGTGAAGGGAGTCTATAACTGCAGTCTGTACCTTTTGTAGTGGTTCCCACTGCCTCTAGTTCATTTTCTTGCCTTGATTTTTTTTTAAAAAACAGTTGTGCAATGCTGCAGAGCATGATGCCAGAATACTTGTTCATATAGGGTACAAGTTGTTGCATACATGACCTTGTCTTGCATCCCTGGTTGAAAACAGTCTGCTAGCAGTAAGCTTTAAGTAATAATAGAAACGCTTTTGTGCTTGTGGTTCGACAGGACATTGTACTTGACTAAGTCATTTCCAGTGTGGGGCTTGTAGGACTTGACCCCCTTATAATGAAAGATTGGTGCAACTTCTTGTAAAACCAACTGTTGCAACACTTTACCTTCAATCTGCCAGGACTCAGCACTTAAAACAAGGTGTTTTTTTTTTTCATCCTTGGGCGCTTCCTGATCTGAGGAATAATAAGATTGCTGTTTGTGAGGCCTCACACTAGAAAATGAAGAGAATAGCTGGCTCCCTCTGGGTTTAAATAGCAAGTCAGTGACTAGGAAACACACTACTGAGATAAGAAAGTTGAAAGCAGTCTCATCTTGAAAGACAAGTTAGAGGACACGAGATCAAAAAGCAAATCCCAGCGTACTGAGTAAATGGAGGAAAAAAAATGTATTTTTCCAAAGTCCTGTGTTCTGCATGTGTTTGTTTTCTTGCTTTGTTTTGTAATTTACTTCCCTATGTCTTCTGAAGCTTGTCTGATTTGTTTTTTTCCTGTCTTTCTTTCTGTCCTTAGAATTCACTTTTACATTGTATACGTTTGTTTTCAGTCTTCTGAAGAAATTTCTTTACTTTTCCATTCTTTTGCAAACATAAAAATGGAGTTTCATCTCATGGCTGTCAAACATGAAGCCTGTTTTCTGTAAACTTTATTTTCTTTTAAGTACCACGGTCTGTTATGCTGCTTTGTGAACAAAGTAGTTCGGTTGAACTATTTTGTGTGGCACTTGATCCTTTTTCTTCCTGAGGCTCGGAGGTCTTCTGAGTTGTAATAAATGCCACATTTTGCAGAACACTGCCTTACTACGTCTGTACAATGCTGCTTTCTCCCAAGTGAGAATTCAGCGTTCCAATCCTAGTGCACTGATTTCCTAACTGATCCAGGGTTTCGCGGTTGTTAACTACTAGGCACAGAGCACCTTAGTATGGGAAGACTTAATGACATCCTATTTACAGCCTTGTATGGTTTCAATTAAGACTAATCTTTTGGGGCCGCTTTGACAGGCATAAAGAAGTATATCAAAGCCTGAGGTGAGCAAAGGAATAAAAGTGCTGGGCACCTGCCATCAGCCCTTCTGGCTTGGTACAATTTGTACAGCTGCAAGTTTGAACCTGCTTGTGTTGTCATGTAGCACAGCTAGAGAAGGTGAAGGAGCACCAAGTTCCCTTTGACCTTTACCATGCCAAGGAGCACTCCTTTCTGTTTGTACCAGTTTGCCAGGAGAGAATACGTTATGCAGTAGCTTCATAGAAAATCCTCTTCCTAGTTAACTTCTGCTTCTGTGTGGATCAGCACTGATGTTTACACAAAATGGCTGACTTGCTTTTCTAGCAATCATTGCTTTCCTGGAATCTGCTTACTCGGATTGCTCAGGTTGTTGGAATGGTTTAAGAATGAAGATTGCAGGACCAGATCACTTTTAAGGCATTTCTTTGGCCAATTTAATAAAGCTTTTTGTAAAGAATTTTTACATATTTACAAGATAAAGGTAACAGATTTTAACATCTTAAAAGATAGTATTTTTTTTCTTAGTAATTTGTCTCAGTCATCTGTCTTATTTGAGGATATTTCAGATATGGATGTTCAGTATCTTTGTTCAGTCTTCCATTTCATCCCTTTTGTCTTCTGATGTCTTCCCTTTTGTGGCAGTTCTGGGGTTTCACCTGTGGTGTTTAAAAGTCACCTGTTTGGAATATTATTTAATTATACTACTGGCTTGATATTCTGAAAATATGAAACATTTCAATGGAAAAAACTGTTCTGTCAACAGTAGCAACACCTTAATACTGCATACTGTAAATTTCCAACATATTTATGCTGTACGCTAGATAGAATACTGCGTTTTTCCAGATGGTGGCATCAGTTGTACAAGCTTTTGCATTGCAACTGTAGTGTTGCAGACAGAAACCAGATGGCAAAGCAGTACAAGCAGACTGGTGCACAGTCCCGGGAACGAGATGGGTGGGGAAAATGAAGGAAATGACACGACGTTATGCATCAGCCCATTCGGTCTTCTTTTGTCGTGTGTTTTTCTTTTTTGACAGAGCTACCTTTACTGATCTTTTAGCAACTGCTTAGCCCTGTGTTGGGTACTCTAAAACATGGAAATGCCATCATCTGTGGGTTCTGCTGCATGTATTTCAGGGTAGTCAATTCTACACTGTTGCAGTCTGCTCGCACCATTTTGTAGGTACAGCAGCACGTCTTTCCTTTAGCAAACTGTACGTAACTAGCTCTGCACACATACAAGCTAAGGAACTAACGTGTTTAGATGGACAATTTTATTTTTTCTGGCTTGAGGTAATATGTTTCAGCTGTCCAATACTAAATATATCAGAGCCTAGAAGATGCCCCTACCTCCTTCCCTGCTATTTGCTTGCTCCAGCTGTTAAATTGATAGCATGTTCTGTCTGCTTGCAGCCCTTGTGATGTAGGGGGAGGGGACAGAACACTGTGATTAAAAGGAGGAAAAATGAGAGACCAATTGCTTCCTGAAGACAAAAAAAAACAGCTGTTATGTAATAGTTGGCTGTTTTTCTTCTCCTCCCCTACCTAATGTCACTCTTCCATGTACATGCTCTCTCCTTCTCATCCCTAGACAGCCTTATGTATGAAGCACGTTTGAAAAATGATTTGAGCAGCATAACATTTTAGGAACAACTGTGGAAGCTATCACTAAGCGTCTCTTTGCTGGAGACAGGTGCTGAAACAGCCAGCGTTTCACTTGTGCAGATTTATTATCTTCCATTTTGTATAATACAAAAATAGCTTGGTTCGTTCAAGAGTGACATTCTTCCTAAAGGTCTGAGGAGTCTAAGAACATAGTGGTGCTATGGTTGTAAGGCTAGTTAGCTGTAATCCAGCTAGACTGGGTACTGTAGTACTCAAATAGTATCACAGAGTTCACTCTGGGTTAGCTGGCTGAACAAGTGTCCTGGGTTCTCAACAGGCTTCTAAAAGTTGAAGCACTGAAATCTGTCAGTAGCCTGGCTGCCATAGTCACTTCACTGCAATGTAGCACGGTATAATTTTACGGTGTGACTACACAGTGAGAGTACCATTCAAATCATGAGGACATAAATTCTTGAGGGCTTGGTCATGCTACTGAGCTATTTAAATTCTTGTATATTCATGTAGTCAGCACAATAGCTGAATGAAACAAGTAGCTTTATTTCCTTGGAAACAGAAAGGTAAAATGCATTGGTATAATACTCCAGTGAAAAATTGTTCTTAGAGCACGCTGCTGACTAATGGTTTGCATGCTGATGGTTAGTACAGAGCAGCTGTTAGGTAGCTGGACTTTAACTGTAGTGGTGGTGCTCTGTGTCCAACCTTGAAAAGACAAAACTCTTATCCAACTGCTTCTGTTCTGATGACATATTTAAAGGAACAGATATTTGTCAAAAGAGATGCGGTAATGAGTATTTGCATGTTGTTATCCTGTGTCCAGTGCAAATAATGGGGTAAATCTTAACCATGAAAACAGGTTAAGGCAATTCAGTGTAAGATGCACCATCAATTTCCATGATTCATCTGAGAAGCAGTAATTCTGTGTAACTTGTTTTCTTTTGTTTCTATCCAAGTCAGGTAAGTGTTGAAACCCTTTAATGGAGCAATGCCTGTTAAAAAAATTAAAAATAAAATTAAAAAAAGCATACATGCACACAAATAAAACAGACATTTTATGATGGCAGTTTAGCCTGCTCTCTGAAAAGCTGTTGATGTTGCAGTGATTGTCTTAGAAGCATTGCCTTCATGTCTTATTTGTGAGATATTGCTTAACAAAATGAAGAATTATTGTTTGATTTGCTTGCACATTAATATATTTGCCCTGGAGAAAGACAATCTTAGACTCAAATGTAGCAGTCTGATACAAATT
This sequence comes from Stictonetta naevosa, assembly GCA_011074415.1. Classification (NCBI taxonomy): domain Eukaryota; kingdom Metazoa; phylum Chordata; class Aves; order Anseriformes; family Anatidae; genus Stictonetta; species Stictonetta naevosa. The sequence continues at coordinate 5,823,223 of CM021708.1, read as the reverse complement.
CCTAAATATTCCTGCCAGGAGGCTTTGACTTTACTTTTACTAGAAACCAAGTGTGTTCTGCATACAAAGATGTCTGAAGTCTCAGTGTAGATGATTGTAGGTAGGTCCTTGATTTAAACACCTGATTGTGGAAATGGTGTACTCTACTAGGGGATTGCTACAGCAAGGTTAATATATTAAAACTGTGTTTGATCATTTAAATGCGGTTTAATAAGAGCAAGTGTAGAGTCCTGCACCTGGGAAGGAACAACCGTTCGTATCAGTAGAGGCTGGGGGGCAACCTGCTGGAGATGAGCTCTGAGGAGAAGGACCTGGGGGTCCTGGTGGACGACAGGTTGACCATGAGCCAGCAGTGTGTCCTGGTGGCCAAGAAGGCCAGTGGGATCCTGGCGTGCATTAAAAGGAGTGTGGCCAGCAGGTCAAGGGAGGTGATCTTCCCCCTCTATTCTGCCCTGGTCAGGCCTCACCTGGAGTACCGTGTCCAGTTCTGGGCTCCCTGGTACAAAAAAGACAGGGATCTCCTGGAAAGAGTGCAGCGGAGGGCCACAAAGATGATACGGGCCTGGAGCAACTTCCCTATGAGGAAAGGCTGAGAGACCTGGGTCTGTTCAGCCTGGAGAAAAGAAGACTGAGAGGGGATCTCATCAATGTGTATAAATACTTGAGGTGTGGGAGACAGAGGGGTTTGGCCAACCTCTTTTCAGGTTTGTGGGGACAGGACAAGGGGCAATGGCCACAAGATGGAGCCCAGGAAGTTCCGCACCAACACGTGAAAGAACTTCACGGTGAGGGTGATGGAGCACTGGGACAGGCTGCCCAGGGAGGTTGTGGAGTCTCCTTCTCTGGAGATATTCAAGGCCTGTCTGGACGCCTACCTGGGCAGCCTGCTCTGAGGAACCTACTTTGGCAGGGGGTTGGACCCGATGATCTCTCGAGGTCCCTTCCAACCCCTACAGTTCTGTGATTCTGTGATTCTATCCAGAAACTTTTGACATGTTAACTGATTTGTTTTATAGTATTTGATTGTCTTAACAATATTATTGAGGAAAAAGTATGAAAGCACAACCTACAATCTAAACTGGACAACAAGACTTCAGGAACTCAGCGTGCTTTGTAGTGTGTTACAAGCTTAGCGGAGTTGTGGAGCGAGAGAAGAGCAGCTCTGAGGTCCTGGGTGGCAGTTTTACAAGGTGCGGGTATGCTTCACAAGGTGCAGGTATGCCCTTGATTGTTTTTTGAGAGATTTTAAAACCTGTTTGCCATCTACTAGTTGTGGAGAGAAAAAGATCCAGCTCCCCGATTTTTCTTTGTTCTTCATCCAATTTGCCTGTAATAGCACCAAGGCGCTAAGCACAAAATGGGCTCCGAGAAAAACAATGATTTATCATTCTGTGGTGTCCAAAAAAGAAAGAAACGAGCAGCCAAAAGTGAGGCTGCGTGGACTGCTGCTTAGAGCTCAAGTTTGTTTCCCGGAGTTTCCTTCCTCTTGCCCTGGCTGCCTTGACCAGGGTACCCCCCCGGGAGCTGGGCATGGGGCCAGTGCAGGCATGTCTCAGCTGTGCCCCCTCTATGGGACACCCCAGGGTTTAAGCAGCTCGTCCCTCCTCACCCCGCTGCCGGGAAGGAGGAACAGCAAGATTCCCTTGGGGATTTAGCTGGGGATGTCAGGTTGAGTGCAGTCGTGCCAAGGTTAAGCGGGCTGGCACAACTGAAAGCGCAACTTGCTGGCGGGTAGAAGGCACCAAATGATATACATCTGAGAAAAGAAGCCAACGGATTTTCTTTTTCTACCAACCCACGATGCCTTCAGAGGAGTCTGTGTTCCCTGGCATGGAAAGTTCTGTAACTTCCCAAACATACCACGTGCATTCTCCTATACGTATTTGCAGCTTGCATTTTCCGTTAGCGGTTATGATCCAATGCAGCTACAGCAGGAGATGATAAACCTTTAATGTACAACTTCCATCCCTGTAAAATAAGGAGTTCATACTTTAAGTTTTGCAATATTCCTTTGTCTTTCCCATTGAAGCTTAATTTTCCCAAGTTTTTAAAAGCGATATTTACAGTGTTTGAAACATCTGTACTGAGAATTGTAAATTTTTTTCACCATCAGCTTAATTAGAGCATGTGTGGTTAGGGTATTTATGCTTTTCCACTCCTGAGTGGTCGTTTCAGTTGGGTATATTCAGATATATTTGTGTAACTTGGTTTTGTCAAATTATATTCTTTAATAAAACAGGCACATACCCCTACTATCTTTATCTTTCTATCTCAAACATATTGTATTTAACTTCCAGAATATTGAAGAAAATCCAGTCTGACTCTTGTTTTCTGTTTTCATTTTAAGCTTTGCTATGTTACATATAAATGCCATGTTAACTGAATGAAATAGCTGCTTTCTGCAATGATATCCTACAGAGTTCATCTTCCATGGAAAATAACCTTTTTTCTCATTGTGTAAAACGGTAAAACATCATGAAAATGGTAATTGTTTACAAAAGGAGAAAGAGGGGCCAGTCCCTTACAAAAAAAAAGTTCTTGAAACATAGCGTCAATTTAAAAAAAAACGTTTTGGGTGGTTCTCTTTAAAGAAGAGAGAACAAAGAAAAATGTTACAGGCTTGAAAGGATTCTTATGTTTCAAAAAACCAAACATGTTAAGATGACATGCATGAATTGGTTGCTGAGAATATGGAAAGGGGACTCTGAATACATTTCTGGAGCTTGGATTTGTCTGATCAAATCGAGCTTTTTAACCCTGACAGGAATGCCATATAACTGGAAAAAAAAAAAAGGTTTTCATGCCCTGTTTGTTTTTAGTTCTGCTTATAAATAAATTAAAAGTATCTTTCCCCTTTCTGCATTTTCAGTGCAGATGGTATTGCAGGTTGGTAGGGTATTGCTTTAAGCTGAGGTACTTCACAGCTGATAGGGCAGTTCAGAACACGCAAGACTTCCTTAAAGCTAGTGTTTAATTGTGTTCATGTTGCTTGCAGTTTGTACTAACAAATTATAAACCAGGCCTTTCAGAGTGTTATCTATAAGGAAGTACAGGTTAAGCCAATCTTTACATTAGAAATCAGAAAGAGCTGCACGGAGATCATTCTACAGAAAGTTCTGATGAGGCTAAACGTTGTGCTAACTGCCTAGGTAGGGTACATAAAGGGGTGGATGTACCCTGCACCAAAATACACTTCTGTGGGAAGAAGCAGACAATAGACCATGAGTACTTTTTCAGAAGGAAACAAGCCCTTGTTGAGTTGGAGATGATTTTCTTGTGTGCGGTGGTATTTTTTTTTTGTTTGCTGCTTCTTGTTGGCTTTGCTTGTTTGTTTGAAGGCAACTGGGGGTTAATTTTTATATTGAAATGAAGTTAACCTCCCATTGCTTGGAGGAAATGGCCTTTCCTTTTCACATTTTGTCCTGCCCCCAACCACAGGGCTTTTATCACAACCTAAATGAGAGGGTGTGGCTGTACTGTTTAACTAATCACACTGACATGAAAATAGTTGCAGCCTCATTCATGGTGCTCCTTCCACAAGCAGATCCTGGGCCAAGTTATTACAAGCTGTAGTGCAAAGAAATGAAGGTAATGCTACTTGTTCAAAACAGTTGGAAAAATAATTGTTCATACATCTGTCAGAAACAATAACTTCTATACAAAATCGTTATCCAAAACAGAAATAATTGGAGGAAATAGTAATGTGTTTAAGTAAAACACTAATGAGCATGAATTTTAGGCAGTAGACAAATTACTTCTTATATTGTTGTTGAAATAACATATTGTTGGCCTCTGTTTCATGTTTGTAACTGTATTCTGTCTTCAGAAGTGCAAGGTTTCATATGGAAGCTTGCTGCAGTAATGGCCACCTGACTGCACTGAAGCAGCTGAGGCATGTGCTAGCATTCCTTTCTCTCGACTGTCCTGTGGCTGCAGTATGGAAGCAGACCGGTTACATCTAACCACCTCGCTGATTTGCTGTTTGTGTATGTCACCACCCCCTGATTTTTATTTATTTATTTTTAAGCTTTGGTGGAGTTTGAATCACGCTTCATGTACAAACATAACTCCCAGGGAGATGAAATTCTGGATATTTTGCACTACACAGAACAGCAAAACTTAGCCTACAAGTAGTATTGTGTTTGCACATGCCATAATTTATTTTGTGACTCTAATGTGGCTTGCTGCAAAAGCCAAGAAGTACATATCTCATGTTTATTTCATGTGAAATTCACTCCAGTGACAAAGGGCTTATACCATTTCTGGTCAATTGCTTTTGGTTGTTGGAGGAGGGTTTGTTTTCCCATTTACTACAAAAGAAACAGGTTTTAGTGTGGGGGACTTAAGTCCCACTTAACTGCTGAAACCTGTGTGCAAGGCCTCGCATATTACTGCTCTTCTTCAAGATGACACCTGAAGTTTTAACAATTATACTATTGATGAATGTGAATTACTCAAACATCCTTATTAATTTACTCTAATTATGCCTGGAGGATTTTCTCAGTAGTTTGTCCGATTACTTAGAATTATTCACTTTAATGTGACTCTTAATCAAAGCATACTGAATCCCATGGCCTGCTCAGGGCTGGCTCAAGCATACCAGTTCTCAAAACATCGAAGTTGTTCATTTTAATAAATGTTTCTGGTTTGGTTTTGTTTTGTTCCAAATTCAACATGGATTTGCGTTAGAATAGGAGCACAGGGGGTAGTATGTTAGCTTTTCCATTTCTTATCTTCAGCAGCAGGTATTTTGCATCACTTTTCCCTGGGCTAAGGCACACCCGTGATTTCCATTGAAAAGAGTGGATGCTGGAAGAGGTGAGATTTTTAGACCCTCATTTTTGTCAGCACTTATTTTAATATACAGGTCACATAAAAGGTGAAAACATTTTTTTTAAATAAAAAACAATAAAAACCTTTAAGGGTATTTTAATTGTAAACCCATGTGGTATTGTGGCTTTTTTTGTTTGTTTTGTTTTTAATTTAGGAGGGAGGCTTAATTTGCTTCCAGATCACGGTTCAGTACCTTTTGAAATTGAAAACCTCACCTTGGTCTCTCTACTCTTCTTCCTACAGCAGTCACACAGTTCTAAAAGATTTTTATTGGGAAATACAGCAGCAGGAATTGGAACTACATTGCTCTGTTGCTTTGGAAACAACTAACAGAAGAGAAGTTTTCACAGCTTCACGTGAAACACCTATAGACAACGGTTTTCTGCCCATGTACTGAGCTTCATTTCAGGGAGTTGTACATTCTTGGGCAAACTTCTTGCTTTTCCTATTAGCTTGAGGGGAGACAGTCACTGGGTATTCTAATTCAGTAAAGCTTGCCATACTGCTGTGTTAGCAGGAGTAATGTCTGCAGCGAGCGGTTTGCTCTAACAGAGTAGGGCTCATTATGTATAGTAGGAGCAGGCAGAGTTTGTGTAGCAACAGCTCTGGCAGCCAATCGCCAGAGATGTTAGATAAAGTGGAAGCATTCGTAGCACTTCCTCTGCTTTTATTTTTAATACGTTCTTTCCTGATCCCCCTCCTCCACTGCAGGCATAAAGTGGTGACCTAAAGCTCTCACTCTGTTTTGTACAACGTAACTTGGTTATTAGAAACAATTGCAAGTTAAACCAAGCCTTTTTTTTCTTCAATCGTTTTGTTTTGACCCATGCCTGCCATGAAAAGGTTCTGTGTTTTGTTTGCCTCTCTGTACTTTGCAGTGCCAGCTGTGCGGTTTAGCCAAATAAAATGGCTGAGTTTCTGTGTACACATTTTGCAAGAGGACTTAGGAGACAGTGAACAAATCTTATTAGCATCTACTGCAGTGTCCCAGGATCTGTTTTGATTAACAAGACTACAGTAAAGAGAGCACTGGAAGCTGCTTCATACAGCAGAACATAACTCACACTGTATCATAGGCTGCTGACTCATAAACGGTTAACTCTGGTTGGTATTAGTGAGTTTCCTTTAATGACCTGGAGGGGGTTGGATAGCTAAGGCAGATGATACTGGCGAGTAGCCTTGTGCTATAAGGAAGTGAGAGAGGTTAAGAATTAATGCAAGTTAAAAAATCTAGTGCTGAGGAATTGAACTCTATTCCCGCCTTCCAGATGTTTAAGACAGCTGAATGCACTGGATAGTAGAGAAGAAAGGGATTTTTGAACCTCCTCAGTCTACCACTCTGTTTTCGAACAGAGGAAAAACGGTCTTTTACTTAAATAAATGGAGTTTTCATCTGCTGGGCAAGCTGGTAATTGTTTGCCTCTCCCTCCATCTCTGGCCCAATCATCAGAATAGTTTGATGAAGTCGGATAATCTTGGGAGCAAGCAGTGTTTTTATTTTGGTAACAAAGTCCAACCTGTAATAACAGCAGCTGGGCTTCAGGGAAGATGCACATGGTACCTCCTGTAGTTACACACAGAGACCCTGTGTGCTGCTGAGAAACATGACCCACTGTTTTTGACAAGTCCCTGAATTCAGCCTTATGATATTTCGTATCTCACAGTCTTGTTAGCATTTGTTTTTAAACTGCTGATTTACCCAGAGACAAAGAAACAGTAGCCTGTTGCTCAGCTTTCAAGCTTAGAGATAGTTGAGGGCATTGATCTGTGATCACACAACACAACATCTGGGAGACTAGAAACCCACTTTCCGAAGAGTAGTCCCACTGAAGGTGTTTCCAGTGGTTATCAGAAGTAGAATGTTTATTTTCTGTTTTAATGGTCAGTATTAAATCTCTTCATTTATTTATTCACTCGTTTTTCTTAAGAATATGGGGAGGACACCAGGTAGGAGTGGAAAATGAGATTAAAAGCAAATAAGTATTTTGCAAATAACCAAAAGACAATCCTGAAGATGAAGGTGTTGTTTTCGTAGACATGTGTTGAGTTTGATTGCTCTTACTGTTTATTTTCCATTTTTGGGTCTTTTGTGGAGATGCTAGACAACCCGGCTGTACCCCAGAGAAAAGTATTGTACATTTTAGACACATTTGTTGTTTTGAGTGTTCCTGTCCTTTGCTAGTGACTGAGAGATGGCTGTATGACTAGAAGGGGAAGAGAGCGGAGTGGGAAGCCTGTTTTCCTAGTATCTTATTATTTGCCCTACTTCACTAAACACAGAAGGAAGGCTCACTACTGTTCTACCAGTTACCCTTTATCTGACTAGAAAATAATGTTGAGTTTGGTTCCCACACATCACTGGTTTCTCCGCATGTGGACTCTAAACCTGCGTCTACCAGGTTTTGCAGGCTAGTGGAGTAAGTTGCTTGAGGCCTAGGCAGTAGTTAGAGAAGAAAGAAAGGTATGGGAACCCATGCTGATTCTTTCCAACAGAAAGTTGACATTAACTGAAGTAGTCTTACTGATTCATGGGTAGTCTCTTAGTGGTATAGGATAATAGCAAGAGAGTGGAAGCTGGTAAATCAAACCAGTGTACACAGTAAGCTTCCAATAAGCCTTGGAAGATGATGTTTTTGGTGCATTTGTTTCCATCAACCTCTCTTTCTTTTCCATGCTTTACAGTTTAGCAGATGCTCTTTAACTATTTCATACCTGCCTCTAATCTGTATTTGAATCGCTATAATGAATTTTCACTGCTCAGTTGTTCACCTCAAAGAAAGGATGTGAATTTACCACCACAGAGCCAAGTTTCAACAAGCTGCAGCAATTAGGTAAGTGAAGGTTTGTTAGCCATCTGAAAACGTCTTATCTGTGTTTCAGTGTAAGCCTTAGAAAGGGTGCATATTATTGCTGTATGCCGTTTTTGTCAGACAAAAATTAGGAGACCATTCAGTCTAGTCTGTTTTGCATCATGATTTTGTTGTCCTACAGTTCCATGATTTTATATTATAGGAGGTTCATTAATTCACATTATAATTATTCTCTTTAAAAAATATCTTGCCTTTCATGAAGGTAACTTCTATTTCCCATCTATACTGACAAACCTAAGTAGTAGGAAACCACTACTCAAACTTTAATGCAGTGGGTTTGCAGACTTAAAAAGCTCAAACCATTTTTTTTTCACTTTGGGGGTGTTTCGTTTTTTCTCAAACCAAAAGATGGAAAATGTTGCTTTTCTTATTTTAGCTGAAAGGCAGAGATTCCTCTGAAATCCAGGTTTCAAAACCTGGGCCTCTAGAGAGAATGCCACGCCTTGAATGGACAATAACATTTTGTTGTTGTTCCAAACAGCGATAAGACAATTAGTTACTTCGGTAAAGTGCTTGCCACAAGACTGCCTGTACACTTTGAATAAATAAATCTAAAAGACCAAATTTTACTTTGACGTCTGAGCACACGCTGAGGACGTTCACCCCCAGTGCAAACTGCTGAGCGCTTAGTTCTTCAGCAAATCAAACCACATATTTGCATGCTTAGATTTTCCCCAAGTATATGCAAGTCTAAGCACTTGTTTTGGGGCACTCTAGCCTACCTGTTAAGAAGAGAAATGGAATATTGCTCAAAATCGTCTTTTCTTTATTATGCAAGCTCTTTGCATATGCTTAAACTTGTGGTTTCTGGTTTCATGGTTAGAAATGTTTAGCTAACAGTTAGTCAAGTGTAGGGTGTCACTGTGTTTTGCTCTTTCCTGGCAGCACAGCTGAGACAGCTGCAGAGAAACAAATTCAGAGTCAGGTTCTGCTCACCACTTAGTCCCTTCACAATTGCAACGATGAGCTTCACAGAATAGCTAAGGGAGTCCTGAACAATCAGTACCTAGTGGCACCGAAACATTTAGTTAGAGAACGGTTTTTTTGTTCCATTCCAGAAACATAGACAAGAAATTCTAAGCCATTCCAGAAACATAAACAGACAAGAGAAATGGCTATACAGCTTTAGGTGTTATTTGACTGCTAAAAGCATTTTATCAAAGCAATAAAATTATCTCATTTAGGTACCCATGTGTCTGGAGCGAAATGACCTCTGTCCTTGTTTGTGTCACATATAAGATTTGTTCCGGGGGGGGGGGGGGGATGGGGGGGGGGGGCGCCACTTATGCTTTCCTGCGTGGTTCAGGTGTCCACAAACTGGACATACCTACAAATTTAATGAGTTTACACTGTTTTCTTCTTGCAGGATTCTCCCCTTGAAGGAGTATTTGCCACTGGTGATGCAGTGCCTGGTTTACATTAGTTCTCAAAAATGCGATCACTCATACTAGACATCCATTATGCAAGATCTTCCCCTGCATGTAGTTGAGGGCTATTTATAATAGCTTGATTTTTGCATGCAACTCTGACAGTAATGGGATATAAAATGCTACAGCTTTTTAAAATTCCTTATTTTAGGTTAGCTTTCATCCCCGCTATTAACGCAAGTAACAAGCTGCAGTCATAGTGGGAAAAAGACCAGAGGTGGCAGAGAAGACACTGATTTGAATATCTGCCTCACAAGGTTCTCAGATGAAGTTGTTTTCTCTCTGAAATAGTAGTCAAAGATGTACGTGTGCAGTCCTAGTTCTTGTCTAGCCCACTTTTGGAACAAGTAGAAAAAAAATGAAATTGGAAGGAAAAAAAAAAAAAAAAAGCTGCAGCCATTCCAAGAAAGATTTTTGTCTAAGCGTAAGCAAAGCTGAATTTGACATGCTGTAGTTTCTTGAAGGCAGCTGTGGAGTTGGATTTTTCTAGGTTAACAGCGTATCTGTTTTCTGTTGTAGACTCATGCAGCTTTTCTTGTTTAGACATCTTCTGCACACACTCCCCTCATGTTTGATTTGTAATACCTACATAAGCAAACTGACTGATGAATTATGATCCACTTATGTCTCGATGTAGATAAGGGTGGATGCTTGGATGCTGCCATATTCCATAATATAACTGGGAATGCTCCAGGATCGAAGTACGCATGGTGTGTTTTGTACTATCAAGACGAGGGGAGATAGCAATGCATAAGAAATAAGATCATATGGTGCAGACACTTTTTCATTTTAAATGAAATTTATGGGATTGACAATTAACCTTAATCTATTTTTTATTGTTTTTTTAAATCAGATTATAGCTGCTGGTTGCAGTGTGGAAGTGTTTAATGGAATAGCCTTATTCACCTTTGACCAAGGTCGTGTTGATACCACGAAATTAATGGTATGTATTGAAAAGAGAGTTGGACTGTGAGGTTACTCAACATGTGGGTACCTACTAAATGTGTCAGGATATTTAAAAATAAAATTTTAAAAAAAGACAAGGATTACTAGTTTCTGTAGGCTAAAAAAACGTGCCTGCTTATATAACCGTATTTGTTGAGCTCTGGGGGATAAACTATTTAAAAAAAATGTTTCTCCTACATTGGAGTAGCGCTTTAAACTTAATTTTAAAGATGAAAGTTTTTATTTTGTACAAGAGAAGATGTAATAAAGATAGATTGATATGAAACAATATCTAAAGCTCCTAAATTAGTCAGAACTGTAACTTAACAACAGAAGCTTTATAAATATGACTTTTTCCAACTTCCCCAACCTCAGTCTGGAAGAGATGCAATGTATGATCTGCTATGCAGCAGCGGCGGAAACAGCAGCTCACCTTCCTGACAGGGTGGCACCACCATTGTCATTTTGGTGTTTGTAGTGCAATGCTAATAGGCGCAAAGGGTGGGTGGGTGACTGTCAAATTCCAGTCCCGTATAGTAGGCAGCATAAATGATTCCTGGAAACTACAGTGTTGTTTTGATAGGCTGCTTTAAGGATCTATTTAAGGATCTATTTTATGTTCTTGTTCTAGTAAATAGTTAACTGAAATTGCAACTGCTTTTAAGGAGTCGGTTACTTTTTTTGATTCCTGAAATTATGATCTCTGTATTTGCTCCGGTCCTGCTATCTTTGCAACCGTGGTGAATCCATTAAAGGAAACTTTCAAGCATGCCATTCTTATTTATAAACCTTTGCAATCTGGGGAACAACTGAATTGATACTGTCAGGTAGCATTTGATGCATCTTGCAGTTAAAGTGACAGATACTTTGTGGGTTTTCTTTTTCCTTTTCTTCTAGATTTTGTGGTTTACTTTGGAGAACAACAGCATTTTAATTTATCTTATAGATATAAAAGATAATTTTGTAGTGATAACAGATTAGCAAAACAAGATCTTCACCTTTGGTCTTGAGAGAGAAATAAAATGGCAAAAAAATAAAATAATTGTATCCTTATAAAGCAATTTGATTCCCTCCCTACCCCTCACAACACCCTTGAACTTCTTACTCTTCATAAATAGCTTTCCAACGTGCAATTAATAGTTATTAATAGTTACAGTTCTTATGTCATTTCAAAAGCACTCTGTACATAACAGGCATGAGCCTGAAATTCTTTTGTTCTGTGCTGAAATGAAAGTCTTAGTGCATGTCAGGGGGAAGTAAATTAAACAATTGTTATAGGGCTATTTTTAGGTTCAGTAACTGCATCAGGCACTGCTGTTTGATGCTTCTGATTTATTTATTATTTCTGCTTTAAAAATTTCAAGGGAAGGACTGTCAGGTGTGCATGTTAGACTAAAAGGTGTTTCAGGTCTACACTGAATATGAGTGTGAGGCTACTTCACACCTGTCTCCTTTGGGGACTTCAGTTGGTCGTGCCTATTGTGCTTTGTGTTTATTCAGTTATTTGGTATTAATGTTTTTTGTTATTGTTTGTTTTGAGGATTAAAGTATCGAAGTGCCAATAATAAGGCAGTGCCTGTACCCTGCATGCTGCATCTTGCAGTGATGTCCCTGCATTGCTCTCTAGCTTCTAGTGCCTGTAAATAGTGGCTACAAATCAGTGTTGCAGCTTTGGCGGCAGGGCTAATTTTTCAGGACACAAATGGAAATTAGGCGTCCTGCAGGCTGTTAGGGGACTTTGTACTTAGCTGCCCGTCCATACTCTGCAGTCGTAGGTCCATGATATCTGTCTAATGCTGCAGCTTTTCTTAATACCAGAGCAGAAAGTGAAACATTTCTTCTAGAAGCAGGGAAGGCATCAGCCTTCACCTCTTAAAAGACAATGTGAAGTTCACCATTTCATTCAGTTATCACAGGTACAAGTACACTGTTTCATACTTCTTGCCATTTAAGTTTGGCTTGATATGAGACAGGACGCAAAGGCAATTTACTGACTGTCCTCTATCCTAAGTCAGGATGGCAAGCCACTGCTAATAGCCTCAGTGACTGGCAACAAATTGGGAGAGAAATGAGAATAAGATTTATTTTTTTTTTATGAGCAAGCTATTCTGTTACGCATTCTCATTGAAGTAGTAATCTGAAACAAGAAAGGTTTTATTGTTTCAGAAATACATGGACTAATTTCTGCCCAACCTGTTCAGAGTTTAAAAGGCATTTAAGAGGCATTGGCATTTAGAATGGGTCAAAAATATTTAAAGAGGATAGTTCCTCCTACACAGATTTATACGAATACTGTCATAATGCCTTTCAGAGTCCAAGCTCTATGCAAAAGCTTTAAAATGTCCAGTAAAGCCTTCAGCGGGAAATGTTCATTAGACACTTATTTCAGATGATTTTAAGGATTGTTTGGAATAACAATTGTTCCAGATCTGGTTCTCTGAACAGACCAAACAACCATTGTCCCTCTGAAATGGTATCTAAAGCCCTAGACAGTAAAATACAGACAGTAAGATACAATATTGGTTGATATATTGGCTTTTTTTGCTGCTCGTAAAATATAAAATGAATATATCTGACATTCTGGAAATGTCTAATTTCAGCTGAAGTGGGTTACGAGGTAAATCTTCAGTTGTATCTTCCTCTGCACTGTGCATCTTCGTACTTTTTCTTTGGGTTGCAAATAACAGAAATTAACTAAGCTGAGGACCTGCTGATGATAAAAAGGAGTGTGTTCTGTGCTCCTTCTATGCTGCTTGTGCTAGGCATAGAACTCATCCGTCTGCATGATCAGCAAGCTACTCTCAATCTCCTAATCCAGCAGCAAAAGTGGTTTTAGTTAATAGATAGCTTCCAGATACTTGCAAGTGTTTTTTTTTTTGCTTTTTTATGTATGCTACTCTATGTATACTGTGCAAATCTGAGTGTTCTTCTGGCATCTTCCCTGCTTCCTTCCCTAAGGCCCCCTGCCAGTGTATGAGAGCAGTTTGCTTTGTGTTGTTCCGAGCAGGGTAAGAAGGTAGCAGTTGTACTTAGAGGCAACTTCTTATGGCGATGCACAGTGTGTTATTGCTAAGAGAACTAGGATATTGTCTTTGATTTCGTCTTATATGTCACACACCAGCCTACACTGGGATACATTCCATGAAATTTTTATTCACTTTGTCATGCTATCTTTGTGGTACATCTCTATTTTTCTTTCAAGTATTTGGAAATCTACGTTGAATATTTTGTATTAGGAAGCTTACAAGCAATAACTAAAGTTAAGCTTTCCAAGGTACATTAGTAAGTTTGATTACTTGCCTTCATTTAATTGTTCTTGTATGGATTCCAATCTTTGCAGTTTATTTTGCTCTCAACTCACCTTTGTAATTCAAAGAAATACAATTTTGGTAATATTTGGGTTGCCAGTAAACTCTATGATATTGCAGTGTTTAAAAGTTGAGTGTGTGTATAAAGTAGTACTTTTCTGTGGTGATTACTGAAGTCTATTATGATGGCAATTTGTTTTACATGTTAAAGCTTGTAAGAGAAAATGCTTTTAGTTGTCAAATAGCTTAAAAAAAATAAAAACCAGTGTATTTTTTATTAGCTGGAGAGCAAATGGCAAGAAACAAACACACACACTCCCACCCCACAAAATTTAGGAAGTACTCTGGTGTGCAAAGTCAGTGCTCTTTATTCAGAAGAGAGCTTATGTAAGTAGAAATTGATTGAAGTGTTGTGTTTTTGGAAGTTTTACCTCCAATGTTACTAAATATGTGTTGCTCTTAGGAGAGAACGTAGGCTGCTTCATGATTTATATAGTGTTAGTTGACCTGACCGTGACTAGGGATAATTGCGAGGCTGAAATTCCAGCCTATGGAAGAATCTGGACAGTACATGTACTGGGTGATGCAATCCTTAGCAATGGGCCTAACATAACAGCTTCTGTGTGCTTGCACAGGATTAATTCTGAGCCAGTAAACCTTCCCGGAGTGAGGAACACCGAGCTGCACGGCATGGGCATGCCCAGGTGGGTTTGTAGGGGCTGGATAACCTGCAGCAGCACCACCCTGAGGTCAAGCTAAATCAGCTCTCGAGCCGATTCTGTTCTGTGGCAGTTTGTTGCGTATGTACCAACTGCCTCCAGGTGCAAGTGACGGTGAAGTAACGTTTGAGCTGGCTCCTGACTGGAGCAGCTTGGATCTCTCAGCTGTGTTGCATAGTGTTCCTGAGCACAAGCTACCCACAGGTGTTCAGGTGAACACAAAGGCTTCCGTTGGGAGCACTTTTTGATGGGAATAGATTAATTCCTGCTTAACAATAAACCCTGAAAAATGAGGAGGAATAAATCCTTGCAAAGTTCATTGATTTCTCTGAGGCAATTCACCGTTGCTTTCATGTTACTGTTGTTACCTTTAGTTAAAGAATTCCATCTTCATTTCCCACCTACAAAAAAGAATAAGTATATACAACAGAAATGCACAAAATTTATAGCATTTTAATCTACTGTAGTTCTTTGTCACTTATGGCCCATCAGATTATTTTTTTTAAACAGGCTGCTGAAGTATTTTTTGTCACAGGCTTAAATTAACATTTTATGCTTCTTTTTTAATTCAGTTATTTTTAATCCTCAAAATTGGAATGGTTGAGTGGTCAAGCAACAGTGGTGTTACCCAAATTAAATGTTCCTTAGATACTTGATACCCTCTTAAATACTTATATACTTAGATACCCTCACTGTTGGTAACTGTTGTCTTCTGCAAGGCACCCAGAAGGTGCTCCAGGCAAAATGAGCTAGATAGACCTAGTAGTTTAAGTTGGTAATCCAAGCTACCTTGTCTGAATTTTCGCCTGAGTGTTAAGATAGTGCTCACATGAAGTAGCCTGCTGACTCTGCAGTGGAAGTGGTAATTTCCTGGCAGAGGAGCAGATGGCAAATTCAGGTGGTTAGTCATCTTTAAGCTCATTGTAAGTTTGTTTAAAAAATAAGAAATAAATCCGCTTGCTTTAGAGTTTTCATTATGAGGGCTATTCTTGCATCTTGTTTTACAGTATTTTTAGTACCAGTCTTTTTTCACCCAGCTAAAACACGTGTTGTCATCTACCTGGACTTCTGCAAGGCCTTTGATGCGGTTCCACATGAGATCCTGGTCTCCGAATTGGAGAGAGATGGATTTGATGGGTGGACCATTCAGTGGGTAAGGAGTTGGCTTGAAGGTGGCACCCAGAGAGCGGTGGTCAATGGCTATATGTCCAAGTGGAGGCTGGTGACGAGTGGTGTACCTCAGGGGTGGGTCCTTGAACTGGTGCTGTTTAATATCTTTATCAACGACACAGACATTGGGATCAAGTGCACTCTCAGCAGATTTGTAGCTGACACCAAGCTGAGTGGTGCAGTCGATACACCAGAAGGAAGGGATGCCATCCAGAGGGACCTGGACAGGCTTGAGAAGTGGGCCTATGTGAACCTAACGAGGTTCAGCAAGTCTAAGTGCAGGGTGCTGCACCTGGGAAGGGGCAATCCCAGACAGGAGGACAGACTGGGAGAGGAACTCATTGAGAACAGCCCTGCAGAGAAGGACTTGGGGGTTCTGGTGGATGAAAAGCTCAACATGAGCCAGCAGGGTGTGCTTGCAGCCCAGAAGGGCAACTGCATCCTGGGCTGCATCAAAAGGAGTGGGCAGCAGGTGGAGGGAGGTGATGGTCCCCCTCTGCTCAGCCCTCGGGAGGCCCCACTTGGAGTACTTCATCTAGGTCTGGGGTCCCCAGCACAAGAAGGATGTGGAGCTGTTAGAGCAGGTCCAGAGGAGGGCCACAAAGACGATCAAGGGGCTGGAGCACCTCTCCTAGGTAGAAAGGCTGAGAGAGCTGGGGCTGTTCAGCCTGGAGAAGAGAAGGCTCTGGGGGGACCTCACTGCAGCCTTTCAGTACTTGAAGGGGACGTATAAAAAAGATGGAGAGCAACTGTTTTCTCAAACAGACATTGACAGGACAAGGGGGAATGGTTTCAAACTAAAAGAGGGGAGATTTAGATTAGAGGTTAGGAGGAAGTTCTTCACTCAGAGGCTGGTGAGGCACTGAACAGAGAAGTTGTGGATGCCCCATCCCTGGAGGTGTTCAAGACCAGGTTACATGAGGCCCTGAGCAACCTGATCTAGTGGGTGGCATCCCTGCCTATGGCAAGGGGTTGGAACTAGGTGATCTTTGAGGTCCCTTCCAACCCAAGCCATTCTGTGATTCTGTGTATTGTAGATGTCTAACCTAGAGTATGTTCTTACCAATGCTTCTTCTAACCATCACTTAGAATAGTTTGGGTTAGAAGGGACCTTAAAGTCCATCTCATCCCAACTCCTGCCATAGCAAGGGACACCTTCCACCAGACCAGGCTGCCCCAAACCCCATCCAGCCTGGCCTTAAACACTTCCATGGATGGGGCATCCACAGCTTCTCTGGGTAGCCTGTTCCAGTGCCTCATCACCATCAGAGTAAAGAATTTAGTCCTAATACGTAATCTAAATCTATGCTTTTTCGGTTTAAAGCCATTACTCCGTGTCCTATCGCTGCAGTCCCTGACAGAGTCCGTCTCCTGTTTGAACAGATTAGTCTCTGTTCATTGGAGGTAATGGGATAGAGCAGGACTTACTTTCAGGTTTTGTGAAGAACTGAATTTCTGGGAAGATAAAGATTTTTGTCTTGACAACTGGGACAGTAAGATGTACAACTCAGGAGAATTTTTGAAGTCTGGATGTTTAAACTGACTTTAGCTTACCACAGATTTTTTAGTCTCTGTCCTGGTCATCATCATTTTTTTTCTGTTGTCTGTTTTTCCCTTTAAGGAAGGAGAACTGGGAGATAACTGTACCTGAACTGCAGTTTGTAATTTGAGGTTCTACGGTACAAGAGATGATCCTTGCTCCTTCTGCCTCAGAAAGAAATGAAGCACGTTCAGGTACATACGTAGTCACTGATTGCTTGTACAATTTATGTAACATTTTTTAAGCAGAGATTATATCTTTTTTCTGCTTGATCAGCTGATAAAATTAGAAAACTATACTAGTGTTTCCCCACCCATAAACCTCTATTCCCTTGAACCCTTCATTTTAAATAAAAGCAGTTGACTTGAAATTCAAATAAGAGTTGAAATCAAACCCAAGCTGAGTGCAGAGTTTAATTAGATGTATACCAGGCAGACCATCTCAAGAATCAGGATGGACAAAAAAAACAACACTTGATAAGATGATCACCTCTAAGGTGGTCAGAGAAAAATATATGCTCTGTAGTAGCTTTTTTGGAGAGAGAGAAGGAAAAAAAATCTTTTAATATAGTATACAGGTATTTTAAAGAATTAATAAAGTCTTTACAGGTTTCAGTAATCTATTTAATCTATTTTAAAGGTTATTGCTGAGTTTGGGTTTTGTCATTCCTGCCAAAATGGATTTGGAGGAGTATGTGCTGGTCTGTGTAAAGTACAGAGATTGAAGAGGGCATAGGTATTCCAGGAGAGGGGCCAAAGATGGTGTGTAAGCAGTGCAATAAGCCTGTTCTCTGCATTCTTTGGAACTCAATATCAAATCAAGTAGACTTAAATCAAATATATGCGTGTAGAATACAGCATATGTGGAACTGAAAGAAAAAATGTGGTTCTACAAGTTAATGGGGTGGAAAAGAACTCTGCAAATAAGTTTAATTGGTGTCCTCAATACCAAGTATTAAATTAGATTTGGAGAAAAGAAATGTCTCCGTACATCATGTGTGTATAATCTTCCACATCTTTAATTGGGATATAAGATGCACTATTTATATTGTGATGAAAAAAGTAAAATCCATGCCTAACCTACTGAGAAGTAGTTCTGCTTGTACAATTCCAAATAAGCAGGAATGCTAAGTAAGAGAATGTGTTTCATTGCTGGACAATTAAGCAGGAGTCTTGTATTAACTGGGTTGTGTCCTTCAGAAATAACTTAGTACAACCTTCGTCTTGTGAGGCTTTTTGTTTGATTGGTGTGATTTGATATTTGTTGCAGTCTTAACTGGCACAGCTAGAAATTTTTGCATTGAATGAAACTGTAATGCTGATAATGTTCAGAAAACAATGAGCTCATCCATATTGAAATAATGTTATGGTCCCACAGAACCAAAAGTTTAATTCAGTTTTGTAACATTAAATAACCATGTTTGTGTTCTTCAAAAGTAATACGTGTCGTGTAGCCTTTGAGGCTGGTAGTTATGAGCTGTTTTTCTTTTGAGTATTAAAATTGGAGCTCTAAGCCAGCACCTTATTAAAATATTCAAACAGCTCTTTCAAAGCTGATGGCTTCCAAATGGAAATTTAAATAACATTGTGATAAGGGGAAGTCAATAGAGAGATTGTGAGCAGTCTACACATGTCATAGGGTGTTTGCTTTAAAAGTACAGCGTTCTTGAGAACTGCATGAGATGCAATGGAGTTGTTAAAACATTTGCTCTGGTTTTACTTCACAATGATGGCTCCTTGAAAGGAATATTTTGAATTCTCAAATCCATGATGTAACTGAAAGATAGTCA
This sequence comes from Stictonetta naevosa, assembly GCA_011074415.1. NCBI lineage: Eukaryota > Metazoa > Chordata > Aves > Anseriformes > Anatidae > Stictonetta > Stictonetta naevosa. The sequence goes on along the minus strand of CM021708.1, from coordinate 5,804,622 downwards.
CAGCTAGACATCTCAAGACCAACTGTGTAACTCAGGATGGAGTTTAAAGGAGTGACCAGTTCTAAATATGTCCACAAATTTTAGATAGTCCTTTCATAAAGCAATTCTGCATGTAGTACTGAAGTGTGTACCTGCTGGCATATCACTATAGAATTGAAAGGCAAATTTTATATGTAAATTACTGCAGTCTTTGGAACAAAAAATAGTCGTCTGTTATGGTGTATTTTAAGCATTCTGCAAACTGGCCTTGCCAGCTGTAAAATGGGCCAATCCTGACAAGATTGTTGTGCACACTTTTTGGAAAGTATAGAAACTATTGACATGCAGCTAGTTAAGACGTTCATTTATATTGTTTGTATTTGTTTCCCAAAAGTGAATGTGAAGCATGCACTGAGCCTGATACATTACATGGAATGGGCATTCTGGGGTGGAATGCTTGGGACGATAAATGGTCTTGTCAGTACAGAAGCTTGAATAGTCAGAATAACTGTCCATACGGCATGCTTCAGGTAAGTTGTAGTGAGCTTCACCTTTTGCAGGGTGAAATTTCTGTAAGTGCTGGGAGAAGTCCATTTTTCTGTAGACTTCCTAAAAATGGATTTTGGCCCAACTTCATGAGATGGGGCTGATATTGACCGTGCTGTGGACTCTTAAGAGCTGGGTAAATGAATTGAATGGAAGCCATGAAGATAAAATAAATACACTTATACACCAAGTACTCTTTTTATCATCCCTAGCTATGTTTATATGTGGAACAATTCCAGCAGAGTGCTGAACTCCTTTATTCTCTACATATTTAAAGACTATAGGGGTATCACTCAGTGTAGTAAAGTTGAATTCATTTTCTTTGTCATGTTGCTATTTCATATTCATTATCTGATACCTTGTACCAGCTCTGAAAGATAGAAAAGAATTTTGCAATATACCTTTGAAAATTACAAGCAACTACTTAGATTAGGGAAAAAGAGGTCTGAGGGGCTTTTGTATGCCTTTTCTTTAGAGAACTTCGATATTTTCTGTATTGAGTAGAGGTTATGCAGCTGTTTTTATCCCACTGCTAACATATTAGGTTACAGGAATCTTTCCACTTAATTGAGCAAACACAGGAGAGTTTATGTAACTGAAGACCTGCAACTGCCAGTAGAATTAATTAGGAGAGGAATAATTAGGCAAATAGTAGTGTCCAAATGGTCCCAATAGAAAAAGTGTATTGCAATCCCAGTAGAAATCTCATTAATGTTATTTGCGATGTGCTTTGCCTTTTGCAGTACCATAAAGGAGGTAAATGTGGAAAGGTCTCAGTGGGGTGTCAGCTTGGGTATGAAGCAGAAACAATATCAAGGTTTTAAGCTGCCTAGTCTCGTTATTGTCACTTAGTCATGGCTGCAACTCCACTATCTGCTAAAAAGCCTTTCTTGATTGAATGAGCCACTTACGGTGAAGTAGGTATGAAAGAAGATTTCAGTTTGGCACTGGTTACAGAACTGGCTTTATGTATCAGAAACAGATTGTCCCTTATGCCAACCAGATAACCAAATAAAAAATGAGACAAAGTTTATTTCAAACATTTTTGCTCGAAGTCAGCAGCTTACTGGTTCAAAGAACAGAGAAATTACTGAGCATATTATCTATACCTTCTATTGTAATGTTAGTCAGACAGAGGAATAAAAGAAAAATCATACTGCTATCTTGTTCCAATTACAAAATTGTGTAATGGGATACAAACCTACTTTTGTATGAAAACTGTAGAATAGCTAGGTAACTTTTTTTTAGCTGCATTGTGAAAAGACATCAATGCACATACCTAAGAAAGCACTCAGATTTTTTTAGAGGGGGGAGGATGGAATCTGTGAGAGACAAACAACTTAGACAAGAATGTATCTGATACTTAATCCTATCACTGTTCACAGCCTTGCCAATATCCACTTTCTTGACCAACGTATTTTGGGGTGTGGGACTGGGACATTCTTCTACAACAGAAAAGTTAATTTAGGTCATGGCGCGTTTATAGTGGCTGTTGAACACAAGCCTCTCTGGTTGCACGTCTGTCGTTTGGTCGGTGAGGGCAAGTACCTTAGATATAGTTCTCAAGGGTAAGCTGAGGGTGCATAAATCAAATCTTCAGTCTATAGAGAGTCATGCACAGCCTGGTTACTGTAACAGGTAAGATGATTTATTTTTTATTATTATTTTCCCCTGATTTGACATCTTTTTTTATCCCTTTTACAAATAACTGTGTTGGATTTCTCTCTACGATACTGTACAATACAGAGTGCATTTTTCAAGTTTGTTTCATAGGTGCATTAGAATAGTGTCTGTGGCTAATATGTACAGTGGGATATCTTCCATGAAAAACTAACAGTAGAAACAAAGCATTTTGCAGGTGATGATTCAGAGCTTCCAGCCTGGGAAAGAGATGAGTCTTATCCCATTTCAGAAGAAGTATCTGAGGCCTGGAGAGGTTAAGGAAGCTGTTTAAGGATCACAAATATCACCTGTAGCAATGCTAGTAACAGAAATTGTCTCATGCAATTCCGGTTTGTGACAGTATTGGAATAATAGCCTCTGTTCCTCTACTGGTGAGGTAGAGTGCCTTCTGGAACTGTTAACAGGATTTTGTTTGATTTTATGATCAAAATGAACTCACAGCTAAGTAGTGCATGATGTATTGAATACACCTTATTTTCAGTGATTGTTAAATTAATCCACAATTCTGGAAGCCAAATGCCTCTCTTTATTAGTGAAAGTTTTCAATAAGCGTTGTGTGCATTTTATAGTTATCTACTCTACTTCCCCTATTAGCTGTAGTTACTGATGATTTTAATTAACTTCATTTCCTATTACAGTAGCAGCTGTGGATAAATACCAGTCAGGTCAGCCTCTTATTTATATGCATTTTTAAAAATGCATCTATAAAATACGTACCATTCAGTTCTGGATTCCTGGGGCCATATTCAGGCATACATACAGCTTCTTTAGTGAAAAGAGATTGACATCCAAGTGAGATTTTTGTGACTTTTCCTATAGATAGTAGGTATAAAAGCAAGGTACAGAGGGAGTCGTCCAATTATGGGTCATTGAACATGGTCTACATAAGAGGTGATACTCCAGACTTTACTGTCCAGACCAGCATACCTGAAAACATGGGATTCCGACTTGTAGTACATGGTCATGCATGCCAAATTTGTTGCAACTTATTAGCTAACCAATTGTAGTGTTAAAGGCAAAATCTTTATTTTGATGCTTTCTAAGCACAGTCCTTTTGTAGTCTTGACAGAATTTCTAGGAGGGAGGGTGTACAACAGAGCTGTGCAGTGAATGAGCAGTGAGACTGCTGCTTCTGCAGGGAGTTGGCTGTCATGAACATCCCTGAGCAATAGTTCAACACGTGCAGCATTTGCATTCGATATGTCTGGGAGCATTGAATGCTTACAGGAGAGACACAGCAACTGTGACAGATGTGCAAAGCTCTGCTGCGTGTCAAAAATACCAGTTCCTGTGCAAACACCGTGCAGTTAGACAAGAGTTGCTTCTCCCTATGAAGTTCATGATCAAAACACGTGAATGCATTGTGCAGCGCAAGCCTAAGGCCCTTACTTTCAGGATTGGCAAGTTTTACTGGCATGAAAGATCTCTTCACAGCCAGCATATGCTGAACACAGACTTCATTTCTCATTTGTATGGAAACACTGGGTATTTCTAGTGTTCATGGACTGTACTGCAGAGCTCTTCAGGGCTGTTGGAAGCTTAGAGAGCTGGAGAAAACAGGAAATTAACCTTAAGCCTATCCAGAGCAGCAAGCAGAAAATGGGTTTTAGTTTGTTTACTGTCTCACCAGAAATAAAACACTTCTTGTTCTTCAAACGTTAGCCTGGCCTAAGTTGTAATACATTCTCTACTCAAGTTTTTCTGATATCCAGAAGTACTTTTCAAAGCAAGTAATCCAGGCTACTACAAGGACAGGAACTGTGGATTTTGAATAATGGGGAAGTGGAAATAATCCAGGACATGTTAGGAGTCTGATTCAGAAATAAACAGTCGATAGAAAGTTAAAGCAGAAGAGTAACTGAGAACATTGACTTTCCAATGCTTCAGGGAAGTTAAACAGCTCAGGTGAAGCATAACTCTGAATAGGTATAACTCTGTTGTGTCTGAGTGGCTGAACCTCCTCCCTCTAGTCCTCCTGGGTCTGTGTCCTGCCTTGCCTTTTTCACCATTACATCACAGAAGAAAAATCAGATCGCATCTGTTGAGCCAGTTGTACTGTAAAACTCTACTGCATTAGCAATCATTTTGTCACAAAGTCACACACACACACATATGAAAACTACAGAAACCCAACGCTCCTTGGACAGGCTGATGGCTGAAAAGTCCAAAAGGAAAAAGTGAAGATGAGCACTTGGAAAATGTGCACGTTGCTTCAGGAAGAGAAGCAGCAAGTAATGTGCTTCAGCAGCAGCCAAGCGCTGTGAAGGAAGGCCTTCCAAAGGGCAGTAGTGCTGGTCAGCAGCGAGAGGGGGTATTTTCAAAAACCTACTGAACATTAACAAATCCAGTCATATTCATATGAAGACAGAGGTGTTAATTGGTGGATAGCACTTAGCTCTTCTTACATTTTGTAGGTAAAACAGTGGATATTGGTATGAATCCTTACTGTAACACGTGTACCAGCAAGAGCAGCAGTTTGTAGACCCTGGTGCAGTTCATCCCCATGTCAGGCTCAGTGCCCTACTCCTGTAACTGAGCTTATTTCTGTGCGTTCTTGTCTGCAGTGGTTGAATGCTGATTCCCTGCTTCTCGAGGACCTGTTGTATTAAAGCGGCTCTCAGAAAGTGCCATCTCTGCGTAGCTCACTGAGTGACATCTTGGGAGCATGCTTTTATTAAGATCAGGGCTGCTGGGCAGAATCTGTCTCCCCTGTCCACCTTGTTACAGCACAGACAATTAATTTACGATTTACACAAGTCAAATTAGTGAACAAAGCTGGAATGACTTAATCTAACTCTGCCTGAGGTAGCTGGAGTAGCACTGGCTCATTGTGGCTCGTTGTTTCCACCCTGGACATAAAAAGAAAGGGTTAAAAAAATAAGGGTAAAAGAAGGGGTTAAAAAAGGCTGTTAGAGGGAGGGTGCTGGGAGCTGGCCTGGGGGTGGGATCTCCAAGGCAGCCAGGCTAGGATAGGAAGCTTACGCTATGGCTTTTATTAAGTTTGAATTCAAAAATAGCTGAAAGCCCAGCTCCCCCCCCCCCCCCCCCCCGATGTGATTCGAAGCCTTTTTTTGTTTTGTTTTGTTTTGTTTCCTATGGGAACTGAAATGGTTCTTGCTGCCTTTTAACTAGGTAACGTTGAAGTTATCTTTTAGCAGAGGTGATACTTTTCGTTCCCCTTTTTCCCTCTTTCTGCCAGCAGGGAAGGCCGGAGGGTGTCAGTGGGCCTGGGGCCAGAGCTGCAGGCCCGCGGGGAGCCGACTGCCGGGTCCTAGCGCCGCGCTGCTGCCGCCTTCCCTCCTCTCAGTTCAGTGCAAGTTAGAACCCCAAACTCCTCAAAATAGCATCCAACAGGCTAGGAAACGCTGATGCAGTCCATAAGAATCATGTCACCTTTTAGAATCAGTTTCTAAGCAGTTGTCTAAAAGGACAGGCTGTAGAAGTCTTGTATTTGCGTTGCAAGGTGTAGCTTCCCTAGGAGAGGATTGTTTCTGACCTGAAATTGAGCTATGGTACATGTAGTCAACTCAGGGGCAAGGCAAGTGTTTACTTTGTGAGGCTGGTGTTTACAGATGAACAAAATCCGTGCCATGCAAGTGTTGCCATTAGCTTCCTAAAGCTTATTTGTCTGCCCGCGGCAGTTGGTAGCGTGCGGACCTACCATTTGAGAAGTGTTTGCAACAGTTTTTGTTCCAATTTCTCTCCTTCCCCAGATAATGGAAACTGTTACGCATTTACTGTATGATTTGGCGAGCTTATATGTTAATGCGTGAAACCTTTTGCTTATCTTGGTTTTGGCTACTTTACAAAAGCAAAGTGGAGAGAGTGGTAGTTTAAAGATCGATAGCGTTAGAGATGATCCGTCTGTATTTGCAAAATTGATTTGTGGAGATGTCTTCTGTAATTGTGGCTAGTATCATCATCTAGTAGGTCGGCCATCGTAAACTAATATGAATACAAGCTTGGTAATCTAATAGATGTTGTTATAACTAAAGAAGCAGTTTTATGATAGGATTTTGGGTTAGAGACACTTTTGAGAGGAGCATAGTATTGGCTCAGCAGTTTTACTGAAAGTAGTCACATAGAGAGATCTAACTCTTTTTTTCCTTTCATGTAACACTACTTCATAATAAAGCTGTTACTTCTGTCTGGTTTTGTATTTCCTGAATACAGGAGCAATAATATTACATGATGAAAAATATGAAGTTGTGACTGATGGGTTGGAAATGTAATGCAAATATGGATTTATTTTAAAAAGAAAAAAATGTCAGAAGTTAATATTCCTTGGGAAAACATTATCTGCACTCCTGTTTGTTTCTACAGCCTTCAGGAGTTTACAGGTAGTGACTGACAGACCCAATGGTAAGGCAGAAAAAGGCTGTGCAAATTCTCTCCCAGTTAACACGTTTTTCCTGATCCACTTCAAACATCAGGAGAATTTAGGAGGAATAAATGCAGAAGGTGGAGAGCTCTAAATATGAAGGGGCAAACTTCGTCATAACAAGTGCAGACACGGCTCCTACTAGCTCTGCTAGAGCTGCGTTCATGTCAAAGCTGAATTGGGTCCAAAATGTTATGGTGTGGCTGTGGTAGCACTAGTGTAGACCTGCCTTGCATAAAGTTAGGCTATGAGACAGTGCTAAAACTTTTCTGTCCTAAGTAGCTGTGTAAAAATGAGTAATTGTTAATGGTGGCCTTAGAATAGTTCCATATGTAAAAAAAAATATTGCTTGTTTTTAATGCTTCCTGTATAAAGTATCTGAAGGATGGTAAAGAAATCACAAAACAGTAAAACAAGGGGGGTATAAATTGAAACTAGGAGGTGAACGACTTAAAAGAAAGGAAAAAGAAAAGGAAGTTAAGGATCATGTTGTTGCTGCATGTGTCTTGTTATCTGTCCTGTATTATAAGAGCCAGGAGAGATGAAGAGATCTCAAAGGTAGGACATAGCAATCGTGTTCAGAAAAGGGAAAATTAGACAGACTGATGCTGTATTAAAGAAAGCAAAGTGATCTCAACCTTTCAGAATTCACAGAAGACAACCCCCCCATGCCCCCCCCAGTCTGTTTGTTCCATGGAGACCCCAGTAGGAGTTCATCCATTATAAAACACCAGATTTAGTTCTCTGTTTCTCTTCTGTCATTTTTCTGTCATCAGTAAAGGATAAATAAACTCATGATGCAAAATGGTGATAAAAATACTGGAAATAATTGAGTCAACCACCAGGTGTAAACCTAGTGGAAAAGAAGCGTCACTCATCTTTCTCTTTAAAATAATAAATTTTAGCTGGAATGATGACATGTACTGCATTTCTTCCCCAGGATGACATCGTAGTATTATGACTGTAATACAATAGGAAGTGCCACGCTCCTTGAGGCTTGTCAAATCATTACATGATTTTTTTTTTGGTCTATATTGTATATTAATAAGGAATACTAGAGCATAGTAGTAATTTTATTTTTTAATCTTGCTTTTTCACATTTGGAAGCAAGTGCTTGCTGTTTGTTTGCAATTTGATGAGTTTACTTTTACATTCTTACATAAAAACCGGTAAATCTAACTTGACACATTCAGTTAACCACAGGAAATTTTTTTCTTCGCAAACATTGCAACATTTTAGATATTCCTTCCCGATGTTGAACCTAAGTTGTCTTTCTTTTGAAATTACATTTATTTGATTTTTCTGTAGAGACATGTGGTTAGCAGTCATTACATTAACAAGTTGCGACATTTAACTGATTGCAATTGATGTCTGTTAAAATTAATTTACAAATCAAATATATTCTTATACAATTTAGATTACTCCATTGTAACCAGAAGAAGGTGCAAGGCATTTCAAGTGGAAGTCACTTGTAATTTTACAAGACAAAATGCAGAGACTAAGTTTTTAGATAATAAATATTTAGATTTTTTGTATTTTCTGCAAGCCACAAAAGTTTTCATTACCTTTTAACAGTGTATGACTGTCTGTACAAAAGAAATAAAGCATCAAAGTGTACAGTGTGTGACAGGATGGGTACTGCCATGTCTTTGCTTCTTTCAAGAGCTAGAATTTCTCAGAAATGTGCTTATGGTGAAATACATAATGAATTTAATCACCAAAGAAGCACCACAATTTGTAGTATTCTATTACTCTCCAGAATGTGAAATATTTATAAATCCCGAAATCATGGAAGGATTTGTGTCTAGGTGCTGGACTTCTTTCCTAGTTTCCTGAAGGTGTATCTTAGTTTCTTAAACATGATGTTCCTAACTGAGTTGAGAACCTTATTCTGTTTAATCCTATTCTTATTGCCTTTGAAGGACTAAAAAGATCTCCTCAAAGTGACTTTCTTTAAGTTTGGATGACTGTTGAGTCTAAGGTGGGGTTTGCAATTCTTTCTTTTTTTTTTCCTTGTTCATGATTATCCACTTAGTGTTTGTTTGTTTTTTTATACTAAAACTTCAGTATATTTAATTTTTACTGTATGTAGGGAGCCTAAGTAAGAAAACATGTTTTCAGAGGCTCTATAGAAAGGTAGAATACCATATAATCATCTCATGCACACTAGCATAACTATATGCACATGGAAAGTGATAGGGAACTACAAGGGGAAAGAAGAAGGAGCCGATTTAAAGAGGGGTAGGAATCAGTAGATCTGGCAAAGTAGCACTGTATATATAGCGATTTGGCTTGTAAATTAATGCTGCTCTAGTTTGTATTTATTTTGGTATGTGTGTGGAAACAAAGATAGGAAATTCACAGGAGTATCTCAATAAATAACCAAGTTGCTATGTTGGGTATTAGAAGAAAATTGTCTCCTTTTCTTTGAAAATGTCACCTGTAGAATGATGCGAAAATGCCGAGTCTTTACAAAATTGTGTATAAGTTTTCCTGATATGTTATATATATACATACACAGACACACACATATTTCTGCATGTTGAAAAAGAATCTTCTGATCCAGCAAAAGGAAATTAGGTCAAATGTGAATTTTGTTAGCCACCAGTTTTTGTCTTGAAAAGAACACAAAAGCTAAGAAATAATAACTAGAGACATTTGAATGTTATTAAAACAATTGACAGCAAAGCAGTCACTTGTGACAGTTCAAAATCAATTCAATTTTATCACCCCACTTTGAATGGAACATCCTCAGATCTGTTACAAATGTGTTGCCGGAGATGAGGGATGACTGATGACCATTTTCTTCCAGTCATGGTTAATTATTTTTCTAGTGAATGAGACTGAAAGCCTCATAGGTATTGTGCAGCATCACCTGTTCCTCAACAAAAAGTAGCACTTCTGTCATGCTAGAGGTTTCAAACATATATACAGCTGTACAAACTGCTTATCTACGTGCTCAGCGAGATGTGCTGAAATTTTAATAATGTGTAATAAAAAGGAAATTGTCTCCTCCATAATCCTACTAAGCTCTTTTTCTCTAGGTAAATTTACCAAATCTTGTTGTCCTGTGTGTTAATTGATACAAATAAATTAAATGAGTTGCAACAGAACCCTTTGTGTTGTGTCAGCATAGACTCTGTGTATTTAGTCTTTCCTCCCATTTGCCTTGGGCTTCCAAGTAGTTCATACATATTTTAAGAGAATTCCAACTGTACTCAACAAAAATCCAACGATTTACTGACTTGATATACGCGGTGAACACATTATGGTTCTGTTTATAATAAAATTTCTTTCGATTTGTAAAGCTCACCTGTATGAGGAGTGTAGCTATAAAGAAATCTGGTGAAGCTATTTAAAAATGAAAATTAGGTGGAAATGTTTATAAAAATGTTGGTGTTTTTACAATATTATGCTTAGTGTTTTATGGATGTGGTAAAACATTTGTGGTGTATTTTTCAGCACAAGCATGTATTTTCCAACTGACGATACTTCTCATTACCTTTCTTTCTACAAATGTTTGTGTTCAGTGTGTCATTGTCACACAATCTGATAGATGACAATGCCAATCAAGTCAGTCTTATCAAAGCAAAATGTACCTCAAGTAGGCTATGACAATTCAAATATGAGGATTAAAAATATGAGGTAAATTCAGCTCAAAGATGATGTTGATCAGTTTGAAAACCATCCCTGTATTTTTGCGATCTGCTTCGGCACCTGTGTATATGAGTCAGATTTGAGACAGTGGCACAAGAAATACTTAAAAGCAGATGAGCACATGTAAAACTTGCAGTTGTGAAGTTTGGGAAGATGAGTGAGTTTGTTGGCCAGTTGTTTGACAGTTCATCTTCTGAAGTAAGAGCTTTTGGTTTCTTTTCCCAGCTTTGATGTCGACTAGCTTTGTTTTGAATTTCAGCTTTGTAAAGTGCTTTCAAACTTAGTAGCAAGGTGTTATTTGTGGTTGCATCCATTACAAGGCAGGCACGTCCCAAACACATAAATTCAAATAATAAAAATTTCATAATTCAAATGATAAAGGAAGAAAACAAGAAAATGCATGAACAAACCAGATCTAAGTAACGTAAGTAACATAATGGGAAAAGGTCTTGAAATTAAAAGAACGGGGGCTTGCTAAAAAGACGAGGGGAACTGGGTAAAGTGCAGTGAGGAAGTGAACATGTGAGCATGGAGATGAAGGGCCATACATGAGGACTCCCCCCTGAACACGTTGGCATTGGTTTTGCTTGGTGCATGGTTAAATACATGGAGGCTGTGGCTCTGCATAGACTCGAAGGAGAAAGGGAGAACTTTTCTCTCTTTGCCTCCTTCCACCACGATACACTACCATGACTGCTGACAGACTGCCGTGGCATCTGCTCTCAGGCCGAGTAAGGCACTGCAGCCTGTGTTGGTGGCAGGCAGCGCAAGAAGGCAGTGGAGGAGGACGCTGGGAGGAGGAGGAAGGTGAGGTGCCCTGATAAGTTTCTGGGGCTTAAACACAAAGGGATCGTTCATGGCAAATTGCTCTGTCTGGTGGTGAGAACATAAGGCACCTCTATACCAGCAGCAACACAGAATGAAGGCCAAGCTTCAAGTGAGGATTCTGAAGTGAGTTTTTGTCATACTCATTCAAAGAGCAAATTTTGTGGGGGGGGCGGGGGCCAAGGGGGGGGAAGCAACAAAACATGCATTCAAGCCATTAAATTAGCATGTTACTACACATCTAGATTATAATAAACATTAATAAAATACAAGCTTCCTGGAGACCAAATCTTTGTAGTTTCTTTGGCTGTGAACTATGGTTTCATTTACCTGAGAGGTTGTCTTGTACCTCTTCCCTACAATGACTTACCATTGAGTAAAATTCCAATATACGTGTGATTTGAATCTAAGCCTATTGTTGCCTGTGAGAGTTATGTTTTGCATACAAGGAATTGTATTGCCTGAAGTTTATATGTATAGACCTGTGAAAAATAGCCATAAAGTACATGGCTATTTCCAGATAAAATAAGCATATTGTCATTCATGTAATGTGTTGAACAGCTTCCTTTGCTTGGGTGTTTTTGGACACAGTTTGGTGTTTTTGGTGTTTGGTGTTTTTGGACACTGTATTTCTCAGGATCATAACTGAAGATTTTGAAATCTCCACCATTTTGCCTGAAAATAGAGTTTTGTTTGTAAAGATAAGGATTATTTTTTGTCTGTGTCTTTAATTGCAAAGGGCAGTATCTGCAAATGCACCGACATTCTGGCTTACGTTTGTTTTGACATACAAGCTCTGATTTCACAGGCATGCATGAGAGGAGGGGGATGGCTCATTTTCCCAGCTCTATACCCTGCATACATCACATCTTTATGTGGTGGAAAAAAAACAAGACCTGTTACAGTCCTCAGGGAGCTGAAGTGAAAAGGAGACGCACTGAAAAAATGATTCGGAGACAGACATGGTTGCAGCTCCCAGGGTCCTATAGCTGTGTGAGTGGGGTTAAGTTTAAAACAGCCCCTGCTGGATGGGACCCGGGGCTCACCTGGCCTCCCGTTCTGGCTCCAGCAGTGCTCGTGGGCACAGGCAAGACTGCCTGGGGAGGGTGAGAGCGAGCAGCCTCTGCCAGTCTGCTCTGTTCTTACTCCTTCAGCACCTGGGGGTGGGTTCTGTCCCCTGTTCTGCGCTTGTGGACATACAGCTAATTCAGTTAAACTTGTTTCAGACCAGCAGATACAATTTGCTCCTGTGGCAACAAGTTTCAGGAATGTGTTACCTGTTGTGTAAAGTACTTTAACTGTTTTAAGCCCATTAGTTTGAATTCATGACCCCTTCCCCACAACATTCTCCTCCTCAGGGATTTGGCAAGATTCATGCTTACCTTAGCCACTACCTTCATGGTATGTATTAAAAAAATCAATCCTAACCATCCCTGGAGAGCTTTGGCCAGGTGGTAGGCATCCACATTTTGGGTGTTTGGCATCTGTTTTTAGGTGTTCAGAGGCCCTTTACGTATCTTTCTAGACACTTCCCCTTCTGCTGTGGTTGGTAAAATAGGAATAAAACCCCGCTGTCATAAATGTAAAGCAGGCATGAAAATGCTCCAATTACAGTAGAAAAATGGCACAGTGGTGCAATCAGTAGCTTGTGTCCAAAGTGCCTCTCTGCCTTGATTGCCTTCCTTAGGAGAGGAATTGTAAATAGCTGCAGAATCAATGGTTTCAGTGTTTACCTTCACTGCTGTGCACGTATTGAGCCATCTTGCCTGCCCACTGGGCTCGCAGGGAGCAGAGCAACTTTGGCAAGGTCAGGAAAGTCCCCTCTGGCGGAGTTGTTTGGTTTTGTGGTTCTGCTGCTCCCTGCCCCTGGCCTTTCCCCCCCCCCCCCCCGCACCCCCCAACCTCTGTCTGCCTCTCCCCTGCCCTCCCCACTGCCCACCCCAGGAGCCCCGGGCGCATGGAGCATTGCCGGCAGCCTGCTTGCCTCCAGAAAAGTTCCTTTTATTTACATGGGGGCTGCCCCCGCTCATACACTTGCTCATTTATAAAAGCGGCTGACCCCCCTGGCAAAAACGCAAGGGGGTGACCGAGGAATACACGAACCGACGCAGCACAGGGAAAGCTGCCCGCGAGGGGCTCAGGCGATCCGGCTGCAGAACTCATCGAAGTCCCTCTCCATGAAGAGCTCACTCTCAATCACATCATCCTCGGAGGGGAAGTACTGCTGGCTCTCCTCCTGTGGGGGACCCCAGCCAGGAGCCGGAGGCGACCGCACAGCCGGCCCGCAGGTGCGGGTGTCCTCGACGGCGTCCATCAGCGCCCCGCGGGCGTTCTCCAGCACCCCCAGGTAGGAGTCCATGTCCAGCGGGTCCATCTCGCAGTCCGACCCGCCGCTCTCGGTGCCCACCGAGTCCGAGCGCAGGTGCATGAGCTGGTACTTCTCCCGCATGAGGAACTGGTTGGTGTTGCGGGGGGCCCGCATGCCGGGCGCCCTTCTGCCCAGCACGTTGACGGGCCGCAGGGAGAGCAGCACCCGCGGCCGGCCGGGCCGGTGGCAGCGACGGAAGGGGCGGCAGTGCTCCTGCTGCCGCTGCCAGTGCTCGTGCGTGCGGCTGCCCAGCAGCTTCCTCGCCCCGCCGGGCTGCCTCCCGCGGGGCCACCGCGAGCGGCTGCCGCCCCGCCGCGGCTCGCAGCCCTTCGGCGGCGGGGGGCAGGCGCCTCCCGGCACCGCCGAGCCGCGGGCGGGACCCCCCCAGGGGGGGCGCCGGGCTCTGCCGCCGCTCACCGCCGGCTCTGCGCCTCGCACCATCGCCGCCCCGTCCCCTCACATGCTCCTCGCCCCGCCGAGCGCGTCCGGCGCCGTCGCCTCTCCGCTCGCGCCTCCTCCCGCTTCTCGCCGGGCTCTGCTGCCGGTTCCCGAGCGCCCTGCTGCTGCCGCGTCCCCGCTGGCGGGGGCCTCCCCGGGCGCCTCTACCTCTTCACGATCCGCTCCGTTTTTTTCTTGAGCGGAGCCCGTTTGCAGCGCATAGCCTGGCTGAACGGCTGCGGGCTGGGGGGCAGCTTGACCGGCTCCAAGCCGCCGCCGCGGTGAGATGGTCTCGCCCACTCCCCCAGCCGGCCGCTACCGGGCTGTCAGCGCTCCGCCAGGGGCCGGCGGGCCGGGGCCGTGAGGGGAGCGACGAGGGACGGCTGCGGGGAGGGCGCTGAGCCGCAGGCGCTGCACACCAAACACACGGCCCGCCGCCCCACGCCGACTAACAGCGGGGACGCGCACACCCCCTATTTATAGTCTCTGGCGCGGTTCAACTGCTGCCGCGCCGCGGGGGGGGATGCTGAGTGAGGCACCCGGCCGCTCCTGAGCCAGCCTGTGCTCTCCAAATCTCGACCTGCGGACCCGGCAAGAACACAGAGTTCTGCACCGGGATCGGCCTCGCCGGACTCCGCGCTGCTGTCTGCAGGGTTAGTCTCGGGATTTCCCCCTCCAACTCACCCCCGCGCGGTCCCTGTTGGTTTGGCCCAAGCCTCGGGGAGCGTTGTTTTGCTCATCTCCTATTCACAAACGCCTTTTGCGCTCAGTTCTTTGCGCAAGCGCCATTGCCCTCCCCTCCGTTGCAGTGGTCTTACGTAAACTTCCTAAGCCGCCTGCGAGGTGCGGGCGGACGAAATGGCTGCAGCGGGGGAAGGGGCGCCCGGGCCCGTGACGGGCCGCTGGAAGCCGCGGAGCTCCGCGGCAGTGCCCTCGGCCGCCCCCCGCCCCTTGAGCTCCTGACGGGGGCCGCCGCCACCCCCGGGGCCGCCGATCCAAAATGGTGCCCGCGCTCCAGCGGGGGGCGACTTCGCCTTCCCCGGGCAGCGGGCGGGCCCCGGCCGCCGTGACGGGCCGGTGGGGCGCTGGGCGTCGCCTCGCTCCTCGGCAGGGCGCGCACGGTGCCGCCGCCTTTGCCCCCGCGGGAGGCGATGCCCGCGGGCAGGGAGCGCCGAGGCCTGGCCGAGGCCCGGGCCCGGCTTTCCCTCAGCGCGCCCCCGGGTGGGGAGGTGGGGGCTGCCCCTGGCCGCAGGGCAGCGCCTGTGAAGGCTTTCGGGTGGTTCGCTTCTTGCCTTCCAGCTGGCCTTAGTTTGGTGAGGAACGGGCGCACAGACATCCGCTCTGTCAGTCTGGGGACGGACCCAGTTACGCTGAGCCCCGATCCCTCTGCTACAAATCTCCCTGGGCTTTCAATTTCCCCTTTTTCCTTTTTTTTTTTTTTTTTTTTCTGACCCACAGTGCAACTCCTGCGCTACTAAATATGACTGTCTTCCCTTTTCTGCCCGTCTTTGAGATTAAATTGCCCGTGAAGAAGGAGCTTGCTGAGACCCGGATGGTTTGTTTCGGGCGTGACACGAGTAAGGACAGCAGACTTTGCTGTATAATCAGTTTATTGTTACACTTGTGAAGGACTGAGAAGTACAAAATATTCAGGGCGGGGGGAAATGATGCGAACCTGGCCGTGGTAACAGCAGAACCAACACTGCCAACAGCCCACTGCCAACATCTTTCCATATTTCAAGAACGCGTTTCTAAACAACGCCTTCCATTCCACTCGGAACCGTTCAGGAACCCCCTGCCCCCGCCCACCGTTACCGCCCCTGACTGACGGGCCGCCCGCCGGAGCGGGGCCGCAGCGCCAGCGGAGCGCCGCCCCCGGGGCCAGGCGGCACCAACGGCAGGCGGCCTTGTTGCGCGGCGCGCCGATTGGCCGCGTGCGCCGCGTGCGCCCGGCGCCGCTTCCTGCCATGCTGCCGGAGGTGAGCGGCGGGGCCCGGCCCGGGGCTCGGAGCGGGGAGGGGGGGGCACGGCGGGGTTCGAGGGGGCGCGGCGGGGCTCCAGGCGCCTGTGGCAGGCGGGTGGCGCCTCGCTGCGGGGGGAAGGCGGCTCCTGACGCGGCTGCAGCTCGGGCGCCCCGCTGTTGACGCGGTAAGCGCAGGCCCATCCGGAGCTGGTCCCTCTGGGTGGGCGCAGCCCTCCTGAAGGGCGCAGAGCGCAGCCTTCTTCTTCTTCCTCTTCCTGTGCTTAGGCGGCTGCTGCCAGGTAACAGCGGGATTTAGTCATGTGTAACAGCAGCGTTTGCTAATTCAGCTGCTGGTAGCTTCTGATTTATGAAATGGGTAGTTTAGAGTTATTTCCAAACAATAGAGATTTTGTTTGCACGGTGAAGACTTCCACGCTTTTAATCAAGGTAGTGTGAAGGCACCAAAACATCTGCTGAAGAGACCATGTGTGTAGTGATCCGGGGTTCTCGTCTGGCGTGCTTCCCAAATGTGCTTGTGCCTAAACGTAGCGTTAATTTATGAATCAGGTCACCCTCTCAGTGCTCTTCTAATCGGCTTTTCAGCATAAAAAGAAGCAGGAACAGGTGAGCTGTAGTGTTTCAGCTGCAGTGATAGGTTCGCACGAGTTAACTTCATGCAATTTCCCTAACCCATCCTCAGGTGTTGGGCTCAGCTCGAGTAGGCTTCATTTAACTTGGAAGGAATTAGAAATTGTCCCTGCTCAGTTTCCCAGATTTAATTTTCTGATCTGATCACTTTAGGAGACATTTTTTCAGTGAGAAAAGTCTGTAATTCGTCAGTTTCGTTACCCATCAGCTAGATGAGTTGAACCAGGTCATTATCAGCATGTTCTGAAGAAGGTGAAAACATCAGTTTTCTGTTACCATCAAGCACAGAACTCGTGTGATGAAAACTGTGCTTCCCATTCCTTTCTGATGTAATTTCACCGATGAGTTGCAGGAGAGATTAGGGAGAGTGGCCAATAGGGTGGCAACTTTGTCCTTTTGAGGCAGAAAAAAAAGTTGCTCCAAATAGAAGCATATGATGGCATTTCCAGCTGTGCGGTGGTTTACGTAAAGCGCTGGTTAGAATAGAACACGATTGTTCAGTTTTTAAAAGTTGTAAAGGTAGTTGAACATGACTTATTTTTTTTTCTCCACCTGTTCTTAGGTCACTGGTTACTGTTGCAGTTTTGTTCTGTATGTAATGCCTAACAACTTCCTAGCAAAGGATTCTCAGAAGCAACATTCGATCTGTAGCTAGCCAGCCAGGTTTTCTTTTTAAACTTTGTTCTTTCCATCCTTTCTGGAAATGGATTATCTTGATTAGCAGATGATCAATTGACAATTTTGTTATCCCAGAAATTGCCTTGCTTCAAATATCACGACTTAAAAAGACAGGAAACGTGAGCGTCTAATTCTGTGTGAATGTAAAATAACGCGTTCTTTAACTCTGGGGAGGACGTTTGTAGGTGGAGAAAGGAGGCCTCTAGTCCATGGAGGGAAGGAAGGTCATGCACAAGTCTCCTACGCAATAGGAGGAAGGTGGTTGGAACAGAGGTAAGAGACTGATCATAAACCTCACAAGGTTGGGAGACTGCTTATATAGGACATGGTGCATTCATTTCATTTTACTGCTTGTCACAGTATCTGACGTGTGCTTTTAGTTCGTGAATTCTCAGTTTTCCAAGCAACAAAACTAGTAATAGTTTGAAATCTCCTTTGTGCT
The DNA here is from genome assembly GCA_011074415.1 of Stictonetta naevosa. Classification (NCBI taxonomy): domain Eukaryota; kingdom Metazoa; phylum Chordata; class Aves; order Anseriformes; family Anatidae; genus Stictonetta; species Stictonetta naevosa. The sequence continues at coordinate 5,787,014 of CM021708.1, read as the reverse complement.
GATTGTCAATCCATACATGTTGTATATTGTCAAGTGCATTTCTGGAATCTCGGTTCACGTGTAGTAAGGTTTTTACTGATTCTTTCTGGAGTAATTAAATATTCGTTGTTGATTTTCATACCCCAAAAACCACATTCTAACTTGCTTTTATGGTTTTAATGTTTGTGTTTTTTTCCTTCTAGATAAGAAGCTCAGCATAAGTTTGAGACTGCTGTAGTACAATCTGTAAACTTTGATGCCTTTCCTATTGAACGTTACTATCTTTTAGAAAAGTGAGTGTCCTTTAATTCCTCAGTGGTGTATTGCCTTAACCCTGAGATTTTTTTCTCAGCAGAAAAAGAACAAAGAAACAAGAATACAAAAAAAAGGCAACAAACAAAAACCAAGAAAACAACAACCAACCCTTGTGCTTACTAAACTGTATGTAAACTTGGAGTCTTGCTTGAAGGTGGTGTGTTATTGAGCACCTCTCCTATGAAGACAGGCTGAGAGAGCTGGGATTGTTCAGCCTGGAGGAGAGAAGGCTCCGGGAAGACCTTACAACAGCTTTCCAATCCTAAAGGGGCCTGTGAGACGGCTGGGGAGGGACTCTGTGTCAGGGTGTGTACTGGTAGGACAAGGGCTAACAGCTTTGAACTGAGAGAGGGTAGATTTAGATTCGGAAAAAATTCTTTACCCAGAGAGTGGTGAGGCCCTGTCGCAGGCTGCCCAGAGGAGCTGTGGCTGCCCCATCCCTGGCAGTGCCCAAGGCCAGGCTGGATGGGGCTGGGGGCAGCCTGGGCTGGGGGGAGGGGGCCCTGCCCATGGCAGGAGGTTGGGACGGGGTGGGCTTTGGGGTCCCTTCCAACTCAAACCACGCTGTGATTAGATGGATTTGAATGATCAAAACATCAACTGCGATGTTTTCATACAGTCTGTGCTCAAAGCGATGAGCTGTCCTTGATTCTTCTCGATTTCAAAACACGTGAATTGTTCATAGTAATGAACTTTTTTGTTGCTTTGGATATGCTGAATTATTCATGCATCATTGTGTAAACTGATGTTTTTCTTGAACACTGAAGTCTTAATTTAACTTGTTGCTCAGCTGAGACATACATGGGCTTTAAATTGGGTTTGTCTTTTAGGTCAATCTGTCTGAAATCATGTCCTGTAACTAGGAAAACATGAGTGGTAGTGACTAACTTGCATATTAACTATCATCATTATTTTTTTCCTCTAATTTTGACTTAATAAACTTCTCTTGTGCTGTTGGGAGGTGTGTGTATGAATTTGTGGCCTGTGGTTACTGGAGACTGGCTTGTGCGTGCAGTGCTCCAGTTGGTAGAAAGGGGCCAAAAGTGATACTGTGATTTACGCATGGAGTCTGTGATACGTGAGCAGCTTCCATAGCCCGGTCACAGTTACAGACCAAACCTTAAACATGTATTTAATTTATTAGATTACGGGGTGTTGACAGCTGGGCCAGTTCTCAAAACCTGTATGGTTATCACTCAGCTTCAGTGGTTGGGCTTGATGCAAGTAAAATCTGCAGATCCTTTGGAAGTTAGAACTTTTAGAGGATGCACAGCAGAGGTCCTCGAGCTTTGTCCTTATCTGTTTGTTCAAATTCTTCCCCCCATGTTCATCTTCTGTTGTCACGTGTTTCAGTGATGCTATCTGAAGTCTAAGCTCGTTTTAGGTGTTCCTGAGAATGATGGACTAAGGAGAAAAGGAATGGTTTAAGTCTTTGAAAACATAAATGCTAGGAATAGATGTACAGTGAAAAGTAGCTTCCTTTTAGCTAATTTATTTACTTCCTGTACTAGTTCACAAATTGATGCTGAAAGGTCAATTTGGACATGAAAATTAACAATTTTGAACAACAAGAAAGGCAAAAAAAAAAAACACAACAACCCACCCCCCCCCCCCCCCAAAAAAAAAACCAAACAACTGCAGTCAAAAATAATTCACCCTGTGACTGTTTTCTATGGAAGCAAAAATAAAAGCATATTACAAAAATGACTGGTTCAGTGAGTGGAGAATGCTTTTCCTGTTATAAAACTGTGGTGTTAATTTATCAAAATCATTATTATTTAAAGAATATAGAGCTTGCTTTCATGTTGATGCTGAGTCAGTCTCTTTGGAAAAACAATTGATTTGGTTGATACGGATTTGAAAAATAGTAGTGTTTTAAGTCATTTTTTCTTTCACTTCTATTAAATAATTATTTTCTTTGCTTGGTCCTTGCTGGGAAAGAATGGTTCAACAAGTTCCAGAAAACATAACTTTCCCAAATGAGGAAGAGAAGATACTGGAGCTCTGGAAAAATCTGAATTGTTTCCAGGAATGCCTAAAGCAGTCGAAGAATAGACCTAGGTAAGAATCAACTAAAAGCTGTTTGTTGCAATGCAAAGTTGGAAAGTTGGCTTAGCTGTAATTACTTCCTCCCCCCCCCAGTTCTCTTTGAAGATAGCAATCTTGGCTAATGTTCTCATGTCAGTTATCATTTAGATTTCAGTTTATGAAGAATCAACAGTATACTAGTAGTAGTAATAAAACAGTAGCTTCCTGCTCAGTAAGTTTATAAAATATATCTCTAGGTAAGAAAGGACAACTCCCATGTCTGCCAGCTGTGGAGCAGCGTGCTGACATTTTCAGTAGTAACCTTGGTAGAACTGGCAATCAGGACCTGAGGGAGTTGAGATAATGCCTTTATTTCCTCTGCCAACATAATACTTGTGTTGACTGCAAACAGCAGAGCGAGAAATTGATGTTGCTCTGGTAAGACATAGGAAGCATAAGCACACAGATACAGTTACCCTGTTTGAAGACTTGATGCTGAAGTTTGATTTAATGAAGAATGTTGTCTTGTGTTCTAGGTTTAACTTCTATGATGGCCCTCCATTTGCTACTGGGCTACCACACTATGGCCATATTCTTGCAGGAACCATTAAAGACATAGTAACCAGATTCGCTCATCAGAGTGGGTTTCATGTTGACAGAAGATTTGGCTGGGATTGCCATGGCTTACCTGTGGTATGTGTAATAAATGTGCCTACAGATATGTCTGTTGGTTCCTCTTTCCATGGTGCTTCCTGCTGATCAGTCATGTTTATATTGCTCTTACGCCTGGCATGGTTGCTAAAAGAGAAATGGAATTTCTTTGTCCAGTGTGTTGCTCTGGCCTTTGTGTTCTAGCTTCTGGTGCTTTCTATGGATCATATGCCCTTCTCCAGGCACTCTGTTGCTTGCTGTAATCATGTATTTATTTGGTATGTATTTCAGAAAACTTTTGTTTTTCTTGAGATAGTAAAGACATTCACACTGAGGCTATCCTTTAAAATATCTGCTTATTTCAGGTGTAGTACTCATGACAACTCAGAAGGATAGAGACCCTTCTGCCCATATAATGCATAGAACATTAACTAGAGAAAGTATGTGAAAGCTTTTGACAGCAGCGTGTATTTTTTTTTCTCTGTGCTCCCAGGAATATGAGATTGACAAGACCTTAGGTATCAAAGGGCCAGAAGATGTGGCAAAGATGGGCATTGCAGAGTACAACAACCAGTGCAGAGGAATTGTGATGAGATACTCGAAGGAATGGGAGGTAAGTGAAGGCTCAGTGTGCGTTCTGCTGTATGTTCCTTAACAGGACGTAGAAATCTGATATTCACTGGACCTCTCTTTATTGTCTCTTACGGCGTGGTGAAGCAGAACAGAGGGAGCACTGACTTAAAGAGCAGGTGGTTTTTATGCTTGGTGGATTAGGTCATGATGTGAAGTCAAGAATGTAACCTTGCAACATTTTGCAGACCAAAGAGGGGAGGCAGCCTCAGTGAGGAGGATTCCTGACCTTAGGTTTTGAAAGGGGGAGGTCCTCAGAATGTGGATGGCATACGAGAATCACGTAGTGGTCCCTTGGTATAAGAGACCCTTTTCACTGACTTCCTCTTCAGAGGTGGAGGGAGAGAAGCAACTGCTCTTTGCTCTACAGATGTGATGGTGGGAGACAACTTCTTCTTAAAGAATTAAACATTGCAAAGAGAAACTGTACTAACTTGTCTGGATTTCCCATGTGGTATTGTGATTGATTTATTCAGAAAACTCGTTTGACTTCATATGTGTAAGTTGTTCTGCTGGAGTGAACTTTGTCCTTCTATTTGGTTACATGCATAAATCTCATGTCCTTACTCTATTTTTTACCGGTGATCCTGAAAGGGGAACATAAGAAAAACATTGTGCTTCAGAACAGGCGGACTGCTGTAATGTCAGGAGGTTATCTTAACGTAACCTGGAGCAGCTCAAAGTGTCTAACTAAATAGATACACTGAACAAATTGTCTCTTCCTTTGTGTCTTCTCCTGTATAGACAATTGGAAGTGAAGTCTGACTTGAATTGGTTTTCAAGTGGAACAAATAAAAGCAATGCACATTAACCTCTCTTGGCTTTTCTGGTCCCCACTTTCCAGTGTCATTGCCAGAGCAGAGGAATAATTTCTATTTCTGGAACAGCAGCAGTTCTAGCATCTAATTTTTGGGTCAGAATTGGTGTGGGTAGACCCTCACTCTTCCAAGAGAGTCTCGGTCTAAACTTTGCAATCTATGAAAATAGTGAAGGAGGGTCTTTGGTCTTTGTAGACTCTCTTTATGTTAGAGAGCTGTTCCAAGTAGTTGGGTTTGATATTTTTTTGGATGCACGGTTTTATTTGTAGCTCTTGATAATATTCGTTCTGTACATAGGACCTGATGCTTCTTATTTTTGTCCTTACTATGTTTTTCTTTCTGTATATATGTTTACAATACTTCTGTATGGAAAAGAGGAGGAATGCATGAAAACAATTGTAGTGGGCCAGAATAAAGTATGTTTAGCCCACTTGTATTTGCTACTAGTCTGGTATGTACGTGATGACTTTTTTCTTTGTGGCTTTCTGGAGCCAAGGCATGGCCCAGGTGCTTTTCCTGGCTGTGCCACGGTGACACGCTGCTGCTGTGCCACAGTGCCAGCAGGTGGTACAAGTGCCTACAGATGAGGGGAAAAAGGAATCAGACTTCTTCAGCTTGCAGCGAGCACAGGGCCTTTCTAGTTTGATGAACTGTAGTTGTTCTATAAAATTTAGGCTTACAGTAAACCTTGATCTTCACCATCACTTGTTTCTTTTACCAAGCAGAATAATCCTTTTTTTTTTCTTTTTTTCCCTCATCATCCAGAGGCTGGCCTACCTCGTTCTGCTATATGTTCTCTAGTCCTGCTCTATTACTTTTGGTTGAAATAGAAATTTCTTCTTTTGAGTATCATTTGTCTCGTGCCCTTGAGAGCATTTTGAAGCTATGGCTAGTGTCCAAAGAAACTACTATCATTGCTAAAATAGCTGCAACCTAAATCTGAGCAAGTGACTCGATTAAAAGAACATGGTTTGTTCTTCCAAATATACAGTCATTCATCCATACTTAACTTTCATATTTCAATGATGTTAGTGATTCTTGGTTGCTTTTAAAAATAAAAATGGGTGTTGTTCTAGTTGATGTTTTCCTTATGTCACTATTAACTCTACATTCAGTAAATGGTAGTTTACAGTGCTGTTTAGCCTGAATATTTAGTCTTCTTAACAGTGAATGGATTTTATATTTAGTTGAACGTACATGTATGCGTATCAACACAAAAACATGTATTTCAAATGATAACAATAAATGATTTAACTTTTTTGTGATTGGCTGGTAATAAAATATTTTGTGACAGTGTTAGGAGAGGAATTCCCAGAATTCCTCCTGGATATAGTGTTTATTTTCTGTCTGGAGCAGCTAAAAAAATGTGAAAAAGAAGTTCCTTGGATGCATGAGATCTTTGAGACCAAATATACTACTCCAAATTCTTGGATCCTTGTAGTGGTCAGCTGTAGGCTTTGGATCTTAATAGTGGAATATCAGAATGGCTTAAAAGTCAGAAAAAAACATAAATATTTTAGGAACTCAGGTATGCTGTGAAAATATAGAAGTGAGAGAAGTCATTGGCTCTCATCACTACTAGCTTGACATTCAGCATGGTCTGCGTGTAACAGTATCAGAAGAGGTGTTTCTGGGCTCGGTTATTTGCAGAGCTGATGGTTCATGATTTGCAAACCAGCAGGAAAGTACCCTGTGCCAGGTGGACTCCATAGCTAGCTTCCTACTCATTAGGTTTCATATCCTGTGCCAGTGGACCTGAACACAACTGTCTTGAAACAGGGACTAGTGCCTGTCAATGTCGTGGTCTTTGGCAGCCCTTTCATAGCTTTGGGAAGTCAAGGAAGGCAGTTGGCCCTGAAAAAAAATTGATAACTTGATAACTTTTTGTGACATACCAATTTCTTTCATCATTTCCTTGTCTTCTAATCACATTGTGTTTTGGTAAAACTGAAAGCTGACAGACCGTGTTCCAGGTTTCACTGTCTCTGGAACCAGTAGCATTAAAAATGGAAAACAAGACCTCTGGAGTCAGTAGCAATTCTCAGGCTTTTGAACCACAGCTGAACCTTGAAAATGCATCTTTGTTCCACCACCATTTCTATTTAGTAGTGTCAAACATATTTGACTATTCTGTGGTCTTGATTCTAAACAATTATGGTTTCATTCTTTGCTTGTCTTTGTTTAAATACACTGTTTTGAGCTATGTCAGGCTTAAACATTTCATAGAAGTGTTAAGTGTTTTGCTGATGTGGGACAAATGCTGCACTTACAAAATCAAGCTTTTCACAGAATAAATAGTGGAAATGTACTGTGATCTTTAACGTTAAGATGCCTTTTAATCTGATTTCTTAACAGTTCAATGTAACCAGATTAGGACGCTGGATTGATTTTGAAAATGACTATAAAACTCTTTATCCTGAGTTCATGGAGTCTGTGTGGTAAGTTAACTTGCATACCTTGCACATATGCTCTATGAATTTAAAATGTTAAGAAGGCTTCACTTACTGTAAATGGTATTGATCCATATGTCACTAGAACTGTTTTGAAATGTGCCAAGTTCAGATAAACAGTGGGGAAAATACAGAAGGCGAAGGGGGTGTGAAATCTCTTGATGCTTGTTTGAGGGAATTAATTGAACTGCTTTTTCCTTGAGGACAGTAGGGATTTTCAAACTAAAGTAATTATGGACGAAATAAGTATTTCAAAATAAGTATGAACAAGACTACTCTTATTCAACCCTGAAGTCTTATTACTCCATGTCAACCTCAAAGCAGTTCTGGTGACATATGGATCAATGTGTTCGTTGCTCCATTTAGGAAGTTCTCTCTACCTTCTTGATGTTCTTCACAGTGTTAACTTTAAACTTTGTTCAGTAAACCCCCTTCTTTAAGTTTGAACTTAGAGACTTGGAATCTGCCATTACCATGTTCTTGGCAGTATAATTTGACAGCTGTCTGGGACTCCTGTTGCAGAGCTAACTTCAGGAATTTTGGCAACATGTTCAGAATGACTGTTGGAATTCTAAAAGACAAGATGACCTTTGAGGTTGAGGAAAAGCAAGCTGAGCTGATACAGTGGAAAACTGGCAACAATGAGTACTTCAGGTGATAGAGTTACAAGGTGAATTACAGTGAAAGGTTTGGCAGAGTGTATGCTGACAAAAAGCCATTGAAAAGTAAATTATATGTAAAGTATTATTGATGTTCTTTAGTTTTATTAATAACCTTTCTTCATAGAGCTGTGTAGTTGGTTTCATACGTAATTAAATGGTTCGTATAGGTATGATAAAGGATTGATTAAAACCTCCAGATGTCTCTGGAACCATTGCAGAGGACTGAAGTACCAGTGAGTTTTTGTTGAGCATTGCAGGGATAATAGCAAAGAAGTAGATGTGTAACTAGTTTAGCTGAAGAAACCCTGCTTAATGATAAAGCTAAGACTGCCAAGAAAGCCAAGGCTGGCAAGAAACCTACCTCTTGTAAAATTATTTGGATCCAGACTTTGCATCTGAAATCTCTGTGATATGAGAGATTTCAGGGAGCATGTACGCAGACAACCTTCTAATTCTGTGCTTTTTGCTTCCCACTGTTACTATTTTTCTGCGTAATCATGTTGCAAAATATGCTTTTAAAAGGCTGGGTTTTTTTGAAAAATAGGATTGCCTACAAAGTCTAGGTCTTGAAGGGACATACTACAATACCATTGCCAACCTGCTCGCGCAGAACAGGAGGTGGAACCACTGGTGTTTACACAGAGTGGATGGAGGAGGGAAATGAAAAAGGAATGCAGGAAGCCTGCCCCAAGGCTAAGGGAGATAATACTTAGAGAGCACTCTAGTTATAGTAGCGCTTTTGACAACATCATGTAAATTTTTCTAAAGGAAGTCAGGTGGTTACCGACACAATCAGCAAACTGAAAATCTGTGTTATTCAAGATGCATTTTGTCTATTAGGATTATACATTTGAATGGTAGCTCCAAGTGTACTTCTTAAAAGTGATCTGTTTTAATGAGTTTTTTTGTTTAAAAATTTTTAAAAAGTTGTAATATTTTAGTGCCTGGATAAGTATGGAATGAAAGCTGCAGATTAATTTCTGCACTGACTGAAATCTGGTGTCCGTATTGACCTGTCCAGTGTTTTTCTTGCTATGTTCTGCCTGTGGAAGTAGAATGCTGCTCTTAGACATGGAAAAAAACCCACATTGATAATAACAGCAGTAAGCATGGCAACCGTGGATTTTTGAGGTTAAAATATGGTAAGAATTTTGTCTTCAGGCTTTCAATCAGTTAAACCTATATGGTTAATTTCTTGGTTCTAACTCTTCCTGGGGCTGGCCGTTCTAGAGTGGACTCAAGTAGCATTTCTGTTGTTGTGTGAAATGTGATGGGTTTGTGTAATATTTGTGCAGCTCATAAAACAGATGCAGTGAAATTGAGAGCAACTTACTATGACCTTACGTTTTTTACTGATGTCAGATTGGTCTGAAGAGTATATGAGCTTTGAAGAAAGAACAGTAACTTCTGAACTTCTGTTTCTGCTACTTGCTCATTACATGGTTTTCAGGCTTGCAGATAGTTTGCATCTCAAGAACAGTTCTCTATGGCCATTGAAGAGGAAAAAGTTCGAAGTGTCAAGGAGAGGAGGGGATAGCTCAGTGGTCTGAACTGAGGCATGTTTCAGATCTGATCATTTGCAAGGTTTTTTTGACCTTTGTGCACATAGGTTTTGTTAAACTGCTTTCTGTTTCCATCTAGTGGCTAAATTTACTCCTTGCAGCTTGAACATAAATCAGATTTAAGAACAGTTGAAAGGTTCGTGTATGTTTCTGAAAGACTTGCTTGTGCAGTGCAAAACCACACAGTGCTCATGTCACACTGGTGACAGAAACATTTGCTATCTGCTTTTGTGCTCTAAGATGTTCTTCAACCCTTTTTGCAATATTACGAGCAAGTGGGTGAGAGGAAAAAAGAAAAAAACATTCCTAGTTACAACAGAAAATGAGTACGTGATTGAGGTAATGGTTACGCTGTAAACTGTGAAAACGCAGCATGGGGCTCCTGTCAGTGGCAGGGCTTTTTGTCTCCCCCTCCTCTACCTGAACCATTTCAGTTGCTGCAGTTTGTTTCCCCTTTAGGGTTGTTATTTAGAGAGGACCTCGGATTTCTTCCTTGACAGAAGTGGCCTTTGGCCTCGCTGCCCTTTGATGTTCTGTAATAGTGTCAGGCTTGGGGTGCCCCGTCCTGCTTCTAGGCTACAGCCAAAGAGATTGTAGGTAGCTCTCGAAACAGGAACTTCTGCCTTGGGTTGCCTGGCTGTTGTACCACTGCTTGCTATGTGTAGCTTTGCTTTCCTTTTGGCTTAAGGTTTTTTCATACTGTTGAGCTGTGTTACTAAATGTCGCTGTCCAGCTGCCCTTGTTGTAAGGACGAATGTAACTGCAATGCCGTGTCCTCGTTTTTTTTCCCCCTTTTGTGTAAGTCATACGAGTTGTTTTCTGACTTTATTTTTTTCTGCATGGGGAACTCATCCAGCACTAAAACAGAATGACTTCAAAACAACAAATCTATGGGTCCTCATAGGAACCACTGCTGTATTTTGTGTGTTCCATGACATTTCAGCGATTCGCTACAGGGATAGTGCTCACAAGGAGAACGTCTGCTTTGTACATTTTTCTAGTAGCTATATGCGTTTGTTTCACGCTTTAATTTCTTTTGTGCATTTAGTTCTCTAGTTCCATGGTGGTGGTGATCGTACCATGATGGTCCTTATTTCATCTCCTTACTTGTACCTTAAAGGAGGAACAGTCTGAACTCCTGCTTAGTTAGATGATCTTTGGGCTAAGTCTAGCATCAGTTTTGCATATTTATATTTTCTGTTAAAAGTGCATTTTTCACTTCTAACGTAATCCAGAATCATTCGGTGCACTGATATGAAGATTACAGCAGGAAACGTCCTTATTTATGCTAGTTGAGAGCCTGGAGGGTAGAGCTGGAGCAGAATGAGCTCTATATGCTTGTGTTTTAAAGCTTTCCCTTGTAGTTGGACGTAAGACTTGATGATACTGTACTTAAAAATTCCTAGGCCCCAGAATAAATGCTTTTCCTGTCTGTCTTATGAAGGTGTCTTATAAAGATAATATTCTAAAGATAGGCTTTCTGTGTTTGGTATTGGACTTAGCGTTCCTCTTATGGTTATGCTCTTTTGATTCGTGTCCAGTATTGTTTCAGTACTCATTTTGGTTTTACTTTTTTTCCTTTTTTTTTTTTAATCCCCATGTGTCTGTCTTTGATCGTTGCTTCCTTTTTATTTGATTACATCTAGTCTTTCAAGCATTGCTCATGACTTATGGGAGAGCCTTTTCCTCAGAATCTCTGCTGCTTGTGGTGGTGTTGGTTTGCAGTCTGCTTGCTGAGTTGTGTGGATGCTGTGTCTTTTTCCCTATTATGAAGTTTGTGATTTCTAAGTCTGTGGAGCTGCTATATTGTCATTTTGTCTTGTTGAACTCATACTTGGTCACACTGCAGTAATTTAGTCCAGTTACCTGTGCTGTCATTGATGTTGAAATCATACCACATACATATCCATCCTGCTTTCTTAATGGTTTTCCCACCACGTTGGTCTTTATCAGTAACTGAGTTCACAATTGTTTAGTTAAAAAAAAAAAAAAAGCAATGAGTTTGAAATCATTTCCTGGTATTTGTAATGGGTAGTTTTATTTCTGGGAGAGCCAAGAGGTTTCAGACCCTTAAACAGGGTCACTGCAAACAGAACCTCTTGATCACTTGAAATCACTTGATACCCAAAAGGAACAGCACGAAGAACTTGCAAAACTTCAAGATCAAATCATTCTCTTTGATGTGAAGTGCATGTACATGTGTAAAGAGAACAACCTGCTTTTGCATCTCCTAGAAGATATTGAGGGGTGTGGGATTTTGCATGGGACGCCAAGAGTATTTTGAATCATAGAATCATAGAATATCCGGAGTTGGAAGGGACCCGCAAAGATCATTGAATCCAACTCCTGGCACCACACAGGTCTACCCAAAAATTCAGACCATGTGGCTAAGAGCATGGTCCAAATGCTTCATAAGCTCCGGCAGGCTCGGTGCAGTGACTGCTTCCCTGGGGAGCCTGTTGCAGTGTGCGACAACCCTCTCGGTGAAGAACCTCCTCGTGATACCAGCATAAACCTCCCCTGCCACAGCTTGACACCGCTCCCTTGGGTCCTATCGCTGGTCGCTAAAGGGAAGAGATCGGTGCCTGCCCCTCCATTCCCCCTCGTGAGGAAGCTGTAGGCTGTGATGAGGTCTCCCCTCAGCCTCCTCTTTTCCAGGCTGAACAGGCCCAGTGACCTCAGCCGCTCCTCGTACGTCTTCCCCTCTAGGCCCTTCAGCATCTTTGTTGCCCTCCTCTGGACACTCTCCAACAGTTTCATGTCCTTTTTGTACTGTGGTGCCCAGAACTGCACACAGTACTCGAGCAGAGGCGGGGCTCTCAAGTGCTTTTTATCGAGGAAACCAATTATGTGGTTTTCAAGGTGACAGCCGTTTTTGTGGTGATAACGAGGGCTATTGCATCAAGCAGCAGTCTCAACTTCATAATTCTCGTTGCTTTGTTGGAATAGTTTTCTGAAAGGAGCAGTTCTGGTCAGCTGTAAATGTGTGTTTTGAAGAACGGTGGTTTGAATGCTCATCGTTTCCTCTGGCTTCGGAAAAACCGGGGTGCTCTTGGTTTGCACTGAGTCAGGATGGCCGCGAGAGGGAGGTGCTGGCTTGGATTTGTCGCTTTGCAGCTCCATCTAGCGTTCACCTTGTCTGAAGTTTACGGTTATATTTACAGCTGAATTAAATATTCAGTGTTTCACTAAGGAGTTTTCTTCTATGCTGGTAGTAGGCAGTGTTCTTTAGAAAGTGAAGCTAAAGTGAAGCTTTTTTTTTTTTTCTGTAGATATTTTAGTTAACTGTTTTTGAAAGGCAAGTAGAACACCTTCAGTATAAATGCTATCGCTTGTCACACTCTGCATTAATTAGGCTCCGAGGTGGTAAGCATACATTTAAATTTTAACTTGCGTGAAAATTTCTACAGTTAGCCAGCTGAAATGTATATGCAGAAGGTTGATGAAATGACATTAACAAAACTATATATATTGTTGAGACACTTATAATTAAGTTGAAGCAGTCTCAGTTGTAAAACACGTGCACTCACTGCTGTGCTTTGGATTTGAGTTAGGGTCCAGCTACAACTTGACCGTGGGTGATGTTTTCTGCTTTAATAAAGTCACTTTTGAGTTGTGTGTGGAAGGTAAGCCACCTCTGGAGTGCACAGCTCTGAAAGACTTCTGGGTTTGACTCTTTCATGGTAGAACTTGATGCTGCTGAGGGTTTCTTAGACTTTATCAATCTTAAAGTTTGGGTTATGTAACTTTCCTCATGTTAGTGACCACTCATAGGAAATACTTTTCTTTTACTAGAGGCCCAGGGATAAATGTGGTTGCATTGCACATCTTCTCGATATGATAACAGGCTGGTCCGTATCGATACTCTTCTTTCAGGCTGTAGATGGAAATCAGTGCAGTAGTCTTCCTTTGTTTTGCATCAAAGATTATGCATTTAAACATCGAAGACAAAACACTGACTTAAATGCGGGCCCAGGTTCTCAAGCACAAAGTGACACAGCCTGCAGGAAAAAGCATTGCTTGCCAAGATAGGATTGGTTGCTTGGCAATGGGCTATTTATCTGGAAAAGGACACAGAAAAGTGATTGGGTTGGTTTGAAAACATTCAAGTAAAAAGAGCTTTTAAAGTCAGCACTCTAACAATTCACATGTGGAATCTGAAACGAATGGATTCTGCAGAAATTGGATCTGTAGTTGAATTTGGCATGTTAAAGACTTGCCCTCTCCTGCCTTAGTTGTAAGGTAACCAACCTGCAGACTATACCTCTGGACATGTAGGTCAGTGAGAACTGATAAGCTGATTTATGTGGGTGATCCTTTAGCGAACTGTGTTGTTCAGATACAAAGAAACATAGGGTTTTTTCCATCACGTGGGCATGTGATGAGTTGCATTGTAAAGTACCTTACTCTTCCAGCTACTGTTCATCTTTAGCATTGACTCAATATTACAGTATTAAGTACTTTCTTCATTAATTCAGAAGACACGAGGATTCATGTATACTACAGGCCATATTGAAGATGGCATAAAAGGAGTTAAAGATTGGTGTGAGAATCATCATGGACTGGAACAGAGAGAGATGAGCTAACAAAGGAGAACATTAATGTAACTTGTGGCACCATAAAACTGTTCAATGCTTTGCATGCTGAGCTGTGACATCTTGTGGAAAATGCTCTTGGGATTGTCAGGATTTACTCAGAGTGGGAAGCGGTTATCTGTAGCTGATGTCTTCTCTGTTTCTTAGCACTGGCTGATGTAGGAGGTGCTCCAGATGTTGTGACGAGTGAGCAGCCATGTCACTACACATCTCTCTAAATTATGGCTGATTTCAGCCTTGTTAATCAAAGAAATTTCAGGTTGTCGTTATATTCAGGAAATTTGGGAGAGATTATTCAGCAATACTGATTTGTGTTCCATCTGAATATTTCTCTGTTCTGTGAAGTCAGTACACAGACAACCAAGCTGTTAGAATCAGGTAAAGCTAAGTATTTGCCAATAATACAGTCACAATGAATTTCTTTACTTTTGACTTAAAAATACTGCCTTTAGTTGATGATTGGTTAAAAATGTGTCTTTCAGAACAGCACTCCAGCTAGAGCAGAACCACACTTTGCAGTTGCTCTATTAAATTTGAAACTCCAAGTGTTATTTCATGTTCCTTGTTTATTTCCAGGTGGGTTTTCAAGCAGCTGTATGACAAAGGACTAGTATATAGGGGTGTTAAGGTCATGCCTTTCTCAACTGCATGTAACACGCCACTGTCCAACTTTGAGTCCCATCAGAATTACAAGGTCAGTATATGTGTACATGATGCGTTGCAGTCTAATCTCTAGTATCCTCAACTTGGATTTGTAAGGCTTTAGTATTTTTTTTGCTTGGTACATAAGCATGTTGTTATACTCTGAGCTGACAGCAAAAAAAAAAAAGGCTTTTTAAATTGAGTTTGGCTGTGTTTGTTTGGATTTTTTGATCTTCGCATTCTTCCCTCTTCTTGGTTACTACTTACAGGTATTTGAGGCACATACTTTGTTTTACTCTGCTAAATTACTCTCATTTCCTCTTTTGGCTTTCAAGATGAATACTGCACTTGTGCTGGGTTTTTATTGTAAATACTTGCAGGAAAGCTGTAGCATTCCCTGGCTGTGCAGATCTGAAAAGAGGAAGGGTCTTTGCAAAGTTGATATCTCTCATGGGAGGATTAGTAAGAATTATCTAAGATCATATTTGGTTGTAGCTCAGTGTGATTCTAGGTCTTGTAAGAATTGTTAACTCAGATTGGTAAACTCCACGTAATGTTTTTCTTAATATAAAACAAAGTATACATGCATTTTTAAGATGATCCCTTGAAATGAATGACAAGATACAGCTTTTATTAGCAACAAACATGTTACCACATGCATGAAAGCAGAAATTCTGTCCCAGTTTTCCAATTTTCATGTTAGTTTGTGGACAGAAGTTTTGTATTCTTTACTATCCCCACACAGGCCTCCATGGCCTTGTATCATAAATCTTTTACTTACTTTGTTACAGCAGAAAACTAGCACAAATTGTACATCTGGTCTTTTTTGCATCTTGCCTAACAAAGGCCAATTTACTGGCCAAAAATAGTGTTTTTGAAAAAAATGTTTAAATGAACTTGTATAATGCTGTCCACAGATACTAGTGCTCTCTATATTTCAGAGGAGCAATTGACCATATTGAAGAACAAAAGTTTTTGTGATTTGGAAGTGTCACCTACAAAGATATCTTGTTAATTTGTGATTGTGTGACGACGGAAATAGTTAACAAATATAAGCAAAGTAATCTACATTTCATATAGGCTCAGATTAATGAGCTTTATTTGGAACAAAGAATATTTTTGTGTGCCCTTTTTCCATAGAGCAACTTCTCCCTCTCCCTCTCCTCATAAAATACTTAGATGCTATTTCTTACTCTAGAACAAGTAGAGTGTGGGCTTACATATGCTGCTATGCCACTTCATGTGAAAGATATCTTTTTATCTGTTCGAGGTGGTATTTTGGAGATTGGATCATTACGAGTCTGTACGCTGCTATGATTTATTCTTGGCAAGACCTGTCATTTCTGGATGTAAGGCAGCTGTTATCTTTCTTGACGTGAAAAGCAGGCTTTGGCTTCTGTTGATTGATCCTATGAGAAATAGGACACAGGAAGCACGTTTAGAAATTGACTTAGGTGTGTAGACTTGAGTAAACTTTGTCAGTATCTTGTATCATGTGCATCTGAAGAGGTGTTGTCTTCAACTTAAAGCAGGTAAACTTTGCGTGCTGATAAAAGTATTGAACAATGTCATTATTTGGAAACTTGGGTGTTTTGTTTATAGCTTTCCAGCTGTAATTATCTACCAGGTCAACTTAGTGCTTCAGAACAGGTGAATGATCCTACAGTGCTGTTTCTCAGTTGTTAGAGACAGAACGGTAATGATAGCTCAGCCTCTGCTCGCATCAAGCGCAGTGTAAGAGTTATGTAATATTTATGTTTTACTGTTGACTGCACCAGATGTTCACAGAAAATTCCCTCTGGAACAGCCCTTAGCTCAGACATAAATAGCTGCCTGTCCCGTGATGCAATTAACTGTTCCGTGATGCTGGACAGAAACCAGAGCGCCCTGCACCAGAAATGATGAGGGGATAGGACCTGTTTGTATGTTTAGGGCCTGTGCATATGACATTCATTTTCTATTTGGCATTTAATATTAATAATAAAAATTCTACATGTGCAAGATTAGACTTGCTTTTCAATCTATTCTCTCTAATATACGAAATACAGAGCAACCAACTAGGGTTGTTTTTGTCTGAAAGAAAAATTTGTTGTCAGGGGATTCTTTTGAACCATTTGAAGACAAAATTTCATAGAGCAGCTGCTAAAGGTCTTCTTCCCTGACATTTTTACTCTTATAAGCATTGATGTACTTGTGTTTTTAAGCACTCAAAGCTTCTATTTTTCGTTCCTAACAATGGTTTCTTAGTAAGATATTTCATCTTCTGAAGTGATGGCTATTCCTCCTACTCCCTGACTCTAGAGGGAAAGATGGGATAAGGCTTTGTGTAGCAGTAGTTGAGAAACTGCTGATAGTCTTGACAGTTGAGATTAATTATAGACTTTTTAAAAGGGATTATAAGAGGTACCTGAGGGAACTGGCACTCGGCTCTGTGGTGCTTTGGCAGATAATTCCCAAAATCTCAGTGTTAATGCTAACCCTTAACTCTGTGGCCTTGTCAGGCTGATAGTTTCCACTGATACAATGGGAGAATGTTGGGATTGTTATCTTTTTCAAACTTTCTTATGCTACCACTTCAACTTCTGTCACTGCAGAGATGAACTAGGCAAATTGCAAGATGGATTTGGGCAGGTGTCAGCAATAGTGACTACTTCGACTTGCATTTTTTCACTATGATGTGCATTAAATGTGTTTTCTCATTTTCCTTTTGACTTTATCTTGCCTGTTAAGGATGTTCAAGACCCTTCAGTGATTGTGAGCTTCCCGCTGGAAGAAGATGCAACTGTCTCTCTTGTTGCTTGGACCACTACTCCTTGGACCTTACCTAGTAATCTAGCCCTTTGCGTTAACCCAGAATTGCAATACGTAAAATTGAGAGGCAAGTGTTAAGATTAAATATAATGAACCTTTTTTTCTTCAGTGCCTTTGAATATGTGCATATATTTTGTCTGATAGACTGGTTTATGCTAAATTTAGTGCTTTGTTGGGACTGGATCGGTGTTATTGTAAAAAATGAGATATGTTTCCCATGTGGCTGATGGTTTCCAACTGCTGTGCTCTTCTTATTTTATCTGTTGCTTACATTCTGAGGGCTGTTCCCTAATACAAATTGATAGCTGAAAAAATGAACAAGAAGAAATGCTTTATTTGACCTCTTAAAGTCACATTATATTTGAAAGGCAGGAAGGTGTGGCTGGGTGTCCCTAGCTTTTTCTTTTCCTTCCTATTCCTGGGGATCAGGCTCGTGAACAAGTTACTGGTATGTGACAGCTAAATTACAGTAACTGAACATCTTTGTTCTCTTAACCTGTAACATGTTAGATGGCTAATGGTAGTCATGTTATGGGGAAGAAAGAGGTGCAAAAAAGTAGTTGATCAGCAAGACTATTTTGGGCAGTTTTATAGCTAACATACCATCTTGCATAAACTGCAAGGTTTTGTAATGGTGCAAATGAGGGTATTAAAGTGAGATTTATATAACTTTTTTTGCTTTGTTTTATATTCTAGATAATGCCACAGGAAAGATTTACATCTTGATGGAATCCAGGCTTATAGCCCTATACAAATCTGACACTGAATATGAGATACTGGAGAGGCAAGTACATAAATTATTATGTACTTGTTAACGTCTGGTATTTCTATAGCTCAGAAGTAAAGTGTTTCAGAAAGTTGAATTTTGCTGTTGCCTAAAGAGTACTTTCCCTATGTGGTGATACTTTGTGTGTACATCTTGCAAAAAAACTATAAAAGATTGGAAGTTGCTAGGACAAATTGGTCTTGAATATGAAGCTCCAAATAAAAGTTTCATTGGCTTATTGTATTGCAGCAAAAAAAAATAAAAAATCCTTAGTCCATTCTTCCTTCAATTTTGTTTGTTTTTCCATTGTTTTTATGAAAACCATTGTTAATTTAAAAGTCTTTAAGATTGGAAATTCTGCAAATGTGGAACAAGTTTAAAAAATGGTCTAAGTACTTAAAGTGAAACGGACAAGAAAAAACATTGTCTTAAGCAAACAAATACTGCTTCTTCAGAATTGTCTACCCAAATTAAGTAGTTAGTGGCAGTTATGCTTTCTGAAAACTGCTTATTCATCTTGGTTGAATTGAAAAATATGAACTATTTAATAAAATAGATAGGGAATGTAGGTATTAAATTATGTAGCCCTCGTAGAATATGTGGCTTTGCTTCTTTTAATTTTTTTGCATAAAAAATCAATCTGATAAGGGGGTAATAATAAATATTTGACTTTATTCAATCCTGTGCAATGGTGTTAAAGAAAAAAGCTAGAAGATTATGAATGACAGCCCTTCTTCACTGGCATTAGTTATTTTTGTCTTTTTACCCCAAGCAGTTGAAAGTTTTACATCAGCATTTTTCAAATAAAAATTGTGTGTCAAGTGCACACATGTGAAAAGAGACTAAGCAATTATATGTATTAATTGAATTGTAGGAATATAGAGCTAGAACACCTGCTTGTTTTCTACTCTTATGCTCATACTATGACAATTGAGTAATTCCTATTTGTTTTTTCCCCTCTGTCCCTGTGCTGTCCCCAAAGTTAATTGACGTAACCTGTCACGTGCGCTGCAGTCATTTGAGGTGGTACTCAATTTAAAAAGATGGTCTTTCAGTGCTTCCTTTCTTCACTATGGACAGAACGCCTGATCTCCAGATTTGCTTCCTCTGTTTTTCTTTCTCCCTTCATTCATCAATAAAAACACCAAATAGTGTCAGTGTTAGGATACAACTGGAAATGTAAACATACAGTCACCCAGCTACAATGCTTTTGTGTTTTGTGTTTGCCAGGAAGACATGGGAAAGTATCAAAAGCCAATGCTAAGACTTGGATCTATCTGCTTGATTGCTCTTTAAGCTAGCTAGTTTACCTAACGAAGGAAGTAATTTGGTTTGATGTGACTTACTCTTGACAAATTCATGTTGTGTATTTAGCACTCACTCTTAAACTTTGATCGCTTAAATTTGAATCAAGTTGTTACTTTGGTCTGACTTTTTTTAGGTCCATCAGTGCCCCTTTTTCCTCTTGAAGTCTAGGTACCGTGCTTCTTTCCAGTTTTTGGAAATTTCCTTAGTGTTTAGGGAAAAAAAAGTTTCTATCAAAAGTACTCTATTTTCTATTTTGGAATGCTTTTATCCCTGGCTACTTGTATTTCTAACTTTTTTTTTCCTCATCTTTTGATTTTTTTACCTCTATGTACCTAAACACAAGGCTGCTGGCAACTCTTGTTCTCTTTGCAGAGTGCAATTTTTTCCTCTTTCCATATTAGTGCTACAGTCTTCTCTGACTGACGTTTTTTTGTCATACTACAATTTTTTACGTTATGTAATAAATCATTTGTCTCAAACATGAAATGAGAGACAAGAGGTAGCTGGTAGTTGAATGGATCTTTTGAAGTTTTAGATCTAAAAAGTATGTAAATTCATGGAAATTAACTTTTCCTTTTTCTACTTTTTTTTTCCTCACTTCTTTTCTCTTCTTAGTTCCCTTTTAAATTTTCAAGCAGTTAGGTCCTCAAGGGAGAGATTTATGACACTTACTCCATACCAGGCGGCAGGCTGATGTCATGGAATAATCTTATATTGAAAATTTTCTGTACCTCAGCTTTCTGTATCTGAATATCCTCAGCTTTTCTTTCAGACCTGACTTGGCTGCTTTTCTTCCCTTTTTCCTCTCAGATGCAGTTAGTGTTTCTTGTGAAAATTGGAGTAAATCTCCTTTGTTTCACTGGGGAGATGGCTACTGTCTTTATCACAATACTTGTGCTACTTCGCACAAGTGGGTTGGTCTTGATATATGCCACCATTTTTGGCGGTTTGTTGATTTATGTAGCAGTGGTGAATGTGAAATAGTTGATGAACATTTTCCTCCCTTTCTGTAACATTTCAGCCTATTTGCATATCAAACTCTTCATTTCTTTATACTATTTTACAGCACTTGAATATTGTCTCCTTTTTGATTATAGATTTCTGATCTGTTGAGAGAGAAAGATTACTCTGGTGATTTTAATCTAGTCTCTGTTATGCCAGTATAATTTAGGCTACAAAAAGACAGATACAAATTTTCAACTTGAAGTTCAGGACTTCGATAGAATATTTTAGAAATCAAAAGGGAAAATAAGGAATGTGATCCACAACCCTTTGCTTTAATTTACTTGTGTTAAGTGGGAATTTAACTGTTTTTTTAAGCAGTTCCAGTGCTTGATGTTCTGTCTGAGCACTCTCACATCTTCATGGCTGAGTGCTGGGATGCTATTCTCTCATCTGATCCTGATTAAGCACCTCAAACATTCCTAAGACTGTTTGTAATACAAAATGTTGAAACCATCTGTGAAGCCGTGGCTTAAAATAGAAATCTCCCCTTGTCCTAGTGGATATTACGTATGCCAAGCTGAGGAGTCATGCTCTTTAACTTGGCATTAAATATTGATTGAGTTTCTTTTTTGTACAATGGAACAGCTTTCAAGCTGTTTCCCACTTCCAATTAGTCAGAGCTTGCATGGTTTGACCATTGTTTGGAAGATGTGGATGTAAATTAGGAAGAGTGTGGGGAAAGACCACAGCTGTGACACATCTGGAGAGGTAACTCATCTATTAGATAAAGTTGTGTTTTAACTAGACTTTTTCCTGAAATGGAAGATTTAAACCCTTTCAGGAGAGTTGTGGTCGGCGAATCGCAATCCAGTTACCATTTTTGCCATCTGTAGTCAGAAGCCTGAAGAGGGCCAGATCCACAGACTGTATCTCTGTCTTGCATTTCCTGTCTGGCTTGGTTCCCCAGTCAGTCCTGTCTGTATTGGATCTTTTGAGACGCCTCTGGGGAGCTTAGATGCCTAATTTTAGAATAAGGAATAAAGCATCTGAGCTATAAACACTGTAATACTCAGGATCGTAATCTTCTGCACATAAAACTTGTAGACGTTTTGGATCAGTGCTTATTTAGTTCTTTTTGAACACACTGAGCTATAGCACTTTGTTGTTAACAAAATAAAATTTGTTTTATCCAGAAGCTCCTTGCCCACAGCTTTATCAGAAATAAGTTGTTATTCATGTTTAATTTCTATGTTACTTTACAATGGTTGCCTGATTGGAAGACCATTGGGTAGTAATTTTTGTGTAAGTTCAAGTTGTCAAAGAGATCTAGAAGTGGGAAGCAAACTATTTAGAAGAAACTTTCTTTACCTTATGGTGTCGAATTTGGATAGGGATAGGGAGAAAAGAGATAGGAAAAACAGCACTGGTGCTAGCTGAGTAATTTTCAAGTTGTTAAATTTGTGTTCATTTAAATCTTTCTCCTCAGGTTTCCTGGCATTACGCTTAAAGGCAAAAAATATAAACCACTCTTTGAATATTTCATTCAGGTAAGTAGGATGAACAAGTTCAATATTTGACATAGTACACAAAGACAAAAGTAAAAAAGTTTATATTCCTTGCTTATATTTTACATTATTTTATATTTTATATATTATTTTATTTTATATTTTATATATTATTTTATATTTTATATATTATTTTATATTTTATATTTTACATTATTTTATATTTTACATTATTTTATATTTTACATTATTTTATATTTTACAAAATCTTGTCTCCTAATAAGAAAAGCGGCATTTTATTAAAGTAGTTCAAAACCCTAGTGAAAGGTTGAAAAATAGAAGGCTGTTTTCTATATTTTTTCCTAAAGTTTTAAATATAACCAGAGTAAGAATTCAGTGGTAAATACTAGTATGGCTTCAGATTGCAGCAAAACTTTATATAGTTGTTATTGGGTAAGCAGTATGCTCTCAACTTTTCAACTGGAGTTTGTTGTCTGCCTTTAAATTCCACAGATTTTGTATTCCTAAGAAAATGACTGTGGATAACAGTTGCAGATATAATGATTTCTGCTGAACAATTAAAAACCTTTGGTAAAATATTACTATATATGGCCTTTATGGGTGTCCATATGTTCAACTTTCACTAGCTGTGTAAGTCTACTGTAGTTAATAGCACTGCAGACAATAATAGTATATATAGGAATAAGATGGGGGGAGAACTGATGTGTTTTTTAAAAAAAGAAAAGAAAAATCCCAGCAATACTTCTCATTAAAAATTGGTTAAATTTTTCAAAGAGTTGAAATGGATTACAGTGCTGCTGTAGAAGCAGCTGTTAATTCGGGCAAGGGATTCAGTCATTTCTGACTACCATCTGGTTTTGAAGCATGTGCTGAAGTCAGCACAAAGCTGAGGAACTGTCTGTAGGTAGCAGGACCTGTTATTTCTAAAGGACAAACACCTAGTGGAAGCTGATAAACTCTACTATGGGAGTAAAGGTTCAGAATGGTACTCCTGTACTTCTTAAGGAACAGATGGGCATACACCAATTTTTCTTAGAATGGATGTCTTATCTTAAAATATCCCCCTTCAGAACATGCCAAATATAATATCTTGCAACGCATCTAATTCAGCTGTAACTATCTGCAGTACTGTTTTTAACCGCTTTTACATTAAGGAATAGGAAATAGATCTTTATTTTTTTGTTATTTACACACTGATCACTGAATTCTCTTGAGTTCTCTTGAATTGCTCATTCTCCGGAGGAAATAGAATGTATTACTATAAAAAAGGTTTGCTTTAATATTTAGAAGGTAGAGTGGACATATAAAAATGCAAGGAGACTTCTGTATAATTAATGCCTGTAGCTGTCTTGATTGTATCGTCGCTTACAAGAGTGTACTGATTTGTATTCTGTTAAGCACAGACCTGTGTGAAGATCTGTGGCTTGAAGATTAATTGACTGTTAGGCCTTCTTGAGAGGTCTTAGATTTAATCACAGTTGATGCTGTTTAAATGAAGTGTCTAGATGTTTTAGGTATGAGAAATGGATACATAATGTTAGGAATGTCGTATTTTAATGTGTGTCATTCGTTTCTGATGCAGTTGTTGATTCTAGAGTATAACCAGTAGCTCTTCCATGTTCTTAATAATTCTGTTTTTTCTGTATATATGAAAAGCATATTTTTGTTTTACAGTGCAAAGATAAAGGTGCCTTTACTGTGTTAGTAGATAGTTATGTGAAGGAGGAGGAAGGCACAGGTGTTGTCCATCAGGCCCCCTATTTTGGTGCTGTAAGTATAATTTATGGATCTGTTATTTTGTTCCAACACACATTGCTTGGCTTTCCAGCTACTGTTGACTGTCAGGGTGACTATGAAATTAAACAGTTGTCCCCTTTGCTACTCAAAAATATAAGAAGCATCATATTCTAGTGAGTTCTTGCATACACTAGTGACACTTGTGTGCTAGATTGGGGATTTTAGATGTCTCTTGGTTATTGTTGAGGTACGTGAAGTGAACTTGCCACCTTATCTTCCAAGTGCTGTTGATCTTAGCTTTTCCAAAAGTCTAAATTTACAGCCTCAAGAATAAATGATCTGATGCACTGGTAAGTGATACATTTGGGATGGTAGCTGCAGTTCTGCTCAGCATGCTGCCCTTCAGTGTTTGTTTTGTTACTTGTGCATTTGGAGGGTCTGAAAAAATGCTTCCAGTGCTTTTGTATTGAGGCTTTATTCCTTAGTGTGAAGGGATTTTGTTGCACTCCATTTTTTTGTCTACAAAGAAACTTTATTGTTCTTTCCTTCAGTCTCTTCTTGGAAAGGGTAAGAGGGATAATTTTGCATGAATTTCATCAGTTCAATTTTTAGACACATGAATTAACTGCACTAGTTCAGACTCATTGTCCTTTTTGTATAGTGTCCTGTCTTCAGCCATTATCCAAAGATGCCCTCAAAAAACTTGTAATAGAGCTGCCAAAGTCTAGCAATTAGCAGTCCCTGAACTACAATCTCCGTCATCGTTTCCAGAAACCATTGGCATTAATAACAGACCCCTTTGTATTCATGTAAAATATCCCATCTTTTCCTATCTTTTTTGCATCTGTTGTGGTGTTCTGTTTGTCTTGTCAAGGTGAACATTGATGTGAAAAGATGTCCTGGCTTAAGACAGCTGTGACTTTTTGGAAATAAAACTAAATAAAAAGACTGTACTATTTTACTGGTTAATGAAGAAATTCATGGTGACTGATAGGGTGTCTTAAGGAGTTTAAAGTATATGACCTTCCCTAAACCTCAGGTATTCCCCTATAGCTAAGCCTTGCAGGGATTTAAATGAGGGATAAAGGACCAGTCCTGGCTTTGAGTCAGGAACTCTTGCTGTAGGACATGAAATAAAGGAAGAGTAAAAGCTACTAACAGAGAAGGAACTCTGGAAGAAGCTTTCCATTGACCGCTGGAATGTCTTGTGTATTTTCTAGTTGCTGGAAACAGCTTGTTGGAAAGGCTGCCCAGCCAGTTAGAGCAAGGATTATCTGCCATCTTCTGTTTGATTCTGTTATAAGCACACAAAGACTTGTGTAAACACAGAAGGGGGAAAAAATCTTTTCTGTTTTTCCTGGGAAGTCAGCAATTGCCTTTTTAAAACTAGGATTTTTGAAAACGTGACAGTATGTCAAATGCATTACAAAGGAAAAAATGCATAGAGTATTTGTGTGAGGAAAAAGTACACTAAGATCACAAATAAAACTTTGCATGTGGTAGCTGTGGAGCAGCTAGACTTCATAATGAATGATATGGACCTGGGCTAACTGGGTATGCTACCATTAGAAGGAAAAGAGCACAGTCTTTTAGAAGTGTTGTCTTGGTTCTTCTGTTCCTTCCCTCCAATATAAGTAAGTTCTTCTGATAAACAGTGATCGAAAGTAAGGCCTTTTTGTTCCTCTTACTACAATCTGATAATAGCTTAGAAATATATCCTTCTCCAACAACATTTCAAATTAAAAATTCACCTTCATTTAGTTCTAGGATATGTAGTTTTGTTGTCTTGTCTGATGTTTTTGCCAAATACAAGCTGTGATGCAGTATGAGAAAGCACTTATTTTGGTTCAAAAGAAATCAAAATTAAAGCCCGTGCAGCAAAACAAACCTTCATACAAATGTTTTAAATCCATTGTACCTCCAGATTAACATGACATTAAAATTGAGCTGCTCAGACATTTCATTATTTCATCAACTTAAAAGTTTTAGGTGCAGTTTAGCTTGCTTGCAAACCCTGTAATTCCAACACCTGCTCAGCATGAATCATAGATGTTTCATAGATACATTGCTGTTGCATATTCTTTTCAATACATTGCAAAAGTATACTTGTTTCTTGTATAAGTGGTGCTACAGGTAAACCTTTTGACTTCAGTTTTTTGTTGCTTTTTTCAAGTTACAGGTAGAAAAGAGTTATTCTTATCAATGAGTTTTTAATAGCTTCTCCTTTTTCATTTTGACTTTCGTTTGTAATCTTTCATTTGCAATCTTCGAAGAGATCTAGTCATGACAGGCATTTAAGGGAAAAAAAAGCAAACAGCACTGTGACCTCAGTCCTGGAAAGAATTGAAATTTGTTTTAGTTTTCCAGTGGGGTTTAGCACTTGTGGATTTCCACATGTGCCTGAACATATTCCTGGATTGTGGTCACTGAAGCAAGTCTCCATTAAATTCAATGAATGGCAGGTCAGTCTGTAGAGCTTTTATATTCAAGTTCAAGTTTTTCAAAATTAAGGAAACCCTTGATAGATCACTGGCTGCTTCAGTGATGCAAACCAAACTGAACCACATCTTGACCTAGAGGTCCTGCGAAGTGGAAGGTTTGTTAGTATGTTTTAGCTAGGTTGTCAGTGTGCCAGGCTTTGATGTTCTCCATGCTGGCTGCTGCTTCAAAGCCTCTTACATACAGTTCATTGCCAAATTGTGGTTGACGTTAGTTCTGTCATCTGGCCTACATATTAACACTGCGGTCTGCTTGCTGTATCTCAGAAAGAACAGCTGATGAAAGGTCAACTGAGAACAGGCTTGTCTCAGTTAATCTATTGACCGAAGTAGCTGATAGACCAAAGAGAGGCTGAATAGCTGTGATGGCTGTCCACAGCAGCTGAGAAGGAGAGGCTGTGGTACATAGAGCAATTGCGTGCTGTAACTGGTTTTCGTTTCTGCATGTAAGGCATTGGTACTCGAAGCCAGCTTCACTATTGCTATGGACGAGTTTCAGTGTGCCCTTGAAAATATTGTCTGGGTCAACAAACCTGGCTTGAGGGAGCTGGTAGGAACTAGTGGGTAGTGTAGAAGATGTAGGAGAAAGTTCCTCTCTGGAGTCTGGAAATCCTGCTTTGTCTCTCCAAAGGCCAGCTCACTGGTATGGGTTACGTCTAGGGAAGGGTAGTTCAGCTAGCTATGAAACACTTGTGTCTAATGCTTAGTTGAACACTTCCTTTGGATATCATCTCCTTGATAAAGGTGGACTAATTGCTTTAGAGTGCAACTCTTTTGAAAGAGCTGCTGTGTGCTTGTTTCCCAAAAGGGAAATGACCTCTAAGGGAAGAGGAGGCTAACAGTTCAATTGCAGCCGGTTTATACAGACAGGGTCACCGCAGGTTCCATTTCACACCACAATAAAACCTACAATTTTTAACCCTTAAATTAGTGTTTTTCTCCCTGTTTTGTCAGAGCAGTAATACAGGAACCTGTAAGACACAAAAGCAACCTGCCTGGGTGCAGGCTTAGACAGGACCTTGCTTTTTTGGGGGAAGTGAAGTGGTTTTGCAAATGTGTTGAGAGATTGATCTGCAACTGTCCCCATCTCCCTTCCTTTCCAACTTCCAATAATGTAATTTCACCTTCAGGGAAAAAAATCAGGTAATCTGGAATAATGATTGGTTAAGACATGCCTCTGCTTTGGCTTCAAAATTGAAATCAAAATCTGAACTGTCCTGTTCCCCTAATAATTTTGGTTTGCTCTTTGCCTTTTGAGCATACCACTATTTTTTAGCATGCATGAAAATTTTGAATCGACCCTCTTGTCCTTAATTTTTTTTTCCTTTCTGCTACTGTAAGTTAAAGAATTAAACAAAGGCTGGCCAGAAAAATAAACTGTGGTGTTGTCCATGTGTAATTCTTGGTCAGTATCGTTGCCTACGACCAACAAAAATCGAGAAGTACAGATTTAAAAGCTTTAGATTAAGACATTTGAAGTTGGGATTTGTCATCTGTACTTCCAGAATTAAATTGATTAAAACAACCTGCCATCTAAAAATGCTATACAGGCGTGTGGGTTAAACAGTAACAAGTCTCTGTTGGCTGGTACAAGAGCATGACAGTGTTTTTCAGATTCTTTTCTATGCAATAAAAACCTGAAGCCATTGAATATTTGTCTATATGTATGTGTACGCGCAAATATACATATGTGGATGTGCACAGAAGCATGTGCACCTATGCCTTTAATAGGTGAAGTAGAGAACTGCATGTACTGGACAGAAATAATAATTTCTATGATAAATAAAAGTACAACTTTGTAAAATAACATACTTATTTTGGTGTAGTAAAGGCTTGAGTATTCTTCTGTTCTTGTCCAGTCATCACATTTTGTATTTTGTATTTTTTTTTTTCAGGAGTGGATATTATAATGGATATTTTAGACTTCTGTAACTTGTATCTATTGCGCTTGTATCTTTTGTAGGATGATTACCGAGTCTGTGTGGATTTTAATATAATTCAAAAAGATTCAGTGCCAGTTTGTCCTGTTGATGCATCAGGCTGCTTCACAGCTGAAGTGACTGACTTTGCTGGACAGTATGTGAAGGTCAGTGGTATGGGAGAAAGAAAATTGCTACTTTATTTAAGCTAAAATTTATATGTAGAAGTGTTCTTTTCTGTTGCTGATTAGATGAGAAGAGAGCTGGGAGAGAAATCCAGTCATGTTCCCCACTTGGAGGACACATTGTGACATGCATTTACTTGCTAATAAATGCAAGAGAATCCATGTGAAAGTGGCTCCAAAGGAACTCCAGATTGTTCCAGACAAATCTTAAAAGAAGTGCCTCATAAGTTCTATGTACTCAGTAAACAATCTATTTTTCACTCAGGGTTTCCCACTGCTACAATTTGATAGCATGTTCCTATGAACACAATTTACAGGTAAATGGCTTAAAATCTTGTATTGTTTGACCTCAAACAGCTGTCATTGCTTCCTGCTGTGTGTTGAGGCAAATAAGGGAACACTGGAGACTACATTCTTATCACCTTCTTGCTGATAGGAATCTGAACTTAAGGCTCTTGGAAAATATTCTTAGGGTCCTGAATCCCTTTTTAGCTTGTGAGTATTGCAATATCAAAAACCTTTGTATACATTTTTTTTCCTTTCTTAATCTAATTTGGACAGCATTTGTCCAGTAGATTGTCTTTAATTCCTGGGGTACATCTTTCAGTCCTAGCTTAGAATGTAAATCCTGTTTAGTTAGGTATAACAGAAGATGCTTCAACTTCTGTAACAGTCACATTAGAGGAATGAAGTCTAAATATTAGGTAAGAGGCACTGTGTGAGTTTCTGCTGCACAATCAGACAACTTAAAAGACTTAACAGTGTGAGTTCGGTGTGTGTCAGTGTTACAGAATAAAAATGAATTTTGTACCATTTAGTGTATGTGGAAACAAGATTAAGGGTAATACGGGACTGGTGTTATATACCAGGATTTGGGGAACAAATACCTTTTCAAATTTAGTTTTTCACAGTGCCTCTTCAATAAATACATGGGTTCTATGCAAGTTTTTTTTGACTTTTGTATGTGTAGATGCTGGGTTATTTGTAGGGGTCTTTTGTTTGGAATTGAATCCTGTGGTAGCTTACTGAAATAGTGAAATTTGTTATCCAAGGAAAACTTTGTTCTGTCTTTCTAGGATGCAGATAAGAACATCATTAAATTACTGAAGGAGAAAGGCAGACTGGTTCACAGCAGTAGTTATAAACACAGCTATCCGTTCTGCTGGAGGTAAGGAGAGAAGTGTGCATGGCTTAAAGATTGAGGGCTGTAACTGAATAGTTTCGTCACGTTTGCTTCCTTTCCCACCCTCCCTTAACCTACTGAAATATTTTTTTCAACGTGATTAAAAGTAAAAGGAATCAAGAGTACTGAATCAGAGGGGCTGCAGTTTTGCTTTCATAGTCAATTAAATGGGATTTCTTTTCCATAAGTCTCAGGAATTTTAGTGCTGAAAATCGTTTTCAGCTAAGACTTTTTTTGAGTTTGAATTTGTTCTTCAGAGTTGCATGTTGCTAATTGTTTTTTGAAGATGGCTCTAATACATCTGAGAAAAAACCTCTTTACTAAACAGCTAAGTGTTGGAAAAATATTTGTCATGTTCAAATAAGTATATGGTTTAATGTGTTTGTGGTCAAACTTCTCATGTTTTGGATAAAATGGCTATTTTAGCTGTTATCGTCTGTTTTAGCTGTTTAATTCTTGTTGGCTTGTAAAAATGACTTGTTTTTTTTGAGTCTAGCAGAGCCCAGTTGCTTATAATTTGGAAACTTCTGTATTGATGATTAAACATTAACATGAAGTTAACATTTGTCTTCCCCATTGGTAGTAAGTATAATGCATAAATGGTTAGGTTTTGTCAACTAGAAATTTAAGATTAGCTCTGGAATACCAAGTAGGTGGTTCAGCATAGTGGCCTGTCACCAGCTGTCCTTGTCAGATTGGGAATTCTTTGCAGATGTTGAAGGGGAACTGTGTGCAGGTCTCCATGGGCACTCAGTATAATAAACAAACAAAAACATTCAGGGGAGAGAAATGAAGGCTAGGCAGATTTAATCTAGAAATGAAGCATGTTTTTATTAGTATCCACTCTGGTTTTAACTATGTGTTTGAAGAAGAGTAACTATCACTGTTGGTACTTTTTATTTCTTTCTTCTTCTGTTAAGACAAAAACGTCTCCCTGGTGGTTGCTGATTTGACTTTTATGCAGGTGGGTTTTCCTTACAGGTGGCTTTTCCCAGTTTGTCCCAATAGATACTAATAGTGATTTGCTAAGGAGTAGTTGTTTGACATTGTTCAGTGTCCTGAAAATTGCTCTTGCAATTGTTGTCCAAATTGAGGTACACACATACAAATAAGACTCAACGGTGTCAACTATTAAAAAAAAAAAAGACACCTCCAAAGTCTTTTAGTAGGAATATTTTATTAAACTGTTTTTTTTTTTTAAAGTTGAGACACACTTTAGAAAAAAGTGATTTCAGATTTGAAGGCACTTGGAACATCTTTAGTCATATCTGGTGCATACAGCACCAGTACTGAAATGGTTGTGAATGAAAGCTTTTCTTTGTGTCTTGCTCTAACGCTGCTAGGTGAGGTGTTTTAGCAGTGTGCATTTATCTTTCAACTACAGTAAGAATAACCTTTACTTGCCATTGAATAGCATGACTGGCTTGTTCCTGACTAGGAGCTAGCTGAGGGAGGAAGGGGAATTACTCTGTGTTATGTCCTTTGTGAATAGGGACAGTTTTTGATAAATGGCAGCCAAAAACAAGCAGCGCTTTTCTTTATGTAGTAACTCAAATATATAGTCCTGCCCTTCGGAGACAAACTAGTAATGCAGAAGTGCTGATTCTGTAGAACATACTTAGGCCTGCCACACTGTTGACATTTTTGTTGATTGATGATAAGTTGCAGGCAGCACCTAGCAGCAAATTATCTGGTGGGAAGAGCAGAATAATGGAATCTACTTGAAAAACTCATTTCACTGCCATCAGAAATCAAACCATAATTGGAATATGCTAAAAGCAGAAGAGTAGTTTTTGACTTTGAACGTAGTTACAAGTTATTTTGATTAAAGTAAAAGAACTTTGAAATTGGGCCCTTCTACTTAATGTACTATTTATTGCTCCTGCTTTTCCCTGGAACCAGGCAGTTGAATCCTGAATGTGTTTTTCTCTTTCTACATGTCAAATCAGGGTCCTTCTCCTTATTGTTTTGTTGTAAGATATGTAGTAATCTTCTGTCAACTAACATTGAAAATTTAGAGAGGAAAACAATGACACTGCTAAATAGACAGTAGACAACTTCCAGCTAGAATTCCTCTTACTGGAATTGCTGAAAATGGAAATCACGGGCAAAATCTGCTTAGTGGACATGTGAGATCTTGATAGCCTGAGTGCTTATCTGGTCTAGGTAGCAATTTAGCAACTCAGGAAGGTAGCAAAGGTAACATGCTGAAGTGTCTTGTCTTTCCATTGTAGCTGCTGTGTGCCAGCCTCTTAGGAGGCAATACTGGGGAGCTCTGTCACAGGCAGATCCAGAGCTTTGTCTTTTTAAACCAGTCAAAGCAAAGCTAAGAAGCATTCTTTAATGGCACACAGTGAGTTATCTGATTTGCTTCCTAAACTGCAAAAAAAAAAAAAAAATAAAGAAAAAAAAAGGAAGGGAATAAGATCACAGTAGGCTGTTTTAAACCACCATATAGTCCAAAACAGGTATGAGAAACTACTGGGAGTGCATAGTGCACACAAAAAAAATGCGCTCAGATCTTTTCATGTACAAAGATTTCAGAGAGCTAATTTTGTGCAACTGCTAAGGAACAGGCATCTTGCTCAGGTACTTGGCCACCTCTGATAAAATTCTAAAGGACACATTCTTACGCAAGCACGCTACCGCTGGCGTTCTCTGAAGGATGTGCTGATCCTGGGTATCAGAACTCATCTCTGTGTGTGATAGGGTGATGCTGTGAGACTGGGTAGGTGACTCTGTCACGCTTTGGCATGCACTGTGAAGTTGCTTGCCATCATAAAAGACCGAATATTCTTATGTTGCCAAAATAAGGTGTTCTTGTTATGTTTTATCTGCTTTCAACTCGTGGCCTTAGTGTAGTGCTTTCCACTGTTTCATCATCCCAGTATTTTGCCTGAACCTACTGTCTCCATTTAAATATTTATTCAACATCAGCTCAATTTTACCATAAGATACCATGCATAGATCCATTGATGTAAGTATTCTTTAAAGACTACAGGAAATGCTAGGTGCAACTACCTCCAGCAGGGGGATTGGAACTAGATGATCTTTGATTTTCCAACCCAAGGCATTCTACGATTACGTGCAAACGCTAGCTACAGTACAAAGACTACAAGTTTGATTTGTGTGATTCTCTCTGAATTTTGTGAGTAGCACTATTATGTTGAGAGACGGGGTGGAGGGTAACATGGAAAAGGGGATTTTATGTTTTAAATTGATTTTCTTCACTGCATTTGTGGCATTTTTGCCTTCTATTTTGAGCTTATACTGTCAGTAAATTGACTCCATCAATCTTGCTCCTGTGTGAGGTACTGAGAAATCACAGATCTGAAGCTGGAGCCAAAGGACAGTGTTATGGAAGCACTAAGAGTGGTTGTACTAAATCAGACCAAACAGCCATGTATCCCCATAGAGCGCGTGACATTGTCCAGAAGTGAATGTGTAGGAGGGAATATGAAAACAATCAAGTGTTCTCCATAGTACTGCCTTGGCTTCCAACCGTTTTCAGATAACGTATTCCCTGAGCCAACTTCACCACCGTAACTGACTCCTGAGCAGTGTGGTCACGTTTGTGATTTGTCCTTTTCTTCATTTTTTTGATTGTTTGCTCATTCTTTGGTACATTAAGATATATATGTATGTGTATATATACGTATGTAATTTTCATTAGGGCTAAGAAGGTGTAGCAGATGTTGTTTAACTATCACACTACATAGGAGAGTAAGTTCTGGTCTTTAGGAAGACCTATTTGTCTTCTTTAAGCTGATCTAGCTTATTTAAGAATGGGGAAAGAAAATAACCTTAAGTTTAGACAGAAGAATGTTTAGGCAGAAAGGAATTTTTTCAGCACCCATCTCTGCTTTAAGGTCTGGCTGGGTCTTTTTTTCCCTTGTCTTGTATTGATGGAAAACAGCCCATTAATGGGGATTTCTCAGCCACTTTTGCTGTAAAGAATTCAGTCTGTTTTCCTCAACTGTCACCAGTCAGATGGGGCAGACCTGTATAAAATATTACTGGTTGCACAGTTTTTCAGTGTGTGTGTATATATATATTATCTCCCTGTCGAGGCACTGCTTGGCTGTACAGCTACAAAAATGAACATATTCAGGGAAACTGCCACCTGCCCTTTTCCTACTACCTTTCATGTAGGTGGCAACAGTTCTCTCTGGGTGCCTGGAATGGTTATCAAGTATTAGAAAGTTAGTGTTGGGTTGAAAGCCTGGGAAATGTTTGCACTTTAATCTGCTTGCCTCTTCCAGATCTTTTTGTCTGAAACTACTTTTGAATTGCCTTAAATGCTGAAGTAAGGAATATATTAAGAAGTCTTTGACTTACAGCTTTTTTATGTTTATCTGGATATTTCTTTCTTTCTCCTCCTGAAATGGGACGTTCATCTAGTTAACCCTGGGTACTGCTAGTCCATCTTTGGCTTTACTATTTTACTAAATACAAATAGTTAAAAGATGATAAAATGTTTTCTGGCTTTTTAGGTTGGAGATACTGATGTAAAAAAAACACAGAATGAGCTCACCTGGAAGCCTTAAATGACTCACTTTAAAATTAAGCAAAGTTCATATTTTTGTACTGCATAGGAACACACATTGAAAATTCAAGTATAGTTTGTTCTTACGATTCTCTTGCTATGAAAATTCCTTAAATTGCTGGGTGAGGGATTTATTTAGTTTTTAGCAGTTGATTTTAAAATAGTAGCCTGTGTGAGTGTAACAGTTTGTATTTAAACAAAACAAAAGGCCCCCTCCCAATCAAAAAAAAAAAACCCACCCACAACAAAACAACCTCTGTTACTGTGATAATATATCAGGAAGTACAATGAATTTTGTCCGTGCAGACAAAACGGTCACGTATAGAATTGCATAGAACTGTATTTTAAGGTGTACTTTAAAATAATGTGTTTTTTTTTAATGTGTTTTCCCTTTTCCCATCACCTTTCCTCTGCAGGTCAGATACTCCATTAATATACAAAGCTGTGCCAAGCTGGTTTGTAAGAGTAGAGCACATGGTGGAGAAGCTACTGGAGAATAACGCACAATGTTACTGGTAATGTCTCCTGCATACTTTTTTTTTTTTCCTTTGCAAGAAGGTGTCTCTACAAAGCTATGTCTTGCTGTTGCTTTGCTAACTTCACATCATATTTCCATTATGTCTTTGAGCCAGTGCTACTGGAATGGCGCTGGTAACCATAGTGTTTTGTCTTAGGTTTCACAAACAGTCCTCATACTGGTAGAGCAATGGGACAGTCTTCCTGGCATGAACAGATAACGTACTTAATTGCACATCAACCTTGTGCATGAACACGTTTGTACCTTCTTCCTTTCTTGTGTCTGAGAAGGCATTCTTTGCTTGTGTAGAGTTTATGAGAAATACATTTTAGGGTGCAGTTAAGGTTGAGTGCAATCTAACAGTGAAGTTAGATTCGTAAGTTTACAGTGACGTATGTTATGGGATCGTTAAAAGTATCCTCAAATTGTGTGATACAATGCTAAGAAATTCAACATGAGAGAAACTGCAAAGGAAACCTCAACCTGAGGAAGCATGAAGCTGTATAGTTAAGCCTCCCAAACAAGATCCATTAGAGAAGAATTTAGACAGCTAAATTCTGGATATTTATTGTTGCAAAGTAAATTAATTCATAGATAAAATATTTTCCTTTTCATCTAGTTATTACAGAGAAAATGGATACTTTGTCGCAGGTGTTTTTGAAGGGGAAACAGAGTCAACAATAATAACAAAATGTGCAAAAAAAAACCAAACACAAATGCTCTATTTGTGAAGTAAATGCAAGTAAATTCAGCATTTCAGAAGTTTAAGTAAAAATGGCTTGCGAATGCCAAAAATTAAATTTTTGCTTAGAGGGAATGTGGAAAAACATAGGCAAAAAAAAAAAGGTAAGCTTTAAATAATAACCCAAATACATTACCAAAATAGCAGTAAGAGAGGAGCTATTAGAGACGGTAGCCATTTTGAGAGTCTGTTATAGACTTCTGGTGTGCAAAAGTATCCTATCGTCTCTACCTCTATAACCTTCATTTTTTTCATCCCCACTTACAATTAACCGCTGCTTGGAAAGTTGAGACCAGATGGGGAGAACGTGGAAGTTAAAACCTCATTCAGTTGTAGTGTGTTCCATTTCGGTTGTTCAGTCTTTACAGAAGAGGACTTTAGGAAAAAGTGGGATTCTGCCAGAGTGCCTTTGCTCAGCAAATGAAATTGGTGTTAAAGGTGACTCAACTTCCAGGTGAAACAGAACAATTACAGCTTAGGCTGCGTTTCTTCATGGACAGTAGTTAGCAATTAAATTCTCCATGAGCAGCTTTTGCATAACTGCTTACGTGGTACAAGCAGTGTAAATGTTGAAATATATGAGGTTAGTGATCCATGATACAGACAGTCCAAAAATGCTGCAGTGTTGGCTTGCTAATAAGTACATGCCCAATCTTGATATGTAAGATGATTTTATGGATTACTAAGTGTTGCTTTCTGTTTTCCATAACAGAACATACTGTGATCCTTCTTTTGGGGAAAAATAAGCTGGAGAGGGGGTGAAAGTGTTTGTTCTTAGCTTTAATTAGCTTTCTCAAGATGCTTTTACTGTTTTGATGACTGACAGTAGACCTGCATGCTTAATTTTCACATGAACATAGGAAAAATGTAATGATCTTATTTTGAAAAGGAAGTGTTTAGCTGAGATAGTTTTGTTTCTGAAAAAGCAAAACTTCACAAAGAAACTGCTGCTGCTGACCTCTACACATCCAGGAGACATTCATAAGAGTAAACTGTTTGAACCCTACTTCATCTCTGTATTTGTGCTTTAACTATTGCCTTATGTGCATGTTGGGTGGTGGGGATACAAGTGAGAGGTGCTGTTGGGTAGGAACACTGGTGATTGTATGAATTGGGAGTATTCAGTATGCTTAGAATTAAAGTATCACTTCGTCTTTTAGGCACTTGTTGAGTCTCAGCATAATTCCATAATTGTGTGTGGAACAGATTCCTCACAGTTTCTGTTGAAACAGTATGGTCTCAGAGACTTTGAGAATCTTTTTGTAGGGGAATATGGCCACAAGTAGTGACCTTAGTATGACTAAGTTATTTTAAAAATCATATTAATGCACATTTTCAGCATGTGATTTCATTGTAACTAGTTTGAATTCTCAGTGGCTTTTGTTACATAAAGATGGCTTTTAAAATGCAGCTTTTTAAGAAAAAAAGACATTACTTTAAGTATTACTTCCTGTGTCATTCACTAATGTCCATTTTGTCTGGGGTGTAACTTAAGTTTGCATTGAGACTGCTAGTATTCTTCATTATTCATTTGTTAAAATGCTGGGGACTCCATCCTTCCCCAAACCTACTTTCATGCTTTTGAAGAGACCTGATCTCTTAAAGTGTCACAAGAATAATACCTAGCTTTTTAAAAAATACATATTTTTGGATTCTCTGGGGCTTCAACATGTCCTGAAAACAGGAAAATTGGGATAAATGCTTTTCAGGCTATATTAACCTTTGCAAAATGAGTTTGACTGCATTGCTTTTTTATTACTATTAATGACTGAGAGGTTTATTGTCCCTTAAGAATAGCTGCACTCTTTATAGATACCCTTTTTGATGAAAATAGATTAAACATAGTTGGACAAACTTTGCAACCTGATTGCATTTCTAATTAGTTTTTTAATGAAATAGCCTACTAATTAAGCTGTAGTCACTCAAAATTTATTAAAGCCTGCAATTGTATCTTCACTTTTCTAGCTTAACTG
Source organism: Stictonetta naevosa (assembly GCA_011074415.1). Classification (NCBI taxonomy): domain Eukaryota; kingdom Metazoa; phylum Chordata; class Aves; order Anseriformes; family Anatidae; genus Stictonetta; species Stictonetta naevosa. The sequence continues at coordinate 5,750,026 of CM021708.1, read as the reverse complement.
TAGCCTATACGAATGATTATGGGAGTAACACAACAGCGTTATTTCAGATCAGAAAGTAACTAGAAACCTGTTCAGTTCTCCCAGCCTTACTGTGGTCAGTGTGCGAAGGTACGGGCTGGAAATTGCTGAAAACATGGATCTGAAGCACTAAGTAGGGATGGTGTTTCTGTCTCTATTTGAAGGTCCCTTACTGAATTTTCTCTTCATCACAAAATTGGTAAAATTGTAACAATAATTTTAAAAAGTAATCTTGTATTCAGACAGCCTACTACTGTGGTGCTTGAGCTAAGGAAGAGAGAATCTGTCTGTGGTACTACTGGGAGCTGTCAGCCCTTGGTTTTCTCGTCAGTAAGTTAGGTGCAGCACCAAAGCAGGGTCCCTGGTGTAAGTACTTTGGATTTAGCCTTAGTTGTTTGTTATAAATGTGGTAAAGATTTGTTGAAAGAGTAATGATTTGTTGTTATTTCTGACATAAACGCTGACAAGCAACTAAAGCATGCCACCTTAGATTCTGTTGTAGGACGAATTCCTGTCATCACAGAGTTCAAACCTGGTATAAGCTGCAGATTCATAATTTAGAGTAAAGAGTAAATTAGTTTAGAAACATAAGTTAGAGTGTTGTAGCTCACACTTCTGGCAGTGTACTGTTCTCATATGCTTACAGGTTGACAGAAAAGGTTCTAAATATTTTATACTCTGTATTGAAATTCCAGCCTTGAACTCTTCTTAAAAGAAACTCCCTCGAAGTTAGGAGTCCTGCTTCAGGAACTTTGGAAATAATTACTTCTAACTGTTGACTAGATTTTAGCATTAGAGACCATTGCACAGTTCTGACATTGTTTACGCAAGATTTACAGCACTTAATATAGTGGAAAAATGAGCATCAGTGGACGGAAAGCAGATGTGACAGACTTCAAAGAAGCCAAGCCTTTTGTTCTTGCGTCTTCTTGGCACTGAAAAATCCAAACACTGTAATGGAGTGTGATATATTGGTTCTTAGAGATATTCTTATTTGATTTTTAGGAACTAACAATTTAAGTGATTAATGAAAATACTATAAAAAACACATGCAGCAGACCTCTTTGCTGGAAGTTAATATTCTATTTTAAAAGTGTGAATTTTACAGGCTTCCTGCTGTTCCTGTATGAGCACTCCAAGAACAAGTGTCTTCACATGCTTTAGTCAAGCGCGTTATCTTTTGAGGCTTTTGATACGACCTTTCTGGTCTTTGGCCATCCTGGTTTGCTGAACAGAAGACTGTCTCCAGCCTTTTAAAAGGCTCGAGTTATTCACAAATTATGCCTGTCTTGTATCCTAAACCCGGACTGGTAGGCAGTGCAGAAGATGGGTGTAGGGCCAGTTCAGCAGTGGAAAGTTAATGTTTCTTCTACTAAACTTGTTTATTTTCATTCGGATGACAAGTTTGGCACTGTAGCAGGAGCAACAGAATTTAAATTGTAATGGAATTGTAGGATAATTTAGGAAAATGAGTTAGTCCCTTGTTTTCTCCATTTTTCTTTTTTAAAGATGTTTAATAAGGTATTTTATTTCCTATTTTAATATAATGTAAATAAATGCTTTGCATTTCAATTGTTTTAAATGCATCTTATGTGTAAAGGTTTCCCTGTTTTGTTGTTGTTGTTTTTCCTTAATATCATTATTTAATTGTCAGTGTTCATTTTTAATCATCGAGTGCACTTAAAAAATGTGAATCCAAAAGAAATCTTTAGTGAGGGCAAAGTGTATAGCGAGGTCTGGTCACTAGGTGGCAGCGTTTCCCGAGCTAAAGTACAAGCCAGCATCACTGCCTGCAGACATGTAGGAAAAGAAATTGCTGCAGGGTTAGCCTCATCTCATGTTTGATTTAGAATAGTCAGAAGGTTTTATTAGTGGCTGTTATCAGACATAGCTGAGGATTGCGAGTAAATTGTAAGGCTTGTTCCAATTGATGTTGATAGCTTGTGTTCTGCTGTGCCCTATTTTTGCTGCTTCCACTCCAAGCCTCATAAGCAGAGAGAGTTTGTTTTGTCATGAATACCCTAAGTGTCTTTTCAGTCCCAATGAACAGTCATCAAAAGCAAAAGCAAAGCAAAAAGTTGTTGCTGGAGTCCAAGACTCCAGACATTAGTTCACTATGCAGTTGCTCTTCAGCAACTGGTAAATCCACCTGTACATGCCATGTTAAATGCAGGTAGATTTGTATTTACAAGCTGGCAGTGCCATATAAAACACTTGGTAACCATAACCAAGAGCATGTTCCAAGGGAAATTGCAGCAAGAAGAACCACGGCAAAAGCTTCGTTCCTCGCTGCCTTCACAATACAAGGGGCTGCCTTCAGAGGTGAGAGGAAGAATTTGAATAGCAATTAAAAGTCTGGGTCATACCAGTCAAATATATCAGGATTTTTTAAGATGTAAATGTATCATGAAAGTGGAGGTTATGACTTGAGTTAATCCTGGCTTGTCAGGCAGCTGTATGCTGCTGACAGCGTGCTTATGATGCAGTCTGCAGCAGCATTGCAGTCTCACGCTAAAGTGTTCGTTGCTATGGGAACCAGGATAAAAGAGCGAAGAAAAACATTGCTATAGCAAAATGATTGAAAGTGCTATTAATTTAGCAAATGTAAGCAGCATATAAGCAGAAAAATCTTTTAGACTGATGGAAGCAACCCTAACTTGTGGGGGTATGTGGTTGTGCACCCTTATAATGAGCTTTCCTGACCTGGGCAGGAGAAAGTGTTTGCTGCAGTGGAAACGGTGTGCTTTGCAAGCAGCTGACCTTTTCTCTCTCCTCCCCTTTCCTCCTTTTCTCCTCCCCTATCCAGGGAGTTTTAATTAGGTCCATGATACAGTATTGGCACTAATTAAAGTGTCAAAAGGGCAGGAATAGCTGTCTGTTTTGTCTCCTCAAAGTAAAAACCATTAAAAATCAATTTGAGGTCATGTTGAAGGAGACTTACTATTAGAGCAGATTAACATAATGGAATCTAAGAGTTTTGGTCTTGTAAAGAGCAGTTAATGTTTATAAAGAAAAGCAAAAACAGGTGTTGTGTGTTATGGTTTTAAAGAAATCTATACATATTTAGTTAAATAACCTAGGATAATTACCTAACCAGCCTTGTTTTTGCTGTTTCAACACAGTTATCTACTGGAAGATTGAACTCCTCCTTTCCAAACGTGTGACTGGTTCTTGATTTCCTGAGTTGCTTAAAGTTACCAGGTTGCCAAATGAGAGAATAATTTTGGGGCCACCTTCTCAGAACCAAACACAGCAAACTGCTACTCTGTTACTAGATTTCCTAATTCTTGCTATTTTTTATTTATCAGTCTGACTTTACGGGTCAGTTTTTCAAATAATTTATGAGCTGCGAGCTTCCTCTAATTAGTAATTGTGAAGTAAATCTTACCCAGTATGTAAAGTTGTGGGTTTTTTTGAAGAATGCCATGAGTTAAATTAGCTGATGAGAGGAGCAATGAAGAGTGAGAAAAAATTAGTATATCTCCAAGAGCTTTTAATGGTAAGTTAATGACAAAGCATATAACACTACTGCTGTGGTAATATTTAACAGCTGTTTATTTCAGTAATGGTATTTGTGTTTACAAAAAAGGGATTGTATTACTTTGTGACCGTGTTCTTGTATCCCGTGACTAGTGCAAGGTGAGCCAATTCAGATGTGCTCTGCATGATCCTTTGATCTTTGAAATGGGTAAGATTTACTCTTCTCTATTCCGAATTGTTACGAACACGAGAGAGACTTAAAAATACACGTCCAGAAAAGGAACAGATGTCTTGTACCTTTTAATAAATTTCCTTCTGGATTATGTAGTAATTTAGATTTCTTACATCCTGCCTGTTTCTCTTTGGAAATAAGAATCAAAAAGTAAATAGAGAAATCTTAATTCATGCCATTCCTCTGGTATTAATTGGTGATGAGTAGTCACTGGATCAGCAGCCGCGGTACCTTGCTGTTAGCCACACACATTCATGCTCTGGGATTGAAGAGATGTTCTCTAATTTGCAATTTTCAAATCCATGCCCACTTTGTGACATGGATGGTCTGTAGTGCATAGACTTTGAAGGCAAGGAAAATGGTTTCTGTTGGGGTAGGCTAATACATTTTGTTAAAAGACTGGATTTTCTTTGGTCTTCCTAGTCTTTTTTTGTTTATCACCTAGAATCTTGATTTGACGATGAGAAAATGAGTAGCTATCGAGGAAGGTTAGGGGAGTTCATTGTTCATTCATAGTGATGTGTGAATTTAGCAAAACCTCGGATCTGCTTCGAAAATAAGAGCAAACCATCAAAAATGTACATCCAAATCTCAAACAGATTCCTAATTGCCATCATCTCTAATTAGTTAAGCCAGAGTTTTGATGTTGGAGTAACAAGAGAAATTGAAGCAAGTTGAAACTGGTTACTTTCATTCAAGATCTAATTTATAATTTGACAAATCAATATTAATCTCCTGGTGTTGTGAAGATCAGTTCTATGAGCTTTTCAACTGCTGCAGTGTCTGCATCTTGAAGTTTATTTAGTGCACTGTCCTGGATGCCAAGGAAGTAGAAATAGCTATTATCCCACACTATTCTGAAGGCATAAATTGAGAGCTTCACAACCTGCTGAGACAGCAGTCTGCTTAACCTTGCTAAATGTTTGAGAAGGAAGTAGGAAATCTTATCAGTGTCATTTTGCAGAGAAATTTGAAGGTCAAAACCAACACAAATTGTGGGCCAGTTGGGAAATAAAAAAAAAAAGTCTCTAAAAGTTTCTAACAGCACAGTCCCAGGGGCTGTAGTGGGAATCTTTTAGAAGCGAAATCACTGTTTTGATTTCTGTTGCAGACTTGTAGAAATGTTTGATGCTGGAGCTTGACCTGTTTTGAGGTCTGAATCTGTTCGGTGCCGTTAGCGATGGGTTGCTCTGTATGGACTGTAGCACTTGTCACCTTGCTTGTCCTACCGAGCCATATTCCAGTGGAGTCATCAGCATAAAACTGAAATTTACGCATTTCAACTGAAGGAGGTTTGCGACAGATACCTGGTTAAACATGGAAGACGTGTATCGATATATGGCCAAGAGCTTTTTTATGTCTCTGTGTTGTAAAGTAGGACTGTTTATGTGGGTGGCCTTTTGTTTTTCTTTTTGTAATTCTTAAAGTGTCTAAATACTCATGCTGTGAGGACAGCTTGGATGTGCAGAGGTCAGTGTTTGTACTTCAGCGAATTGTGCAGCTGGTTACTTTCAGGGGACTGTTTTATCTTCTGGGCTTAGGTAAGTGATTTAACACAGTCCAAAATTTCTTGCAAGCTAAGGGCCAGCATCAGGAATGATTCATGGTTTTATCACGGTCTCATCAAAGTCACAACGCTGTTCACAGTGTGCTTGGGAATTCAGATGGAAGGATTAACTGGGGATTGCAAGGAAGACCGTGTGCTGACAAATTAATGGCAGTACAGAGTAGTCTCAGTATGAGGCCAAGTTTCTTCAGTTACAACATGGGAGAGAAGCGTCTGTGTGATGGGCAGAACGAGTTGTTTTAAGTAACACATTTTTTGAGGGACGAGCTCCAAATGTGTTTGAGACACAGGTTCTTTACATTTTATTTAACAGTTGTCTGTGCTGTACCTCTAAAGTGGCAACAAATCACGGTCACAAACGTGATTTGTAGTAGATGAAGTGGTTTGTGTCTTATGTTCCACTAAAAACTGGCAGCAGGGGCAGACAATTTTACCCAAAGAGGTAAATTACATGTTTTCTTAGCTTAGACAGAGTGAGAGGTCACACCATGTACTTTTTTTGGTTAACGTCCACATTGGGGATAAAATTAATTTTTCATGCGTGTTTTGAGGAGGCAGAGTTGAAACTTTTAGCATTTTAATGTAATTGGGGGATTGTTTCAGCCTCTAGCTATGTTAAATAGGACTAATAATTTCAGCTAATCAGTGTCTAACAACTTCTGAAAAATGGAAACTAGTTTAGGAGTGATGTAAAGAGAAGTTTTCCACATTAGTGGAATGTTAGGCAAATGCTAATGATCTTCGTACAGTTAGTTTCCACGGGTGTTTGGAGAGAGGGTCCCTTAAGGTCAGCACAGAAAAGTTACTAGCAATGAGTGCTACTCTAAAACAAATTGAGAGCCTGCGTATGTTTCTGAATTTCAGAGCAGGTATATGGATGTTGTGAAATGTTAGCTGCTGAGTTTGTTTAAAAACTTTTTATATCACATTTTTCTTTCAGAGATGTTAGAGAAGATAACTCTGCAGTCCAAAATAAATCTAGAAATAACTAGTGAGGTTGTAGAACTTCAGAATGGTATTTGAGTCTTTTCAAAGTAGTTTTTATCCACCTTAGACAATATTGACATCAAGAGGTCTTTAGACCTTCACCTGGTACCATCATGGATGAAACCTGGGAGACGGTAGCTTTCATTTCCATCTGTAGCTTTTGCTTGTTTCATAAATCTGCTGCTGCTGGGCAAACTCCTGCCTTAGTGTGCGCACGTGAATCCATTCTGTAATTTTTCCTACAAAGGATTATTTCATCTTTGGTTGTTACTCTTGGGGCTGATCTGTGGAAAAAAAAATTCTTCAATGAATTATTTGCTAGAGGGCCAAGTGCTTCAAAAAGAAAAAGGTGGAAGAGACCATATATTTTCTGTAGTGTGGCTCTCCCTTCTTTAGACTAAACTCTGGGTCTCCGAGTGCATCTCATGCGTTGGGAAAGGGCCCTTCTACTTACAATTAACTTGTTTTGTGGATGAGATCAAACAGAAACATTCTTATTGGCTTCCTGCTAGACTGAATGCAGTGATAAAAGAATACTTTTCTTATTTTTGGAACAGGGTTCCAGATTTTGTGAGGGAGAAGCGTTTTGGGAACTGGCTTAAAGATGCACGAGATTGGGCTATATCTAGAAACCGGTACTGGGGAACGCCCATCCCGTTGTGGGTCAGTGATGATTTTGAAGAGGTAAGAAAACGAAAGTTTCGGTTGGCAGAAAAATCTCTGTATTATATTTATGCTTATATTGATGGACTGTTACATCTTTGGCTGCTGCAGTCTGAAGTCTTATTATATCTTAATGGTATGCGAGTACCTATAATAGGTGATAGAAATATGCATGTGTTCATGCATTTGCGCACACACTTGCACATTTTCATTGATTTTGCTTGAAAACTAAGCAATTTTTCTTGCTTTTTTTTTTCACATTAAAATTCATCTTATCTTTCTGGGAAGTATTTTCAGTGTTGGAAAAGCTGATGGCATAAGAAATGCAGTGAGAAAATGTGAATGAAGAGATCTTTACTCGGTCGTTTCAATGTGTATTTTGAAGTTCTGATACTTGGTTGTTTCAAGCCAAATGAATTGTTGAAGACATAAAAGCAAGTCCACCATAGCAGAACAGTGAAAATACACATTGGTAGTACTAAAAATATGAATGGAGTAGAATGTAAAAATGAGAATCTAATAGAATGATGCCAGTATATAAGGCTAATGCTAGAAATGAATATTCACCGAGTAAGCGAGTAACCTGTAACAGTTCTGGTGATAACCATTTTCTTAGTGTCAAAATACCAAGCTTTGAAACTATTTCTCAGCATAAAACGTGAGGATTTTTTATTCCTACGTGGGTTAGACCCATGTGACGAGTCTTCCTCATGCTGGAAAGATGAAATGGCGATCAACGTCAGGATGTTCATGGAGGGTAAATACTGATGGCTTCATCCCAAATCTTTGCTTTATCTCCCTTGATTTGAACAAGCTTTACCTTTCATTTGAGACATGGAAGATGGCCACTAGAAAAGCATATTCCAGAAGAGCATTGTCTTAACCTGCACTATTACTTAGATGTGTACCATAAAGCATTTTGTATTTCCTCCTGACTGGAAATGTTGCTGTTAGGCAGGTAGGTGGTGGGGAAGGGAAGAACTTACTCCTTGCACTTATGATTTAAATACCTAAGAAAGCCTTGGCATTTGAATTGCATTTATGCTATGAGTGTGTTTGTAAATTGCTGGCAAACCAAGTACTTCTTTGTTCCATATAATGATTAAAGTTTAATTTGAAGACTGACAGTTAGTACCTAGAGGTTTTAAATAAAAGTTACAATTGAAATACTTTACTCAGTATAACAGGGTTTGTTTGTTTGTTTTAAGATAGAGAAAAGGCTTTTGGTTGTGTGCTAAAGTATTCCAGGAGTTTATTTGACAGCTGAAAAAGATTGTGTAAAAGCTACATACCCCCACGCTTCCACTCCCTCCCTCTAATAATACTGCATTTGCTGTCCTGTTTCCTGTGTGTGCAGATTTTTTTTGCCTTTGTACATTTGTTTTTAATAACAATATAACATCTACTTTGGAAGACTGAACTTGTACATGAAATTAAATGCAAATATTCCTCAGGGCTTCATGCTCTTGAATAATGATAGAAACACCAACGTATCTAGTATTTTTATCTGTAGAGGTTGCATACATTTCTGTCTACTCTAAAGACCTCATACCATTGTTCAATAGTTAAGAATGGCTTCTGGACCATGCTAAATTTCAAGTTTTGTTTTTTCTTTATATTCATTCTTCTTAGATGTGTTGGGGTATAGCTTTGAAACTAACTGCTATCAGGACTGATATAAAATCAAGATTTAAGTGACATCTGCTCTCATACAGAAATAATATTCACTCAAAATTCCCTCACTTCAGTTTCAATGCAGCCTAGTGCCACGTGAGATTGCTGAACCTCCCCTTCATGTATTGCTCTCAGAAGAACACTTTGTCGCATGCAATTATGCTGTGTGTATTAAATCTTGGAGAAGTAATAACAGTTCCTTATTTAATATACAGTAAGGTGAATTAATTGGTATCAAAGTGAATTTTATTACAAATCAATATCTGTTTTCCCGCAGTTTTATTTTGGTTTTTATCTTATTTTTATTTTAGCATAATTATCGGGTAGAGATGCATAATGGAATTTAGTTTTTGAAGCTCGTTTATTACCACGTTTTTGCAGACAGTTTTATTGCTTTAAGCCCTCAAATCTTAATGATTTTCTCAGTGTAGGAACACATCTCATTTCGAGTAGATAACAGAAGTTTTCAGCAATGCAACAAGCTTATAAAGTGGACAATAGTTAGTTTTATAGGACTTGCATACAAATCATAGTGTTAAATACTTAGTGGTGTTACAGAAGTTCTCTTAGATGGTTTCATTGCTTGTCACTCATTGAACTACAAACCCCCTTGACCAGTTTTGGTGCGCAGTCCTGCATCGTAGATGTGGGGCGAGAGGACTCTGGCCATGCTCTGCTGAAGTGGGAGGGAACTGATCTGCTCTAGTCTGCTTGGAGGCTGCTTTGGGAACACCACTTTGAGCTGACCTTATCAGCCATTTATTTTAACTGATCACTATTCAGAAGGCTCTGTTTAAAAATCCCAGAATGTCTTGCTGGTGTACTGCTGCACTGCGTGGGCTTCTTTCTTTGATTGTTCCTTATTCTTGATTATAGGTACTTCACAGCTCTGAAATGAGAAACCCATAAAAGCTAACACTTCCCCTTAATAGGGACTGCAGAGCACAGGAACATTGAGGTCCATGAATGTTGCAGGATGCCCTTAGTCTTCCTATTTACACAGATAATCCTAATTTACACAGATAGAATGCTAATGAATGTTTCAGTAGAAGTATTTAACCTTGACCTCTGATTTCACATTAGTAATGCTGAAACAGGGTCGAACGGCCTCCAGTCGCTGCCTACTTATTTCAATCTTCGTGGTCCTCTATTAAATGTTGATAAAGCTGTTTTTGTAGTTGATCTGGCTGAAAAATAAAACAGGAGGAAAAAGTGGCTCATTGGGAAAGGAATCTGGCTACTAAAGCATTTGAACATTTGAAGAAAATTACCTGAAGCCGTAGCTGTGATTTGAGAGCATAAACCAATTTGCAAAAACAAGTGGGGGTAGCCTAATGAAGAACCGGACTTGATTCTTATCTACTTCTTGTGTTGTTTTCTTGCCTTCAGGTACCCAATGGGCTATGCTTGGGATGCTAGCTCTATCCTTCTGCCTTCGACAGAGGCAGCCTTCCTCAGTATGGTCTTATCTATGTTCCTCCGATGGTTGTTGGCTTTTTACATGTGGACTTGAGCTTATTTCTTCTATGAAAATGTTCTGCTTGGTAGAGGTCTGTGGTTGCACCAGATGCCCAGAAAAAAAACCAAAGCAACCCCTTTTCTGCCAGCAGTGCTGAACTAAGCACCTGCTGCCCACTCACTTGCTCCCATACGATTGTTTATGGGGCCACATGGTGAATGAGGAACTGATCAGGATTAAAAACAGTTTGTTTATAAAGGTATATTTTTAATTGGGATCAGTTCTCCACTGTGGGTCACTATACAAACTGCAGATTTGACCGGTGTCATCATTGTAATGCTTCACTTAATATACAGAAAGAAAAGAAGTGATGGAAAAATTATATTTCAAAAGAAACAATAAAAGACTGATGAGTAATGCAGATCAGTAGTTGAATTAGACAGGGAAAATTGTGGTTTGAAAAACAAATCAGACTTTTTTTTTATCTCTGGAATTCATGACAGTTGTTAGAATTAAACACACCAAACCCTTTTGGTCAGTCACAATTTCTGTGTAGACGTATGTTTACACTTAAGACTAGCTGTAGGAATTGAGCAGTACCCTAACTACTTCTGTCCGAGAATAGCTTTGGAAGTTACCTTATGTGAACAATTTTTAGCCTACTTTTAGCTCCTTTGTGTTGGTACGTTTAACTCCTCCCTGTCAGATTGGTTTGTCTTTTCCATGGCTCATCTGAATTGGACTGATAGCATGTGGGATCGGACTTCCAGAATCCAGACCAGGACTGCAGCTTGTGTTTCCTTAGATTAATGTAATAAAAACTAAGAGAAGCCTGTAGATTTTCTAATCAACTCCTTTGTTACCAGTGACTCTTTTTTCCATTTGAATGAGTTGCTGTCAACGTGAGCAATTCACTGTACTTGAGATATGACATCTACACTCAGCTATTTAGCTGCTTACCTTAGCTTCAGATGACGAAGTTGGGATCTGAAACCGCTGTCTATGTAGAAGGCAAGATTGGGGATTTTTTCCGAGGTTATGGTTTTATAGTTTGTTTGAAAAACAGCAAAACAAATAAGCCCTCTCCTTTTTTGCTGTCTGCCAACACGTTTGATCATCCAAGTCTCCAGTTGTTCTAACGTGAATTGTGTCAAACCAGGGCAGTGATCTCTGATCTCCAGCATTGTTTGCTGCTTTGTCAGTTTGAACAGGGGGGCTTTGCGCAATTTTTTTTGTTGGCTTTTCAGCTAAATCAGCTACATTCGGAAGATACTGACCTACAGATATTCTGTCTAACGTTGCAGAGGGGGAAAAAAAAAGTGTGCAAATTACTGACTATGTTTCTCATATCTCTTACAGGTCGTTTGTATTGGTTCAATGGCAGAATTGGAAGAGCTGTCAGGAGTGAAAGTCACTGATCTCCATCGAGAAAGGTCAGTCACAGACTGTTCGTTGGTTGTTAAAAATAGTTGATCTGGTATAAGAAATGTTCATTCTTTGCCCAAACCCTGGGAAATGGATCTAGGGAAAATACAAAAGCAGTAAGAGGATTTAAGACTCAAAATTAACATGTGTACATTTTCCTTTCTTCCGTCATCCTAGACACTGTTAATACAAAATCTCTGAAGTAGCTTTAAGTTGTAAAAGTTGTCAAAGGAAAAGCTTATGTTTGGAAAAATCGTTAAAGCTTAAACCAGAACTCCTATTGCATCTATGTGCAAGCATAATGTAAACTTCTTTGTGCTAATTCTTGTTTTTGTTTAGACGTTGTCCATCTTTTTCTTTCCCACAGTATTGATCATCTAACAATCCCTTCACGCTGTGGAAAGGGCGTATTGCACCGGGTCCCTGAAGTTTTTGATTGCTGGTTTGAGAGCGGAAGTATGCCTTATGCGCAAGTGCATTATCCATTTGAAAACAAGAAAGAACTTGAGGACGCTTTCCCCGCTGACTTCATTGCTGAAGGCATTGACCAAACCCGAGGATGGTAATTTTGTGTCATACTTGTAGTGTTATTGCTCAGCATCTGGAAATTATTGTGTCTGGATGATCCTTCAATGTTGTATAGCTATGTTTTGATTAGAAAAGAGGCATAAAAGAAGATAAAAGTAACAGCATGCAAACAAGAAGGGTAGAAACTGTTTTTCTCCTTGCTACATTTTATAAAGATAAAAGGGCATTGTTTGCAATTTTGACATGCAAACAAAATATTAAAACAATTTAAAAAAATGTACAACATATAAACATTCTTAAAATACACAAGGGAGCCACTGAATTGTGGAAGTTCAACAGAACTAAACGTGATTTGGGATTTTTATGTTGATAAAAGATCTCTTAAAGGTAGCTATGATTTCAGTAAATACAGGAGCAATGTTCAAGTAGTTTAGATTTCAGGTTTTATTCTGCAGCTATTTGAGATTGGGATGTAACAGTGGATTAGTATGTCACATACTTACTGCAGCGTTGCTTTTTGTGCTGTCGTTTGAAGCACGTGGGGGAGAGATGGTGGATGAAAAGCATTAAAGAATATGTGTAATTTTTACAGAAGTTGGCCTTTTTATAGTATGATACTAAGGTAAAGTTGAGGTCATTGCAACATCCAGATGTACTAAACTGTCACTATCCCTGTTTATAAAGATCTCTTCTCTAAATAGTAAACATAACTGTGGATTTCAGTTCACCGGTGTTGACCTGTCTGCAAGTTGCTGTTGGAAGCAGCAGCATTTTTTCCCTTCCCTTAATAAGTTTAACCAAATCACCTTACCAATGTAGCTGAAAAGTTCAAGCTGATGATAATGCCATTTGGGACTGTGTGATTATGTTTATGAAGCATGTAACCCACTGTGCTTCAGTTTGAGCCCTCACACTTGGCTTGTGTACTGTGGGCAATGTGCAGATGAAGACATTCATATTATAATCTGGAGTAGATAGCTTTTTGGATTTGACATCGGTGTAAGAATTACTATAAATCTTCATCATACCAAAGCCCATCTCATCTTGTTCTTTGGAATATCAAAACACGTGGACACGTATGTTGATGCTCACACCTTCCCTACAGTGTTTGTGTATGCTAATAAGCTGGTGTTTTGATAATAGCAAGCATTTGGTGATTTGCAAAAGAGCACTTTTCTTTTGTGAAAGAAAAAGAAAATTCTTATTTGAAACCTTCTATATGAAGGGATAAAATTTGAGAACAAAGATTGGGTTGTGTCAGATCAGAGACTGCAACTGATGTGAAGTGAGAACTGACACACGGTGAAGAGCTCAGGTGATGGGAGGTCTGGTGGCTTCTGTTTGATCCGACAGAGAAAGGAGTAGCATGAATAGAGACGGGTAAAATGAATGTGACCAAAGTGATGAACTAAGAGTGGTGTTTTTCATAACTTTGTGTGGATATGAGAAGGAGCTAAATTATATTTGTTAAGGCCAGAGGAAAAAATCTGAGAGTAGCTGGGTAACAAGACTCTAGTCTTGACCAACTGAGAGGAAAAGCTCTCTGATTTATTTATTTTTTGTAGGTGGATACCACAAGATTTGTAGTTATAGTGAGAATGTGGTGGCCTACAGGGTATTCACAACTGGAGGTTATTGGCATGCTTTACAGGATTATGAATTTAACCACAGTGTTCAAGAAAGGAGAAAACAGAGGGAATGCTTTCTCCTTTTTGGGGGGAGACAAGAAAGGGAGAGGAAAAGCAAAGAAGTGAACCTCTATCTTTGTGCTGTTCGGTTTTTATAATATTGTTTTGGCTGATGGCTGTATATCTGCAAGGACATAAGCAGCCTGAGATATGATGAAGTAGCAGAGAGGTCTAGGGAGCTGTCAGAATCAAGTGTGTCTGTGACCAAGGTATTTCAAACATAAGATGTGCAAAGAGACACTCCTTAAAATGTTCAGAATGAGGTGAGTTTTCTGAAGGATAATCTGTGAAAATTACGTGCCACTGTCTTCTCATTCTGCGTGGCTCACGGGACACTCTTGGAATTGTTGACTGGGTTACCTCATTGCTGGGGGGGCACACTGGTCATCAGGTTTGACGATGTGAATAACATACAATTTGTCAAAAGTTATATGCTCTCTCAGAGCCAACAGCACATCTGTACAAATTTCATAATGCAAACAATTGAATTCTCTTCTGGTTGGTTCTATGCTATTCTTTTTAATTGAAAATACACCTGTTGTAATTATATGCAATTTTATGACTTATCAGAAACTGATGGCAATTTGCCAGTAAGGTACTTCTAGATACTAAAGTATTGCTATGGTAGTTTGTTTGTTTTTTAAGAAGGCTAGAAATGAAGGACGAGGGTGCTTCCAAGTGCATGTGTTTGTGTGCAGGTGAAGAGTGTTGCTGAAAATGCATGGAATTACAGTGCAGTTTAACAAAGAGAATTTCTATCTTGCCATGTGAATTTAGGTTGTTTTTTTGCGAGTTAAAAGCCCCTCTGAGGCATAAGCACCAGCGCTGAATCTCTGCAGTACCGCACACAGCAGCCTGAACAGAGTTGGGGACCCGCAGGTGTCAGTAATGCGTTCCCAGTTACATGTAGCTTTTGATGAAAACTCTTTTGGAATACGCAGGCAAACATTTTTTCCACTAAATCTTGTTGCAAATGCATAGTTGGGAGGTACAGCAGTCTGTGCCTTGTTCTGAATCAGTTAGCTTTCATGTAAGTGTGTGCTGTTTTAAGGTTGCTAAGCAATTGTCAGTGCAATAGTCATTTCTAACTGAGAAAGCCGTGGCCCATCCTCCAGTTATTTTCACAAAACTGGTTACCGCCGGTGCAGCTACAGAAGCTCGTAGGCCTCTGCTTTGCTTGAAGGTTCATTCTCTGAGTAAGAAGCTGCCACGTCTTGCACCCCCCACCTAGTTTGTGAGGTACAGTCAAGTGCCGATATATTGAACAGTAGGTGCCTGCACTTGGCTCACCACTGATGTCTCAGCTGTCCTGGACAGTTTATAAGAATAATGGTAAACACATCTTGTGGGATGGGGAGAAAACCTCGGTGACCTCTGTTGCAAGGAACCTACAGAACTGGCCAGTTTAACCAGCCGCCTTTATTTGATAAGGAGATGAGGAGGCTCTGCTCACTTTTCCTGAGTTACCTGTTTGGTTGTAGCTGTGTCCGTGCTTTTGTTTGCTGCGTTGGATAATACACACATTAACAAAAACCTTTTATGTTTGTTTCCAATTGATCCTGTATCCAGAAGTTTGCAGTGAGCAAATAGGAAGCTAGTTCAGGGACAGAACTCTATTTCCTGTGTTTCTGCCTGTGAGGGGAAAATGTTACCATTATTTTCTTCACAACCCTGCTATTGGTTACTGTTACAATTTTTCTGTCCTCTTCGACTGGTAGATCACACCTGAGCAAACAGCACGATGTGCCACAGAGGAAAAGAGTTTACTTAAAATAAGATCCTCTTCTGAGTCTTCTCTGTATAAATATTTCACATACTTGAAATTTAAGTTTGCTAGAATAAAACAGTGTAATTAGCATTTTAGTTGTAACAAAGTGTGATGAAGCAGGTTTCAGCTTAGCGGCATTAGAAGGTCACATTTACATTGTTTTGTTCCAGGTTCTACACTTTGCTGGTGCTGTCCACTGCTCTTTTTGGAAGGCCTCCTTTCAAGAATGTAATTGTAAATGGCCTAGTTCTTGCCAGGTTGGTGTGTATCAGTAATTTCTTGAACCAATATTTATTTAAAGAATATTTCACTAAAGTTCCTGTGAATTTAATTCAGAAATTAAATCATGAATGGACTTTGAGGTTTATACATCCCAGCTGTGTTGCACTTGCTTCTTGCCAGCAGGATTAGTCCTTCTTAGAGAGAGCAAATGGGTAACAAGTCAGAATAGGAAATACTGTGCATCATTTATGCAGGGTGAAGTAGATCACAAATGTAGATGTAGATGTAATTTTAAATTATATTTCATGCCCTTTACTTAACATGTAGGTTTGCCAGTGGGTGGGAGGGATTGATTCAAGCCAAGTGTATTTCACCCAGTTTCTCCAGGGAAGATGGATTTACTGCTTGGATTTGTAACTTGAGAGCCTCTTGTTTGCTTGTTTTTTCAGATGCTCTCATGGGTTCAGCAGTCATACTGAAATGATGTGCTAGTTAGTGTATTATTGTCTTTGCTACTGAGAACGTAATAGGGCAGAATAAATTAAGCTGGATTTTTGCCCATTCGTTACAAGAATTTTGGGAATTTACTCCTGCATTCTGATATTTTCTAGTGATGGCCAAAAAATGAGCAAAAGGAAGAAGAATTATCCTGATCCAATGGCTGTTGTAAATAGTTATGGAGCTGATGCACTAAGGTAGGTTTTTTTAAAAATTCATGTAGAATCTGATGTTAGTTGTCTGTTTATAGTAGACATGTACCAGGAGGGCTGCGTATGGGTTTTTGACAGTTAGCAGCAGCAAGAAAGTTTATTTTGGAAAACTCCAGACCCGTATGGCAGCCAGTAGCTGAGTGGATGACCCAAAGAACTGTAGTAGTTTAAGTGCCTGGACTTTAATACCGTTGGCTTATCTCCCTCAAGGCTGGTATAGACCAAAGCTGATGTGCTGAATGGAGGCCTCTTGTCTGAAAACGTCTCCAGATTGTATAGGATTCCACTCAGGCTGGCATGTCTGCAATTGCTGCTAATCGTTGAGTTGACCCAGTGAAAATTGTATGAAATCTTTGTATCAGTACTGTCAGTTTTCTGCTAAATAGTTAGGGAACGATTAATGTATAATACACATAAATTTGTTTGCTGCTTATATTAATCATTTTCTAAAGAGAAAGTTTCTTTTTGGATGATAAAAGTATACAGTATGTACTTGCAGTAGTGAAACCAGAAAAGCAGAACTTAAACAGCCTCCTGTGTATATATATAAACTGTCCAGGTCAGTGATTAAACACACAGTTCAAGTGTTTCATTAAAATTACACAAACGTATAAACATAATTATGCAGTCACCCGGTACTTTGGCTGGATGCACCAGCTAGGTACGTAAAGTGGTACCCTGAGTTAAAGGCACAATAAAGATATGTTAATAACTGAGTACACTACTTAGACATTTCTCAAGAGCTGTGTAATTCTTGCTGTATATAAGAAAACCTTACGCTGTTGCACATACTTTGTTATATTCTACAACTGTATGTGGTAATGATTGGTCTGAATAAAAGCTGAGTGTGCTGGGATTTTTTTTTGAGAAAGACAGTTACTGTTGTAATCTAGATGATTAAAACAAAACACGGGTGTGAAATTCTTTATTTTTTTCAAGCTTTAGCAATTTAAAACCAGGTAAATTATCTTTGTATATATTCTTACAAGGGAGGGTTGGATGGATTTCTTAAATTTTATCAAAATTGTTCTTTATATAAAGTCAAGGTGTATTTAGTAGAATGTCAGTGAATTCGTAGCTGAAACAATGAGTGAAAAGGCTTGTAGTTGTTCCTGCCAGAGATTTTAAATCATGAGTGATGTTTCAGTTGAAAAAAAAATAGCCTTTTAAAAAATCTTAAACTCCAGAACTTACACTTCTATTATTCATGTTTTTTTGATTTCTAAAAAGCTAATTCATTTTTCTGCCTGTATACTCTTTCTTTAATGTCACATTTATTTATACATACACCCACACAGAGTAAAAACCATTACAGACTGGGCTCATTTATGGAAGGAGCTCTGTGATTCAGTTGTCTGTGCCTATTCACTGAAGTGCTTGGTGTGTTCTGTTTATAGAAAAAGCTACAATTGAGTTTTTGCCTTGGCACTGCTTGCCTGCAGAGTTACTTTAGCTTTTGCAGAGTGTATATGTATTATATACATGTGAATATATGCATGTGTATGTGTATGTATGTATATAAAGAATACATACATGCTTTAGGTACATCTCTGAAATATTCTCAGCAGTAACTTGATAAATAAATCAGCAGAAAATATTCACGTAAACTGTTTGAATGAATATGGAATTGAATGGCAAGGGCAAGCAGAAGAAATAGGTTGATTGCACAGTAAAGTTAACAACCCAATTTCAGATTTCCTGAAGTTTGAATCCTGTGTGAAATCTGTAAGAATTGCCAAAACCAGTTATTTTGGTATTCCTGAGAGCTGTGACTCAGATTGGATAGGTGTTAAAGTTGAATTATGTCAGAAAGAAAAAATTTGCTTGTCCTTTGCTTTCCTGTATTCCGAGATAAGCATTGCTTTTACATTACTCTGCCCTTTCAGTCTGTTCTTAAAATGCAGAACAAGTAACATAATGCAACAGACTACTGCTTTAGAGAGATGAAAAGGAAGTTATTCTATTATTTCTCATATATTATTACAACAACCTGATAATACCGGCGTGATCTGAGGAAGGTTTTACTTTCTGGCCAGTGGGTGTAACTAAATTGTTAGAAATCCTCCTTCATCAGGTGTCTCATTTCTCTTTCCATATGATAATTGGCATATCTTTATATTAAAATAATTTAGTGTTCTTTAAACATTCCCGTGCTGTAAGGCAGTGTAGGTCTGCTGTATTAAAACAAACAAAAAACTAAAACCAGCTCCGTTTCCTTTAGTTTCTTGTTGTAAAAGCTATCTTAGGACTTCCGACAATCAGATTCTGCAGAGAGTGCTGCTGTGCAAAGGTACAGTTTAATGGATGCTTTGTGGTTTTGATTAATTTGCATCGCAGCCTCTTGAGGAAGAAAACAGTGGAGGTTATTTGCAGTGGTCATTATTCTAGGCAAGTCCCTAACTGCTAAAAGACCTGGGTTATGGAATATACCCTTGTGCCAGACTAGCTCTCATATTTGGCTTAAATTATTTTTTACTTCTGAAATAAACAAGTAAAATAAGCACGTATGCAAATAATTGTGGTGGGTGGTTTGCTTTAAATAGATCTATTTGTAAATTGTGGTTTCATTTAAGGGCTTACTAGTTCATTATCATGCCTAACTGTTCTTTGTTTTTGTAAATCCATAATCTGAATTCAGTTATCGTGCTTAAAAATGCTTGGTTTTGTTTTTTTTTCTCTTTTGTGGTTTCTTAATACAGTTCTATAAAAGCCAGTTTCTGTGGTGCTGATATTCCTGCATTACTGTCTTTATTTTTATGCAAGAAACCCTCTCCTAAAGAATTTATGATCTGCTGTTCTTGAGTTTGCTGTGTCAGACCACATTAAGATTTTAAAGCCGCCTCCTAAAGGAAGTGTTTGTAAAGATACATTAGTTTAGAATCATGATTTTTAAAGTTGATAAAGCATGAGGAAATGAGTTAATAAATAGATTTTTATTGGGAAATGCCGAAGTCTCCAAGAAGTGTTTCATTTGTTTTTCATACTTGGAAAGTGAAATCGATATGTTTAAATCAAGTTCTTATGGAAGTTTTGTGTTACCTGAGAAAGACCTGGCTTCCTTGTGAGGTAACAAGATAGATAACAATTTGTAAATGGAGAATTTGTGAAGGGAATAAATTGGGTATGGATAAAAATGATTTTTTTGCAAACTGATCAAGGAAGCCAGGGAGGGGTATGTCTTGTCTCTGATGTGAGGAGCTGTTAGCTTAAGCATGACTGTCTTGAGAAGGGTCTTAGTGGACAGGGTGGATTTCAGGTGTAGATGAACATCCTTGGCTGCAGATGCCCATGGTTCTGGAAGGAGCTGCTTCTAACAGTGTGATCTGAATTCTCTGTTTTGCTCTTTCTGAGCTACTTCTAGAACTGAGGCACATTTGTATTTGTAGGAGGTACGTCCTTTCTCCTCTTCTTGGGCTGACTTTCTGACAACATCAATTTCAGCTTTTTTTACTGATTTCCCTTTTTTGCCTTGTTCAGGCCCTTGTGATGTACCTGAAGCTTTTTCTAATTGGGGAAAATAAGTAGATTGAGTAGAAAGTGCTGTGTCATTGCTAAGGAATTCAAAATATTTTTAAAATATTGGGTGCCATTATAAAGATGAACATTAATTCTGTGCATCCAATGCTTGGTTTTATATTGTGATAGCATCTGAGTACCTGTTGTGACTTCAATTAACTTTTAGATTAAAAAAGAAAATTTGAATTCTGATTCAAATTCAGTAAGCAGCGTGATAAAAGTAATCCCGTGGCACTAGGAAGTGCATTACCATATTTTCAATATGTAACATGCTTACAGTACTGTCCTTTTTAGGGTTCTTAGAGTGAGACTGCTCCCTTGGGTACTTTTCTCTTGCTATGCAGCTCTGTGAATTCACTGTGTGCTTAACTGCGCTTCTGTGTTCAGTTTTAAACTTTTAAGTATTGTGTTGTTCTTTTTCAGATTATACCTTATCAATTCTCCTGTGGTAAGAGCAGAAAATTTGAGATTTAAGGAAGAAGGAGTAAGGGATATACTGAAGGATGTCTTCCTGCCCTGGTACAATGCATACCGCTTTCTCGTTCAGAACGTTCAGATCCTGGAACATAAGGTACAGATCTCTTGAGTCCAGAAATGCCAAGGGGAAGATTTTTTGTGCTTTGTCCACCGTTACAGAGAATTAGTATCAGAGAGAGATTTAGGTTGGCAGGGACCTCTGGAGGTCACCTGATCTTGACCTTCTTGTTCAAAGTAAGGCTGACTTCAAAGGTAGGTCAGGTTGCGTATGCTTGCTGTAAATTTCTGTACTTGGTGTTGGTTACCCTATTTTATTAAGCTAATCACTGTGCATCTTTCTCTCCTTGACCAAGCTTATTGCGTAGAAAGCAGGAGTGAAATGCAGGGGACCATCAAGGCATAAAAGCCAGCGTTTCTCAGAGGAGAAACTCATGCTCTATTTTAGGTAAATGTTCTATTTTAGGTAAATGTGATGCTATTGCATTTACACTCCTGAAATTGGAGAACAAGATAGGGGCTTTCCAGTTCGTGGGTTTCGAAGTAAATAGCTCTTCTAGTCATGTTTCTGGGAACACCAGGAAAAAGCCAAGTACCACAAGTGCTTGAGGGAATTCTTCTGAAAAGTCCATATCAAGCCTTGATGGGATGGTTTTCTAGTGACTGTCTTATCAGTTTCTTCTAGTAGCTTGAAGAAACTAAGTGTCACTAATGCTGCTTTAAGTGCTGATGCATTTTCTTTGCTGATACCCCAAATTGTGTAGTCAGGTATGGCTACATGTGAGGAAGGAGTGTTGCAAGTTTCTCTGTGCTGAGAACATTGCCTGATAACACACAGATTTGAAATAGAACTGCAAACAAGTAATGAGTTAGCTCAAGAAATTGTCACAGCAGCCGCTGCTGAAAATGCCTCTCTCTGTGTACTGTAACTTTAATTATGAATCTGCATAAAAATATTTAACTTGGGAATACTTGAGGCTGAATATATTAGCCACAGCAATAAGATTGTCTTCTGTAACGTGACAGTTAATTATTTTTAAAAATTAAATTTAAATGTTACTTAGAAAAAAAATGAAGAAATGGAAAGAAAGGTAAATCATTTGCAACAATGCTTTAGACTTGCAGATTGCATTTGAAGTCTGCTAAAATATGCTGTATGAATGACACAAATTTCTACACTTCCAGAATGAAAGCAAGATTAAAGTTTCTTGCGGTAATACTTCATTTAAATTGAAGATTTTGCATGTATGCTATATAGGTTCTGTTGAAACCAATTATAATCTTTCAGCGAAGATTAATGATGAAAGGCTACCACTTGCTAGTGCAGACTTCCATGAGAGTGGAAGCTAAGCAAAAACAAGTTCAAAGCTTGTATTACACGTGAAATTACAATAGAAGTTTAATCACTTTGGAGAACTGCCATTTGAAGCAATAAAGGCAGCTGATTTCAGTAAATAATACAGTAAATAGCTGACTTAAATGGTTTTATCTTTTTAACAGCCCCTTTTGGGAAGAAAGTCTGGTAATTTCAGAGCCTAATATTTAATGAATCTCTTCTCAGGATCCCTAGACGTCATTCCTCAGACAAACTTGTGTGTTACCCAAAATATATTTCAGTTTTTCCTCTTTAACCTGTGAGTTATCTTGTGTGCTTTGCAGCTTTTTGCTGTGATCCTGTTAAATCTTGCAAAATCAGCCAAATGGTGGGTGGAAGACCCCAGTGGAAAATCCAGGTGCTTAAGCAGATAGTTTTGGTGATTCAGCAGATGTGTTTTCCCTTTATAAATATTAAAACCATTACAGTGGATCATATTAGACAAAACAGTGGGCTATTGGAGGTGCCACTGCTTAAATTAGATTTCATGCTTAGGCTTTAAAAACTTTTTCATCATATTCTGCCTCCTGCAAGAGAAATTATAATTTCAGTCTTACGATTTTATGCTTACTGCAGTTACCCAGTAACTGTAGTTGGTTTGACGCCTGCTGACCTCACACGGTGATTGCTGCACTTTTGGGTGTGCAGATACTCTTTTTTTTAATCCTAAAAAACGTAAGCATCCATTTACACAGTATAAAGGATAGTTATTGGGTCAAATAATCTAAACAGATTTTTCATCTGGACTGTGAGGGAAGGCAAAGTCCAGAGACTTGTAAAACGAGATGTTAAATAGTGATTGTAAATTAAAAAAAAAAAAAAAAAAAAAAAAAACCTCCCTCACCCCATTTGCTGCTAATTTTAAGACCGTCCATGCGCAGACGAGTCAGACTGTAGGCACAGCACAGACAATTGTGGTTTCTTGTGATATTGCTTACAATGCCCTACAGAACCAGTAAAGTGTTATGAAATTTCTCAGATGGGTGCAAACATCACTATTCTGGCAAGCATCAGAACGTGCCGTTTACATTTAGATGCCTAAAAGTCTTCGTGTTTTTCCTTTGTTTTTCAGTGGGGGCTTTTGTATTTGTTTAACTTGCTGAAATTGCCACGTGATCTTAAAACTCTATGCTTTAAATGCCATTTCTCCGAATACAACTCACCTTCTTAGTCGTTACGTTTCTTGTAAATGCTTTGGATCCTCCTGGATGAAAGAGTTCTGTAAATTCAAGACTTCTACCCTGTATCTGGAAGCTATGACTGACACTGCAAGTGGGGAAGGGACTACTGTGTACCAGTGTGTGCTGTACTACTTTCTGGCCCTTTATGCACATAACAGGCCTCCTTTGCAGTTGAAAGTGTTGTGGTGAAATCAGGAGCAATGGAAGTTGGGTTTCTCTTTGGCCGTTTCTCTTGCATATGTTTCTGGAATTTGTGTTCTCTCTTAGGAAACCGGTGTAACACAGAGCGAAGGTGACAAAATACTGGCTGAAAAGTGGCTCCATATAGACATGGGAATATGTACCCTTATGACTCAAATATGTGTTTTGTGTTTTTATGTTGGTGATAGGAGGAGGGAAGAGAATTCCTTTACAATGAGAACACAGTTAAGGAGAGCAATAACATCATGGATAAATGGATTCTTTCTTTCACCCAATCACTCATACAGTTCTTCAAAGCTGAAATGGCAGGTATGCACGTGTTGGGGCGGCGTGTACGTACGTTCAGTTTTTGGTTAGAGAGCTAACCATTTCATCCATAGACTTCCACAGTTCACTTGAGACTTACAGTTCAGATAAAAGGAAGGAAATCTTTAACCAGTTAAAGTAATGCATAGAATATTGTCTTTATGGGTGTGAATGCAGCTTTTCCTATTGTTGTTTGTGAGATGTTGAAAAGTGGTGACGCTTTTTTATCATAGCTAATCCTATCAGTTTGGTGATGTGGCTTCCTGCCGTAGCATCTTCTGCAGTGCTTGGAGTGATTAATAATACTGTTATAGTAGCTGAAAGATGACAGTGAAAAGGATTCCAAATAGAATTTAGGGAAGCTATAAATAAATAAATTTTAAATACAATGGGCAGTGATCAAACCAGCTAAATAAAAAAAAGAGTGATTGTGGTGGTTTTACCGTGCCAGGCAGCTGAACACCACAACTGCTCTCTCACTGCCCCTCCTCAGATGAGGAGGGGAAGAAATAAAGGTAAGAACAACTCATGGGTTGAAATAAGGGTAATTTAATTAAAGGGGAAAAAATAATTATTAAGGAAAGATTATTATTAATTAAACAATTCAACTAAAGGGAAAAAAGGGAAAGGGGAAGAGGGAGGGGGAAGGGAATAACAAAACAAAACAAGTAGAGGCTATGTGGAAGTGCAGAGGAAAGAAATCCTCTCTACTTCCCACCAATGAGCGATGCTTGACCACGTCCTTGAAGCAGGGCCTCAATGCACGTAGCCGGTGTTCGGGAGGAGGACAGATGTTTTCACAACGAGAGCCCACCCCTCCCCTCTTCTTCCTTTGTCCACCTTTTATTGCTGAGTGTGACATCATACGGTATGGAATATCCCTTTGGTTGGTTTAGGTCAGCTGCCCTGGTGATGTTTCTTTCTCACTTTTTTTGCCCACCCCCTAGGAGGGTTAGAGAGAGTCCTGGTGCTGTGCCAGCACTGCTCAGCAGCAGACACAACACCAGTGTGATACCACTGCTGTTCTAGCTGCAAGTGCAGAGCACAGCACTGTATGGGCTGCTGCAGGGAAAGGTAACATCCCAGCCAGACCCAGTACAGTGATACAGGGGCATGGAGACAAGCTTTTCCTTACTTCATTCCATGGAGAGGATTTCTTTGTAATCATACTGAGAATATGTACAGAACGACAGAATACTGCTAATTTAGTATAGCTTTATAAAGAAACTCTTACTGTCTTTTTCATCATCCTGTACCTCTTAATCTTCATATTAACACAATTTAAATTGCAGTGAGAAGATGCAGAAGCCCTTGAACTAGTTAGCATGATCCAGCAAGCCTACAAACTTGCAGATGTAGTCATGATGGGGATCTGAAGTGGTTTTAGTGCCTTTAAGGGCACTAGAAACCTCAATACTGGAAAGAAGATGGCTTTTGCCATGGTAGTCCCTGTTTATGAATAAACAAACAACCTCCCTATGCCAGTGATCTTAAGTTGCCATTGGAAGAATTTCTGGAATCCTTTCACAGGTGTGCTTAGGCCTGGGGAAAAGAGGTAATAGTGGAATAACAGATAATGCCAAGCTGGAGTTCACAGGGATATAGGACAGTCCTTTCCTGCATCAGTCATCTCTTGTGCTTCCCCCCCTGCCCTCAGACTGGCACGTTCATTCTCACCAAGACAAGTGAGATGTGTTTGTTTTGCTACAGTAGGTAAAGTGTGCTATTTTGGTAATGAAGTTCAGGTGAGGTCATCTGAAACATCTCATTAAAGGAAGAAAGGAATCCTCAAGCTACCGAAGACAGACTTAACAATAAAAGCACTTTGTTGTCAAAAACGTGTTTTTTTCCCAGGAGTTTTGTCCTTGATATTTGATGGTGTTTGTTGAATTTCATCTATTACTAGAGAAATACCCAGGGTCTATCTGAGTTTACATGCTTCCTGTTAAGAGGAAAATATTTTGAGGGACTAAATGATCTTCAGAGGTCCCCTTCCAACCTCAAAAATTCTGTGATTCTGTGAAAGTGGAAAATTGATTTGTAAATGTGTACATGGGATCTTGGATTAGTACGTGGTTTGAACAGAAATAGTGTTTGTGGGAAGATGATAGTGGGGGAGAACTTCAATTCTGCTCAGGGTTTCTAAGAGGAAGAGGAAGGTAACGAAAAGGTATGTGCCAGCTGCCATCTTTACAAAGCAAGATCATTCAAAGGAACTCCCTGTTGGAAAATGGCAATGTAAAGAATTCCAAGATTGTAATATTGATATTAAATGCTATTGACTTT
The DNA here is from genome assembly GCA_011074415.1 of Stictonetta naevosa. Taxonomy (NCBI): domain Eukaryota; kingdom Metazoa; phylum Chordata; class Aves; order Anseriformes; family Anatidae; genus Stictonetta; species Stictonetta naevosa. Next base: position 5,724,266 of record CM021708.1, on the reverse strand, counting down.
TGTGCTAGAAGAAGATACTATGATGCATTCATCAATGACATGATGACATCAGTGACAATTATATGATTGATACATCCCATTTGGAAATGAGTAATAAACATGGTTTTTCAATTTATTTTGCTGCATAAACTCTGAATTCAGTCAGATGGATATTAATGATGTGCAGTGAATGAGTGTACTGTGACATGGTACTCTGTTGTACTAATATTTTTTAAAAATCTCGTTTTGATTTTTTAAGATTTGCTACTTCAAATGACTTGAATCAGGAAAAATGTTGTTTGCAGGAAGAGGCAAGGAAAGGTCATAATTGTGGCTGATAGCCTCAAATCGTGATTAAAGGCGATAAATACGCTACACAAGCTTCATTTTAGAAGCTGATTTTGCACATAATGAACACGAGTGCAGAAGTGGTTGTAGATGTGACATGGTGGCAGCAGAAGTCAATGACGGCATTTGCCAGCTGATGCTATGCAGCTCTGTGAGATGTGTGTAGTAACTTGTCTGCCACATCTGAAATGCAGCAGAAGCAGTGTTGCTGAGGTGATATTTGGGTGCTATCATTCAAGGAAATGGTCCAGGTTGTACAATAATGTGCTGTTTTTGCACCTCTCTGTATGACCACGTATACGAGCGTGCATGCTTGAGGCTCTAAATGGCAAGGAGACGTCACGGGGGAGGAGGGGGAACTTTGCAATTAAGCTTGGCTTCTGCTATTTATTAAAGTGTAATTTATAGTGGAGCTATATTTTACACCACTTTCCTGCCACTAGAAAAATGTTTCCATGAAGTGGAACTTAATTAATTCTGCCCTGATTTCTACCAGTAGCCTGAATATCAGCGTACCTCAGCACCCTCCAGCTTCGGTGTAGTGTAGAGACCCTAGAAAGGCTTCAGGAGGGTATATGTAATAACACCTCCATAGCTGCGGCTTGAGGAGAGCTTCAAAACTCCCCTAACATATGCACTTAAGGACAGTGAGCCAGTTGCCATGATGCTGCTTTCTGGCTCCTGCTAGTAGTGGAAAGTTGTCGAAATTGCCCTGTGTTTAGGCCACGTGCCTGTATGTGAGCTTTTTGGGCATTGCGTATCATCCCTTTTAATGGGTGCTCAAAATGGAGGTGTGGAAACGCCTCTCTTTAGGAGTGCTGGGAGTTAACGTGCACCGGTCAACTCCGCAGCAGCAGACAGGGTAGCTGGCTTAGCATCAGGGTGATGAGAACTGGCTTAGCCAGATGAAATGCATGCCATTGAGTAGTTGTGCTGTGTATTTTCTCCACCGAACCCCGGCTTTTATTATGGAAACCTCGGTGGTTTGGATGCTTGAGCTTTTAAGTAGGGCGAGTGGTGATATAATGGAAAGATGATATGCAAAGTAATAGAGCAAGCAGCCCTTCATGTTTTACGGGGGCAAAAATCCGTATTTCTGAACATTATCATACTTTTTGCACTACTTAATCGTTTCCTGTGTCAGGCACTTCTTGTACAAAACAGCCTATCTCCTGCTGATTGAAATGGAAAGAAATGTGCGTGTGTCTGCATGCGTGTGCACGTGCTTCCCTGCACCTGCATGCATCTTTCCTGAGTCCTGAAAAAGTGACATTTCGCAACTTGGTTCATAGGATTACAGCTGTAGTGAGGGGAGAAATGCATGCTTCCAAGCTAACTTGAATGTTGTTAAATGTATACTATTCCTTATTGTTTCCTCTGTGCGTGTGCTTTATTTTGTTTATGAACCGGTCTTCTAACTAGATGATTCATAGCTGTACAGGAGCTGGGTATTTCTCAGAAACACAAATTCCCACAGGAATGTCTCCCCTCCCACAGCATGAATCTTCTGAGGGTTTCCTTTTTAGGTTTAAATACAAGTACTCTGCCTTTAAAGCCATTTCTATTTTAGAAAATACAATGCAAAGCATAATGAAGCTTTTAAAGTAAAGATACATTTTCTTCAGCAGTTGCTTGATTATTGAAACTGATTCAAAATTGACATGAAAAAGTTCCTTGATTTAAAAAAAAAAAAAAAAAAAAGTTGTACATGAGCTTTACCTTAGGAAGCTAAGTCATATTTAAGCTTTCTGTTGTCCATGATATTTTTTTGAAAGTTTTCCCTGTTGCATCATGATGTTCATGATGACCTTGTTTTTTGTTCTGGCAGTTCTCCATGCTTTTAAGTTATGCTGATCTTGGAAAATACAACTTGGAAAATACAACTTCATACCTCGTCAGGCTTGCTGTTACTTTGCTTCCTGTCTGCTGAAAAAAAAATAATTCGGGGAAAATTAATTAAAATGGGTGTCTCATTTTAAATCTGACAAAAAAAAAAAGATCTTGGCAGTAATTTATTAAAAAAAAAAAATTATTGTATGATTCTACAATAATTTCCGGTGAACTTCTTGTGACTTGGCTGTATTTATAGCATGTACAAATACAGGCTTTGCCAAATCCTTCACGATTAATAGTCTTTTATCCACTGTCCTATTTACAAGTCAGATAAAAACATAAGGCTTCTGTCATGCATGTTTGTGTAGGATTAGAAGAGTAATTTGGCGGTAGATGTTTGTCTTGTAGCATGAAACTTGATGACGAGTATTTCCTGAATGCGGTTTTAACATTTAACATAACAGAATGTCTAATCAACTTTTTAACCTTGCTAATGTAAGTGCTTCTGCTGAAATTTTAAGCTCAACACCAGAGCTGCTACTGATAACATGTTTCTTTAAGAAAGAAGATAGAGGTAGAGGGCAAATATTACCTACAGTAAATGTTTTCTTTCTAGCTTACAGGCTGTATACCGTAGTCCCTCGATTAGTGAAGTTTGTAGATATTCTGACCAACTGGTATGTTAGAATGAATCGCAGAAGACTAAAGGTATGTACCTACCTCTGTGGTCGTGTAACATAAACAAAATCCAAGTCTGCATTAACTTAATACATAGCAGCTTCATGGTATTAAGCAGAAATCTATATGCTATCTTCTGAATATGATCAGTTTGTAACTGAGAGTGGAAGATGAGAAATTAAAATGTTTTTTTCCTCCTTGATTTATGAGGAAAGTCAATTAACCAACAGAATGCACTGTAACTCAGTTTCACTTGCTGGATGAGATTTTGAGCACAATGAATACAGTTCGGAAAACCCATTTATTGCATTAACATAGGAAATCTTGGAAATTTATAGAAATACATTTAGAATTTACTGAAATGAATTTAGTGATGCTAAAATGGTACTTGTTTGTTTCTCCCTCGTTGTTTCTGATCTTGGTTAATGCTTTGAATAGGGTGAGAATGGGACCGAAGACTGCATTAGGGCCCTGGAAACTTTGTTCAGTGTTTTGTACTCCATGTGCAGACTTATGGTAAGGGAATTACATAACTAACTGACTTCTATTAACATAGTTCATCTAAAAGCATGCATCTTGGTTTCTAAGTTGACTGTAGAAATTGGGGGTAACAGAGACTGAACATAGGAGGAGAAAAAGTATATTGCTACTGACTTAAGCAGCACAGTTCATTCTCCACCTCCCCCTTTCGTTTGCTTATCTGCAAATATCACCTGGCTTAAAGAGACATTCAGATTTCCCTTCTGATATCCAAACATGAAGCTCAGAAAGCAGGTCAATAAGTAGTACCAATTTCATCATTTAGTTCGGGCAGCGTTTTCATTAACTTCACAGTTCTGCATTGAAGACACTGTGTAAGCATCATGTTTTTGCTGAACTGTCCTTATTCCATTCATAAGTATTACTGATTCATAGTGTACAAACAATAAAGAAAAGATGGTGAAAGAATGAATGTAACATTACAGGCACCATATACTCCATTCATCACTGAACTGATGTACCAGAACCTGAAGACGCTTATTGATCCGGCCTCAGTACAGGAAAAGAATACTGAAAGCATCCACTACCTCATGCTTCCCCAAGTGAGGTAAGAGACAGCTGTTCTGTGGCAAAATGGTGGGTGTTTTTGTTTGTTTTTAATTTGCTTTTCACAGAGAAGTGCTCCTTCAGTTACGTGTGTTGAAAACTGCTTTGAGTAACAGGAAAAGGAGCTGCTTTAATAATACGAATGACACAAAGTAACCAAGAAGAGTTTTAGGATGATGGTTAACACATTTTTTTTCTGTGAGTGCAAAATGTTCAAGTTTTAATTAAACTGATTGCTAGCCTTTTCACTGTAGGAGAACATTTCACTAGCAATACGCTTTGCACCCAGCTGTCAAAGCTGGGAATTTTTCCTCCTTATTTAGGCAACAGACTTCTCCGTCAAAGGATTGTAGTGATAGGAAGGAAAACAACTGGGAGGAAACACTGTGTTGGAAATGTGTATTCCTGCTTATGGCGGGTGAGGAATATCCTTTTCACTCTGCAAACCATACTGGCTAAAAGCTATAATGTTTACCTATAAAGAGCCCCAGAGGCTTTCAAAACCTCCTTGCAGGCCCTACAGTCACAAAGAATGTGAGAATCCCCTCATCTCTTGGCAAATGCTGATGCCAAATCCCATGTGGATTAGAAGTATTGTTTTGTGTGGACCGCATATGGAGCCAGCAGAGTGAGTTCTTTTGGCTACAGATCAGGAATTTGGACCATTGTCCAGAGATTGCCACTTCCTTGTCAGAGGATACATAACATGAGAGGGCTTTCCAGATGGATCCTTTTTGTTTGAATGCAGAAGGGTGAGCTGTTTGTTTTTTTTGTTTGTTTTTTGGAAGTGCTAGAAAAAAGTTTAGCTTGGTGATCAAAGATAAACGATCTTATATCAAAGATAAGTCCTGGATTATCAGCTTGACCCAGCTAGAATTTGACAACTGAAGTTTGCTTGTTGTTTTTTTGTTTGTTTTTATTTTGGCTTGGTTTTTTTTGGTCCTGCCAAGGGAGACAGTAATAATATAATAATCACTTGTTCATTGTTGCCTTGGTGTTTTGTTAGTGGATTAAGTTAGTGCCTGCATTTCAGTCTGCTATTAGTCACTGAATATGAGAGAAGCACGCTTCTCTATTTCCTGTTGTATGGCAGCTCGGTTTAAAAACCCCTAAAGAACAAAGGAGCTGACCTTGGTATTTTACATGCTAGTTTAAGAATTCAAACCTTGTGGTAATGTTGTTGCTTTCATTGATACTATATCCTTTGAGGAAGGGGTTTGTTCTTTCTGCTTCCTTCAGTAGTGAGCTGTTGCAAAAAGGAGTTTCAGATTCACATAATGATGGTGCTGATTTTCTGTTCTCTGGGAAAGTGCTGTAAAGAATAGGTAATCAAAGAATGTGAGACTTTTGAGTTATCACAAATGTTTCTATGTTCCTGGAGTATGGACTAATGGATTTTATTTGCAGGAGCTCAGTTCAGGCATGCATTTAGCATGGCTGTTTAAAAGTGGCTTAGTCACTTCTTTTATTTCTGTTAGTGCTGACTGACTTCATGCTGCATTGTGCAAACATAGGATGTATTTGAGTGGCTGCAGGGTTTCCCTTTTTCTTGTATTTGTTTGGGTTTTTGTCTGCTAGAAGTTTGTCTAATTTACTGGATCTCCTATGTATCAATTGTTCTCTTTGTCAGATAAGAAGACGTTTTCAAAACTAAATTATTTGTGAGGTTTTAGAGTTTCACCTTGAGTTTCTAAGGATGTCATTGTGTTTTTTCTTGGAATACTTTTCTGATGACTGCATAAGGAAAATACTGTCAGCCAAGAAAGAGAGACACTAAAACTTTTTTGGTGCAGTCTTAAATACTGCTTTAATCTCTGACGATATGATGGCTGTACACAGAGAAAGTTGATGGACTTGGCCACTTTCACAGCTGAACTTGAATGAATACCTGAGGTTTGTTTGGTTGCTTAGTGTCTGAACAGATTGCTTGCATTAGATTTTGTGGATGTACATGCAATTCATGAAATCCATTCTCGTTTTGTGGCTCCACAATTTTGTTAAGTAATGGCAAGCAATAGTGAAATATTTCTACATTCTACTGTATGAACCTTTCTGGGTGCAAAAATCTTACATCGTGCAATTTATTTATTTCTAAGATATTTTTTGAGGAACATTATCGATTGTAGCTTTTGGAAGAACAGAAGCTTTAAAATATGAAGTAACGTTTTAATGGAAGCCCTGGTGCAGTAGATGTGGGCACTTGTTCTTGCTTTACCAGTTTTGTTTTTTTTTTTGGTTAGTTCTTACCAAATTCATGGTTTGAGTCCCAATACTTTTACTACTTACATTACAGCTAGCAACGTTGCTTTATTTAAAATTGTGTTTTGAACCAGTACCTCTGGTCTTGATACGCCGTTTGTGCAGTTTTAAAAGAGCTGCTCAAGTTATGCAGCTTCTCAAGAAATCAAGAAAAGCACGTTCTCAGAACTTTTGGATGTTAGTACGTTTGAAACAAGAAGTGAAAGTCAGTTTACTGAAGGAAAAAAAAAAAAAAAAACAGGAGGGGGGAGCTGCCTCAAAATGGAAGGGTGTTAAAACGATGAAGCCAGGAAAAATGATGAAGCCAGAAGAGATGACAGGACTGTCTAAAACATCAAGCTATAGTATGTAGAATTCCTGAAAAGATGCATTGAGATCCAGCAAGTTGTTTTCATTGTAGGTATTTCATTGTCATTGTGAGTATTCTATTTATAAAACCTTTTTGCATCATTTTGTGATATTAGGAATGTAAATTTTGCTTTTTTAATGGATATTAATAAAACAGGTAGTATGACTCAATCCATCGTCGCCATCTTGTGAGAGCTGCTAATAAAAGATTATTTTAAAATAACAGTTTTTGTCTTACAGTAAGATTTTTCCGTCATCTTCTCTACAAAGAGAGAAGAAAAACATGTTTGTTCATTTATGAAATCGCCCCAAACAGGGCATAATTGAGTCTCTTCTAGGAAATTTCAGAGAAATGGGTCAAATATTTTAAATCTTCTTAAACCAATACAGAAATGATGAATCATTTTAATGTTTCCTGTTTTTTTAATCTAGGGAGGATCTGATCGACAAAAAAATTGAAAGTGCAGTTTCTTGTTTGCAGTCTGTTATTGAGCTTGGACGAGTAATCAGAGACAGAAAAACCATTCCAGTAAAGGTTAGAAGTCTTAATAACTCTTACTAATACCTTGTGAATATGCACTAGCTTTGTAACTTTGGAATAAGCCTGGGAAAATGGCATAATAAAGTTTGGAATAGCAATCAGAGTTCAATAGTGAAATAGTTCAAATAAGTACCTAATTTCTGATATTCTTTATTTTTACTTGGAAGGACAAAAGTTTGTTTTCTTCTCCCTAGTATCCTCTGAAAGAAGTAGTTGTTATCCATCGGGATCCAGAGGCTCTGGAAAACATCAGCTCTCTGGAGAAGTACATACTTGAGGTAAGAACGTGAGCATGACACTTAAGTGGACTGTGTATGTTAGTTACCTCAAAAAAAAATTAATCCTAACCACCCCTGTTGTCTGTGGTAATAACTCACTGGGTAAAATTCATTTTAAAGGGTTGTAATGAAAGGAGATATGATATGTGCAGAAATGAAGGTGAATGAGTGATCCTTAAGCAGGCAGTTGTAGTACTAAGAAACACTTCCTCTCAAAATGACCACCACATAGTATTTCCAATGGCCTCTTTAAGGAAGTCCTATTTTTCCTCCTTCAGTAAAGGGAAAAAACATTTTCTGATTAAGAATAAGGTAAAGTTCAACTACGTGTTGTCAAAGAGATGAGTTAGAAATTCTGTGTTCGCTTTCAGTTAAACGGCATTGAAAATAGTTTGATGACAAGTGGAGGCTTTGACAGAGAGTTCCATGTAAGAGAGAACAAGAGCCCAGTTAAGATGTCGCTTAACAAATAATGTCTTAGTCCATACAATTTCATACTCTTATCTACTCCTGTATGCCAATGAAATACTCTTCTAATATGTGTCCATTAGAGAAATGCAGCCTCTGCCCTACTTCTAAATCTTTATTTGGATAAAGGTCTTGTCATTCTAAAATAAAATAAACCTTCTTGGTCTTTTAAGCTTAACTTCCTGAAGTTGGCTGGACTTTCTGCTTTTAGTCAGTCATGTAAAAATCCATAGTATTTTAAGAAGTGAAATGAAGAAGTTTTTTTTTTATAAATAAACTTCATTTATTTATATGTTAATACTATAAATAAATCTTCTAAACTTCAATACTGCATTTCAGCAGTTGTTTTGAAGGCACAAAGCCTATTACATTTTGATTGCTTACCAGATTGTTTGTAGAATATACGTTTTTTAGCTTTATGTTCAATTAAATTTCATTACACATAGACTTTATATGCACTTTCGTTCACATCAGTGATGTACAAGAGTAATCAAACAGTAAGAGGGAATAGTGATAAGAAACAGCTTTTCAGCTCTGATAATGAATTTAGATGAACCACGGTGCTTTTATTTATTAAAAAAAATCTACTATGCCAAGTATGTTTAAATGTTCTTCTAGATGTTGGTGCCTTGAAAACAACTTGCAAACCCTTGGTTCTTAATTATTAAATTTATCGTAATCATGCATTTGATATCCTGAGCTATGCTATGTGCAGTTTTTCAGAGCTAGCAGCCTAAGGGCTTGCTAATTGCTTCACTGAGCAAGAGTAAAAGAGGTAAATATCTCCACTGTAAGACTGGAGGCCTTCCAGAACCACTCTGGAAGGCAGTGAGGGAAGAAGAAAGACTTGTTAAGCAATACTGTCCTAAATGAACAGTCTTAATTTCCTCTTTCTGTAGTAGTCTTTCATTGGGATAGATGACTGCTTGTCACCCAAATCTTTGACCGTGTTGCCTGGGGACATATGTCATGACTACTTTGTTGTAACTGGATGTGTCTCTGGGAGGAAGGAATTGCATTTCAAATAGCAGTTCTTGGCTACTAAAACAGAATTCTCATAGTGCTTACTGGGTGTCGATATTGGGCAGAGTGCGTGCCTTGCACTAGAGAATAAACTGGAGGTAATTTCATGGCTATTTTCTGTACTGAAAATCTTTTTGAATTTTTCACTTGAATCATTTCCTTACACAGTCCCATTGTATTTGTTTGTCTCTTAATTCAATGAATGTACATAGAATGCATGCCAACTTTGTCCAGGGGCCATGGTAACCAAACCACCTTGGTAGTTGTTCAGATGATCTTCCGTATTTAACACCTCCTTTAACAGCCTTTTTTGAAGGAGGGATACTAGCGTAATTACAAGAGCGTCATTACAGAGGCCAAGTATAGTGTAACACCAAAACTCAGACCCCCCCAATACCACCTTTTATTGACATGTTTAACTATTACAAGAGATTTCACATAGAAGTTCTAATACAGTTTCTGAATACCTGTGAACTGCAAGCTTTAGCCTTCTCAAATCTTAATTTGAAATAACCTCTAATTACATGAGGAAAAAAGAAAACAATTTTGAACAATGGTGTAGATGTACATCTGCACAGCTTATGTGACTTCTTTCTCTTTCCTCTCATGATAGCTTCCTATGTGGATAGGTGATCCACGGGATGTATTTTTCATTATCCTCCTAAGTTTGTCCTTTTCCTGAGTGCTTGTGGCAGATATACCAAAAACAGATTACTGTTGCAACTGAATTCTTTGTTCTGTTTTATCTCCAGTATACTTCCCAGCTGCTGTCATATTAGCGTGTGGCTCCCTTGAATGGGTGAATGGGACAGTAACTTGGTGGGAAATACATTGCAGTTTAGACTTGCCTTCATCTCCATCCACAGTACTGAAGCTTTGAATTTGACTCTGCTGAGGAACTTACTGTCTTATTTCTGTCTTCAGGAAATTCCTTCCATGGTGTATCTGCTTAAGGTCTCAGAACTGCTGGTAAAATATAGGACTGGCAGGTTTGGCAGTCTGTCTTTGGTTTGTTTTTACAATGGCTTATTGGTCTTTGACCTTCTTGTCATCTTTAATTTGTCTAAATCTGTCACTTTCCAGATCAATTGGAATGTGATCGTGACAGTCCATTCCAGTGGCTGTACTAATGCATGCTGATAGTATGTGAAGCATAAAGTTTTACACTTAATGATTTTTTTTCCTCCATAAGGTTATGTAACAGAAAGGGAATGTCTCACATGTCTTGGAAGATGTGAGTTACAAATTCTTTTTTGAGTGTAATAAGTCTGGCAGTAGTATATTATGAGGATTTCTTTCCTCATCCAGAAAAGGTGTGATCTCTATTGTATCCCTGTCCTTGGTAGGTTAAGGGTTCTTCCCTTTAATGTGGCTGTCTAGAGAGAGCTTTGTAACAGAAAATTGTCCCATGCTTACAATCTGATGCAGCTTTTTTTGGTTCGAGTTGTCATTGTCAAGATGAAGTACTTTGTCGTGACAAGGAAAACAAAAATGTGCATCAACATGAGCAAGATAAAGTCATCATGTTTGTCTTGGTGACAGCAGTTGTGCCAGCTGATGACAGGGAATTCAATAGATGACTGAAGCAGGGGAGAGGACCTCTTAAACTCCCAGTCATGTATCAGCCTCTGTATGCATCTACGCCAGGCTTCCAAAAATTCTTTGGGGGTAACTTAAGAGCACTGGCTAAGGGAGTCATTACTTGCTCCACAAGATATTTTTCAGATCAATGCCATATACTTGTTCATTTTTAATTACTGTGGGACTTAAATTGTTAAGAATTGTGCACTGAAGGAATTTTGATTAAAAAAATAAATCTTAATTGATATGCAAGTAGTATTGGTAAGGTATTTCTGTCATGTTAGCTTACTGACTATTTCTCTTAGACTTGGCAACTGTGATGCCACTTCAGAATTACTACAGTTCTTAGCTATTTCAGTACCAATAATACAATTTTTGAAGTTCAGGTTAGTGTCTACCACATTTTCTTCAACAGAAAACTGGAATTAAGGGTTGTACAGAATCCAGTTTTAAAGGAGATGAAGTTTGCTTACTCAAATTACTTCAAAAAGTAGGTGGAAAAATTTGCTGTCGACTTGTACAGCTGGTAAAAGGTGACAAAAGAACCTAACACCTTGGTAAATTATTGCAGAATTGGATGAATATGCAAAAGTAGGTTTCACTTAATTTGCTATTTAAAACAAAGTTAACATATATGTTTTAGGGAGATGAGTTTCAACAAACGTATATACCTTTATGGAAGTACAAATCCATAATGAAAAATAGCACAAAGACTTTTGTATCTTAAAATTCATCAGGCTGATGCAAAACATTGATATGTGTTTTTTTTTTTTACTGCATTGCAGTCAATTTAGTTGTTTACCAGGACAGCTCACAGCTGTAGAGATCAATGAATATGGGCAAGTGGGTAGTATTACTTTGTTTGCAGTATTATTTGCAGTTTTGTTCATCAACCTTCTTCCATATTCAGAACTTCAGAACCTTTGGTTACTGCCAGAGGTTTGTTTCTAGTGCCCGAGGTAATCTTTAAGAAAATCTGCACCATTTGCAGTTGCCGACTAAAGACATTGGAAAATACAGTTGTCAATTCTTTGAAAAATGCTGATCATTTTTTAAAAATACTAACTGTATTCTTTGATCTGTAGTCTTACTCTGAGCATGAAAACATACAAAATAATTTAAATAAATGGAACTTAATATTAGAACTGTCCAGAGTATGGAGTTGCCGTGCAAAAAGAACCAAGGTCACAAAATGAAGTAGCTGTTCGATGTGGTTGCATTTTATTCATTAGTAGCTCAAGCCTTTTACAACACTAGTTTCAGGGCTTTTTTCTTAACTGCTTCTAGTTAAAGGTCTTTATCTGAGTAAATTTTAGTCTGTGCACAATCAGTGTCTTGTTGGCATTGAACTTCTGTATACTCTTCAACCCTCACTTCTACGTATGGCTATAATAACGTGGAGATAATTTGCCCCCCCCCCCCCCTTCATCAAATTCAAGCTCTACCAGTACTTCATAATGTTAATGGTGTCACAGCAATACAGTAGACTGAATCAGTGAATGGGTTGAGCTAACAGACATGTAAACTGTAGCAGTGTGTGTGGTCCTTCAGTATTTGGTTTCTTGCAGTCTTGCATAACAAATATTAATTTTCCATGTAAGTAAAAGGCCCGGCCCAGCCTGAAGCACAGCACTGGCATTTCTTTGTTCCGAGATTTGGATGCAGTTGGTAGGTGGGTTGCAGGTCAGTCTGATCATGTCTGGCACATGAAATATTGGCACAGACTGAAGGCCCTTCTACAGACAGCACTGAGAATGTGTGAATATGCAGCTCTTCCAACTGGGAGGAGGAAGAATCAGTTGCTTCAGTTTGTGTACATATGTGTGTTAGCAGATATAGATAATTTTGATTTCTTGAGAAGGTAATAATAAGCACTATTTTAAATCAAAGCACTATAATGAGACAATTATAAAGAAATCCAAGATACAGATTTGCCTTTTTTTTTGAAGAACTGTTTTAGTTTTGTAACAAATAATGTATACGGAAGAATGGTTTCCTAATCAAATTAGCATAGGATATTTGTCTTGATGGAGATGGTTTGTGTGTAATTTATCTAATGAGGCCCAAAATCACATTTGAACTAGTGCTATTTTTTTAGATGGCTACTCCCCACCCCCCTGGTTTTCATTTACCAATTGTGGGCTCATTTCGATTAAAACTGAATTTCTGAAATACATCATTTTCATTAGATTTCCTAAAAGATGTATTAAATAAAATTAGATTCAGTTGTATTTGTGGCTCCTCATGCCAGTAGGACTTCCTGGGGAATTAGACTTCGAGCTCAGAGGTTGTATTTAAGAGTTACTTCTCAGTCTAAATGTCTGGCTATTTGCTAGTCCTTTCTGCTACTGTTTACTTCTGCTTCCTAAAAAACTTCAGTAGTTTGCTTGCCAAATGCACTTGCTGATTGTGTCATGTCAATGTGAACTCTAGCACCCTTCTGGTGGAGATTTAAACACAACTCCAATTATTCAATGCTTCAAGTATTGGGCAATCCGACAGGCAAACTCTACAGAATTACAGCGTAATGTGCTCCAGATATGCTCAGTTCTGTACCTGTAGAAGAGCTGCATGTTGGCAATTCAGACTTTCCAAGTTATGTCCCTGCTATGTTACAGCAAGGATAGAGTGAGACCATGTGAAGCAGGGAATTTTGGTGTCAAGTGCTGCCTTTGTTTGTTTCATTCTTAGCCTGTTTTTTTTTTCCCTGCCTTGTAAAGCTATCTTGAAGATCCAAAATAACATTGGGATACAGGGTTCTTTCATTTACAGGAGGTATACCAAGGCATTAGTTCATGGTGTAATTAGTTGTGTGTGTGAAACATTTGTTTCTTGGATAGAATTAAGTGTAGAGTTCACGATGTGTTTTTGAATTTGACATTGTATGATGGTCTGGGTGTGCAATTATGTTTTTAATGGTGATTTTAATATGTTTATATGATGAGGAAAATATTTGTAATTAAGAACATAAGAAGTGACTTAGTGGCTTAGAATAACAGCTCGTCTAGCACTGTACAGGGTGTCCTGCAATAGCAAGGGCTGTTTACAGTAGAGCACAGGTGTCTGGTTAATTCTTTCAGTAGACTCATTCCGTAGTCAGCCATTTGCAGTTGTTTTATTAAAGATGCTTAAGGACAGATCCCTGCCTACTCCTTTTAATATCTTCTTGCCTGCCTGTTGTCATGAGTGTACAATATCACAAAATATAATATCACAGAATCACCTAGGTTGGAAGAGACCTCCAGGATCACCGAGTCCAACCTCTGACCTAACACTAACAAGTCCTCCACTAAACCATATCGCTAAGCTCTACATCTGACTGTCATTTAAAGACCTCCAGGGACGGTGACTCAACCACTTCCCTGGGCAGCCCATTCCAACGCCTAACAATGCTTTCAGTAAAGTTCTTCCTAATATCCAACCTAAACCTCCCCTGGCATAACTTTAGCCCATTCCCCCTCGTCTTGTCACCAGGCACATGGGAGAATGCACCAAGCCCCACCTTGCTACAGCCTCCTTTCAGGTACCTGTAGAGTGCGATAAGGTCGCCCCTGAGTGTAATTCCTTGTTGAATTTGCTGGTATGCTCCTGCTTTCCTTCTCCTGTGACATTAGGTTCCAAGGGTTAGTTAACTCCTTGCCACGGATCTGTGTTACACCCGTCTCTGACTGTTTTCACTGCATGCTCCCTAACTCGAGTGATCATTTTAAAATTCCTTCTCCACTTCCTTTGTAACTTTCTAAACCTCAATCTTATTCCCCTTAACATCCTTCTCTCCAAAGAGCTCCAGACATTTTGGTCTCTCCTCATATAGAAGCAATGCTGTCCTCTTAATCAGTTTTTATTCCATAAAACTCTCTCTGTAGCACCACTATGTCACCATTCAAATATGCAGACAAAAACTGTACATGTTACTCAAAATATGGGCCCACCCATGGTTCTTTGTAGTGGCAAAATGAAGTCCCTGAATTCCTTCTGAAGATGATGGACGCTTATAAGCTTTTTTGGCTGCCCTTGCACACTGATCGTTGGTAGTCTTGTGCTGCAAAGCTTTGACTGTGGTTTGTCTGAGCAAGGTGTTTGTACAGTAAGGACCTAGAGTAAACAAAAGGAAAGAGACAAGACAGAGCAGTAACAGTTGTATGACTTAAAGCAAAGGATTTCATTATAGTCCTCTGGCTAACTGCATTCTGAAAGGCATATTTTAGTAAAATCTTTCTTGCTGAATTTTGACAGACCATTTTCTAGTGCCGTTGCATACAGAAGTAATAGTTTTAACTTTCCAGGCAGTTGTAACAGTAAAACAAAAAAGCTTGTTGAAAATGGATCTGATTTGAGTTGAGAGCTGACTGGTGTCTGTTGATATTGGTGAAATGTCTTCCTAAAGGCTGAAGATGAGAATAGGATCTTCTGTTGAAGAACAGTTTCAGCATTGGTTGGGTTTATTTGCTGTTGCTGTGTTGGCAAATTACTTGGTTCACAGAAGCAACCATTCAAAAAAAATTGCAGCTTGGAACTTACCACTTTCCTAGTCCCATGGCCCCCGCTTTTCTAGACTTTCGAAGAGTTGTCAGAGATGGCTGTTCTTTAGCTTCCTTTTTCTTCTTGGTGTGTTTATGCAGGAGCTTAATGTACGTCAGGTGACATTATCTACTAACAAAGATAAATACGGAGTCCGGCTGAGAGCGGAACCAGATCACATGGTGCTTGGGAAGCGCCTGAAAGGTGCATTTAAACTTGTCATGGGTGCAATCAAAGAGCTGAAGAGTGAGCAGCTGGAGGAATTCCAGGAGACAGGTACGTGGTGGTACAACTAAACCATAGCAAAGTTGTCCAAAAAAAAAGAGAGAGATATGGGATTTGTCAGAAAAATCCAAGTAATTGCACTTGATTTACATATATTAATCAAACAGATGCAAAAGTATCCTTTTCTAGATGTATGGAAACTTAAAGGTTACCTCCCAGCTTTCATTCATATTAGAGTTCATGTTAATGAGAAGAGGCTGTATGAGTTTTTTTTTTTTAATCTATTTTCTTGACTGTAGAATTGAAGTGGTGGTGTATGCTAATCTTACACTGTTCACCTGTTTAAGTTCTACTGTATGCCCAAAATGGGGTAAGGAATGAGTTTTTCTGTAAGACTGAGTCAAATTTGAACTGAGTCTTTGCGTGACAGCTTTTATTCTGGAAGCATGGCTTCAGTTGCAGATTTACAAGCAGGTGTGAATTTTCCAGCTATATCTGTTAGGTCAACTGCTTGAATGTGAATTTTTCGTTTAGTTGAATATGCAGATTATTTTTAAGTTCTATTCTGTTTCATTCAAAGGATATACAGAAAGTCTGTGTGTGAGCTGAGTTCTGCCTGCAGAAGTGTTAGTATGAAAAATCTGAATGAGAATCTGCATGTTCAGCGTGTCCTACTAGCGTTTAATTGTGCTTTTACTGTACGACAATAGTGATGAATTTCATTTATTTTGTCTGGAATTTGTTTTAAGCTTTTTATTTATTTATTTTTTATTCTGATTGTAAGAGACACTCTTCATCTGCCTATTCTGCAGGCACCATTGTTGTAGAAGGGCATGAACTTCATGAGGAAGATCTTCGTCTCATGTATACCTTTGATCAGGCTGCGGGAGGATCTTCCCAGTTTGAGGCACATTCTGATGCTCAGGTATTTTTCATATTCTTTGCTTTAAGGGAGGCATTCCTCTAAAAGTGAAACGGAATTGTTGAGGTGAGAAACGGGGGTGGTTTTTCTTATCAGTTAGGCTCCTGGTATGTGGTCGGCTATCTTTTGGAGATATTAAAGTACTTCCTTCAACCTGGTGTTTTGTGAGGAGCACAGGAAGAATGTAACTGTGAGTTAATACTAGCTTGTTTCAAGTTAGTCACCTGTTCAACTCTTCTATGAATCCTTAGGTTTTAGTTCTGCTAGATGTTACCCCGGACCAGTCCATGGTGGATGAAGGAGTTGCCCGGGAAGTGATTAACCGCATTCAGAAGCTTCGCAAAAAGGTTAGGAAGCAATGGAATAAGACAACTTACTTTTAAGCTCTTCTTGGGTAATATGTAGCAGAAACTGACATTGTTAATTAAAAAGCGAAGACCTGTATCATTTACCCCTGATCTCTATCTTTGATCTGACGTAAATGGCTTGAAATCATTCTTTTGTTTCAAATTTCCATATTTTAAGTAACTAGAGTTGAATCTTGAGCTTACTATAGAATCACAGAACCATTAAGGTTGGAAAAGACCTCCAAGATCATCTGGTGCAATCATCCCCCTACCACCATCACCCACCAAACCATGTCCCTAAACACCAGGACCATCCATTTCCTTAAACACCCCCAGGGATGGCGACTCCACCACCTCCCTGGGCAACCTGTACCAATGCCTAAGGTTGCTATATGTCATCAGTAGTGGATACACTTTGGTTTTTTTTAAGAGTCTCTGTACTTTTTCTCCCTTCAGCCACGTAGCAGTGGTTCAGTCCCAGTTAACCAGCTCTTGGGCCTGCCTTCCTCCTGCCAAGTGCTGTGATCTGTTCTGTCTCAGCCCTGGTGTGTTACATCAGCTGGACTGGTGAGAGCCAAGACTTCTGAGCTTAGGACTGCTAAAAGAAACAAACTCGCATCTTAGCAAATTGCAGGAGGCCTTTCTGGCACCGATTGACATAAATGATTCCACTCTTAATTGTTCTCATCATACATACAAGTGATGCTGTCTGACCTTTATGTTAAAGCACTTTGAACCAATGTAACTTCTCTCTAGGATAATAATCCAAAAAGAGCTGTGCTCAGTGCCTCCATTTTACGCTCAGAAAGCTGGGTCACCAGGGAGATGATTACAGGTCTAAAAAGTTGTTATGTGGAGAGGACATTAGTACGTAACTCTTGGGAAACAATTTTAAAAGTTTCTGAACTTGCAAATTTTTTAAATAAACCCTTATATTTGGGGTTTTCCTACTCAGCAAACTTGGTGGC
Source organism: Stictonetta naevosa (assembly GCA_011074415.1). Lineage (NCBI taxonomy): Eukaryota > Metazoa > Chordata > Aves > Anseriformes > Anatidae > Stictonetta > Stictonetta naevosa. Next base: position 5,706,861 of record CM021708.1, on the reverse strand, counting down.
GATGGGCTAGAGACTGTATTAATCTTCATGAAGAGCAGGCATGAAAAATGACAAAATTATACTAAAATAGTCACCTTCCCCTTTCATGTTTGATTGTGTGTGTGTACGTATATTTATCTTTGTGAAATTAGGAAAAAATACGTCCATGAAAAGTCTTAAGTTACTGGATGCTTCATATTTATTTCTATAATGACATAAGTTTGTAACTTATTTAAATGAATATCAAAATCTGTAGTCTCGCTTATTACTTAACGTGATGCTAATATGCATTTACTCTGTCATTCTGTGATTCGCACTCCTGTTATCAAAGTAAACGACTAATAAAATTCTGGATCTACAATAATTATTGCTGGGATGGCATTAGGATACAAGTTGTTTTTTTTTTCTTCCTTGAAACAAATTTCTTACTGAGACAGAATTTTGTTAGAATTCAGTATCAGTTTTCATTTCATTCAGGGGGAGGGTTAGTAAATGAACTTATAAATGAGATATTTTGAGGAAAGTGTGCTTTTTAGTCGGTCATTATCTCTAGACAAAAGTGCCACCATGTTTCAAGCCTCTTCCTTTCCCTTCTGACAAAATAGTTGCTTTATTCTAGTATTTTTGGGGAAACTTGTAACAAATGTCTGGTAAATATCAAATGCGTTTTTTTCTTTGACAAGTACCCTTCTTTTAGTCTTGCTGTCAATTAACGGTGTATTTGGTATGTCCTACAGCGAAATCTGGTTCCTACAGATGAGATTACAGTGTACTACAAATCATATCCAGAAGGTGACTACTTGGATACTGTTATTAAGGATCATATAGATTTCATTCTTGCAACAATAAAGGCTGCCCTAAAACCTTACCCGGTGCCTACCTCAAAAGAAGTTCTCATCCAGGAGACCACCCAAGTAAGGAGGAAAAAGCATTGACTGCATAGGTCATTTTCCTATAAGCTTTTAACTGAAGCGATTGTTTTCATTGCAGATAATTTTTATGTCAGTGTTTGTGGGATAAAGGGGATATTATTTCATGTTGATGAATTTCCATGTTTCCCTTTTTGGTTTGAAAAAGAAAATAGGTGGGCTCTGTTGCTTGTCTGTTTTGTTTGGAAACGAAGCCACTTGGGTACTGAAGTAAATACGTTAATTGCAATTTGTGTAAGCTTAAAGTACTTTAGATAGTTATTTGTATTTGGATTAGTGCATTGTTTAGAAAGCAAAAATATTGTTGTTCTGATTTCTTTAAGTTAATACGCTTTTGTATTTAGAAATTTTCTCCTTCGAAGCTAAATTTTGCATCTTGACTTAAGGCCAGCTTCAGTTATTAATGTTTGAGGATGCTTTGTTTTTTTCTTCCTGAAGTTCAACCTTTTGTAACAATGCAGTTTTGCAGATTGGCTTATTCTTTCATCACCAGATTTGAACTTTCCTTTGTTTTCTTTAACTGTTTCTTCTGACATGTTTTAAGAATACTCTTTGGTTTTATGCAAACTCGCTGTATTCATTCATGCCTATCAGAATTTGAGTGAAACAGGTTCTTTAATCTAAATGTCAAGCTAACCCAGGAAGACAAGAACTTATGATATATTAGTTCCTGCAATTTAGTTTACAAAATGGGTAGGGCTATGAGAATAGCTGAAAAGAAGGCATGTTTTGTCTGTCCTACTGGCAGCATGTGTAAGGGAAACATTTTATATTACATTTTTGAAGTTACACGGATTTGCAACAAAGGTGTGGTTGGCCTTTTCCAAAATCAGTAGTTTAATCTAGGGACAAACACAGAGGAAGAAAAACATTGTGAAAGTAGAGAATGTGGTGTCTGGAAAAGTTTGCTATTTCTTCTAGGTACTTACCTGATTGTGATGCTGTTGATGAGCAGCTTAAATCAACATCAAATACAATTCAGAATGTAAAAGTAGCTACAGAAATGTGCAGTGCTGGGAAACACTTGTCTGGTAGGCCACATCTGAAATTGTGTGGTTTGTTCACTTGGTTGTTGGTCAATGCATCTTTCTGTGAAGGCTTCCATGCCTGTGCAAGTATGTCCTCTCCACCTATCTCCCCATTATTTGTCTGCTTTTTAAATCTTAATTTAGCAGATTCTAGTGCAGAAGAACATTGTGGGTAGCTAAACAAGGAGTCTGTTAGTTTTAAATAATGCTCTTTATGTAACAACGAAATCTTGCCCTGACAGAAGGTGCTGGTTATTAGGGCTGGTGACTGGATGTCAGCAAAAACAGACATCCATCTGGATTTTGGAATGATGAGCAGTATGTAAACCAGAGAGAGGTCTGTTGGTCAGAATACACATTTGCACAAATACTGGATTGCTGAGTGGAGAAAACGTACAGAATTTTACCAGAAGTAGCACTATGTATGACATTCCTGTGTGGCTGTTGCGATTGGTGAGCAGGTTTATGGACAGGTGATGGTCATCTTGCGATGGCCATAGAGCTGAGAGTTCCTGCTAGCTTCAAGTCTTGGGCTTGTTTTTTTGTTTTCTTATTTTTTCCCCAAACAAGAACATGAGCTGTGACTCACTGCAAGTTCTGCACACCGAAGTTAAGCACTGTATCTGAAGTAAAGACGAACTTTGCAAGTAAATTCCCATTTGTTTTTAGTATAGGTTAAGGAGTCTCAACTACCACAAAGTACCTCCCTGCAGAGTTCAGCTCTGGTCTTTGCCAGGTGGGGAGCTTTCTGCACCTTTAAATGGCTGTGTTTACAGACTTGATGGGCTTCTGACTTATTAGTCAGATATTTAGTATTTAAAAACAAGGTTGCAGACAGAAACAGATGACTGGGGTTTTAGTGCAATTGTAAAATCTTCCTTGGAAGTCTCGCTTTCCGGGACTGTAGAGATTGATTGCTCAGGGCAGATGTTTCACGCTCTCTTCTGTGTTCTGATGCAACTAGCTTGTCACAGCAACAGCAGTGAATAAAAATATCTGAAATGAAAAAGCTTTTCTAAAGAAGTCCTTTCAGGGTAGAAGTTTGGCCCTTTGTGGAGAGTTAAAACAGCTGCAGCGACGTGCAGTGGATTTGCAGGTCAGTGCGTCAGACCCGACCACGCTTGGTGGGTTTTCTTGGTCCTACCTGCGCATGCGTTTTGTACTAGCACTTTCAGGCATAAAGGCTTTGCACTGAAACTGAATTATGTGTTGACTGTCTTCTGTTGATGGAGGTGGATAAGCAGCACTGAAGTGGAAAATATTTTACAAGGACCGTTGTGCACTTTCAGGTACAAAAGCAGGTGCAAGGTGAAAGACCCAAGTGTGTAATGCTGCACGTGAGTCCGTAAGTTAGAGCAGTTCTGGCAGGGTCACTGCAGTAAACCTCTGGAAGCTATTAAAAGGACGAATGGAAATCTGTGTGATACTGAATATGTGTGAAGACTGGGACAAAAATGAAAAGACGTCTATTTATTCTGGAGGCGTTTTGGTTACATTAAAGAGTTAGTGTTTCTGTGAAAGTATCTTGGGTCAATTTTATATAAAGACCATTAGTTAGGAATTCTTCTCCCATAGGCTTGCTCTGAGAGACAGCTAGAAACTTCAGCTGGTTTTTTTGTTTGTTTGTTTGTTTTTTTCAGAAAATATTGGGAAGGAAACGCAGCTCCTTGCAAAATGAATTTTTAGTTGCTGGTAAAAGTAGGTGAGCACAAAACAAGATGTGCTGCTCCATCAGTCTTACTCTAGGTTGCAGTAGGAGCTCAGCGCTGAGAGGCATTTCCATGTTTGCACTCTATATTTATTTAAGAAAAAGGTTTTAAATAGCAACATACTGCCAGTTGTTTATCTAAGTGATTTCTGAATGACACCTGTTTCATTATGGACTTAAATGTAAGTGATCGCTTAGTGCTGTTCTCATGAAAATTGGTATAAGTTCAGGAGGAATATCAACCTGTACTTAGTTCAGGAAGAGAACTGGGCTTGAGAAAACATGGTCTTGACAAAGCTATGGTTTAAGGCCTGTAAAAAATACATTTGTTTCTGCAGTAGACTTAATATGAGGACAACAAAAGCCCTGGCTGTTGTCTGTAGCCAGTGCAGGCAGATGAAGGTTTCAGCAGACAACTTGGGAGCAGCATCCTGTGTTCAGATACTCTGAATTACCTCTGGAAGAGTCTTCATCATTTAAGTATATTCATTTGGGGTTAGATTTTGAGAGACAACAGTCACACGGAGGCGGTTTATTCTACTCTTTTATTCACGTGTTAAATGCATCTTTAATTTAAATTGAAGATAAATTCATATTTGGAGCACTGCTTCTGAAGGAAGAAGTGGCAAAATCTGCTGTTTTATTAAAATATGAGTGATGTTTAGTATAAAAAAGACAAATATTAATGAAGTTCAAAGAAAAAAAATCAGTAAAACAATATATAATCAAGATATGTATTTTTTTTTTTTAGCTGAAGGGATCAGAGCTACAAATCACACTTGTCAGAGGTGGTGTGTGCCAGTGTGTTGGTCCAGCCTGTGCCTACGTCAACCTCAAAGTTTGTGCTAATGGGACAGAGCAAGGTAGGAATGTACCCGTTCTGATTTGTCTGTGTTGGTGTGTTAAAAGACCGTTCAGAAAACGGAGTGAGGAGTGGTGATGCCAAGAAGTTGTTTGAATGATGCTCCCTTTTGAAGCAGCTTTAAATAGCTCTTCAAAATAAGTTTATTAAAAGAAAAAAGTCATATGTTAAACTTGTGTGCGTATATTCACACAGGCTCAAAGTATGTCCCTTGAGAATTTTGTATTAATAATTCTTTATGTAGTAATATGTAGGAGATGCCTTTCTGTGGGCCAGATACTGTTTCTGAAAAAGAAGATATCTAAATATAGAACTGGAAAGAGTACTTAAACTAGAGAATAAACTGTTTTGGCTAGTCAAAAGAACATTTATATAAGTCAGTATAGTGATATTATTAAAAGTATTACAAGGTTGAGTTATATATTAAAATGAGAACAAACTAAATGTACTCTGGAATTTTTTTCTTAAATTTGTTTACAATTTTTGGTCAGTGTAATTCTGCTTTGTAACATGTTTGTATTAATGAAGGTGACTAACCTGGTGAACATCTTGGCGTACAGTCTACCACTTTTTAATCAATGTAATACTGGATTATAATTCAGCAACAGTACCTTTACCTTTGTTAATAAAAACAAATATAACTCTAAATCTGTAATACATTTGATTTAGTCTTCCTGTTTTCTTCTCTCTTTCCCTCTTTCTACAAAAATTTCTGGAAGTATGTAGTGTTGGCAGTTTTAAATTAGCTTAGTAATTTGCTGGAAGTCATTAGAAAAACTCATTAGAAAATCACTGAAATTCATGTTTCTTCAAACTGTATCTTAATTTCATAATTTCTGTTTTAGATGGTGTGTTGCTGCTGGAAAATCCAAAAGGAGATAATACCTTGAACTTCACTGGACTTATAGATGCCATCTCCTGCATTTTTGGTCTTAAAAATTCAAAACTGACAGTTTTTAATGGAAAAACAGGTAAATGGAGTATGGCAAGGAAAATTGAGTCTTCCTAGCAGCAGCTAGGAGTTACTTACTGTACAATTTATACATATATATATACACACACACACAAAATTGACAGGAAAATGCACAAGGAAATATTCTGCTTTATAGTACTTAGCTTATGAGACTGTGTTTATAGTCACATTAGAATGTTTCCAAAATCTGCTGCGAAAATGATGCTCATCTCTTCTGTTAACCTATTTCCATAGCACCTTTCATCAGGACAAAATCTGATTTATTTCAGAAAACATCTCCATCGGGACCTGGCTATGCTATATGTTGATGGCAAGCTGTCATCAGCTTTTGCATGATTTCATTTTTTTCCCCAATGCCTTAGTGGGCAGGGTGAGAACTTAAACTGAATGCAAAGTGTACCTATGTATAGAGAAAAAAACATTCTATTTTTCACCCTAGAGAAAGCTGAGGATCTCTGCATTTTTTTCTTTTAAGGAAAATCTGTTGAATATTTTTACAGTTTGAACTTTACCTTTGTTAAGGCTTGAGAATATAAAGCATTTTCTGTGGATTATATATAGAGTTGCAGGTTATATCATAGTTCAGTTCATTACAAAGATAAAATAACTGAGACAGAGAAACATTATGAAAGATGTTGGCAATTAGTGACTCTGAAATCCTACCAGCAAGCTGGTGTTCTCTTCTCTGAGATGAAGATGCTGTTTTATTATTACATTATATGTAATATTCCAGTACATCAGAAAAATTGACATCTTAAAAATCAGCACACCGAGAACAAAATAATATCAACCAAATGTTTTAGTGAATGAATACAGAATGCAGAGTACTTGAAGTGTCTGTGCTGTGATACAACTTCAGATAGGTTTCGACAGCAGTAAATCCTTTTTATGTTCTTAGGGTTATTTACAGGCATATCTTGGAGTTCAAACTTCATTAGTTTGTTTCCACACCATTAACAACATAGTCTGAGTGACAAAGAAATGATAAAATACCACAAAAAGTGAAGTTTGATGCCTGTAGAAACCTTTGCTAGCGTATTTTCACAGAAGTACTACTGAAGCAACATGTAAGAGGAGATATTTTAATTGACTTTTGTAAGAGGCTGTGTTGGGTTGCACGCAGGACTGCCGTGGATCAACAGTTTGTCTGCCAGTGATACCAGCTGGGGAATAGTCTTACCTGAGTCTATAATGTCAATATGAACAGCTCTAGTTTTGTGACTTGTAATTTCCTGAATGTATGTTGGCAAGAATGTTTTGGGCCTTTTCATATCATAAATTTCTCTGATGTAATCCACTTAGCTTAATGCTGTAAAAGAAATTTCCAAGTTGTGCTCACTTGAACTACATGGTTTCTCATATGAAATGATCATTCTTTGCTTTCAGTTATGGATGATATACAGGAAACTTTGGGTCCCTCCATATCTTTACCAAGTTTATGTTTTAAAGGAGGAAATGGCATTCCTTTAAATAATTTTTCCAAACAGCAGTGATACGCTTCATAGCAGTACGTGCCTACAGGGATGGATGTGTGCTAGTATGGTTCATTAACCATCAATATAAGACATGACCTGCAAAGGCCAAGAAAAGTTGGGAAATTCTCCCCTCATTGAGATGATAAGCTGTTTGGATCCTTATTTAGTTTACCCCTCCCTCAAATGCTTTTTTCTGCTGTGGTGGCGAAGGCTTCATTTCTTTCCTTTCCGTGTTGCTTTTTCTGTTTGGATTTGAACTTTCCAGCTGGGCATGCTGATTTTAATCTTTTACTCTTTGTAAGCGGTCAGGGCAAAGAGGGGGTTTTCCCTGCCGACTTGTTAATGGCATGGAAATTCCCTTGGAAAGATTAGATTATCAAATTTACTTTGGCAGAGAATTTGAACAAGTACTGATGAGCAGAAGATGATGCTCCCAACGGAGCCAGGGCTGAATGCAAGCACGTAAAAAGAAAATAGCTCTTAGGGATGTTCGAGAACAGAGCTGCAACTCTTGGTGTCTGGTTCAATTCAGATGCAATCCCTTGGCTTTATCCACCCAGCCTTTGCTTGAGTAACGTTAGGCAAGGCCTCACCGCAGACCCGGGGGTTCCTTAGGTAAGGCAAGGAGCTGGTATCAGCCACTCTCTGAGAGGAGTTGCAAAGGAAAGGTCGTGCACTCTGGACGAATTGCAGCTGAATTGGTCCCACATGTGTTAATAAAATTGTGACCCAGTAAAACCATATTTCTGGCTGCTTGTTTTCCTTCCTGTGGTTTCTAGGCCCCTCCACTTTACTTGCAGTAGTGTATTATCTTGTTTTCTAATTGTAATGAAGATTTACTTAAGGTTGCATAATGATATAAAATCAGGCTGTTCTTGTATTAAGGCAGGCTAAAATATGTCAAGGCCCTCTTTCTCAGTAGAACATTGAAATAATGGGATAAACATTTCCTCCCCAGCAGTGAATTGATGTATTTTGAGTAACTGCACAAACACTGAGCAAGGTTCTGGGATTTGTAATGGTCTTCAGAAACAAGAACAGAATTTGTCTCGTTTTACTTTTTTTTTCTGTTTAAGTCAATTAAAGGAAAGAGGGTGGGCTCAAATTAGAACATAAAAATAGTTGTCTGTGACTTTCTTTTTGCTCTAGATGGGTGAAAACTTTATACACTTATTATTGTGAACACTTTGAGTTGCACTCAGCTTTCAAGGAAGTAGCCCGTATTGAAAAAGACCTTTTTAAGACAAATCTGTTTTTCGTAGACTATATGAGTCCATAAATCATTTAGGGTTTAAAAGAAGGTAGGGAGGGGAGAAGGGAGATGGTGGAACTGAGATAGAATTTCCCCAGAAAAGCTTTTAGTCCATGTCTTATTCTGTCTTTATGATTTTCAGATGGCTAACTCATGTTCAAAAACAATGATAAGAAACAAAAAAAAGTTCAGTAAGATTTTTCTATTATTATTTTGAATTTTTAAAAGGCCATGAAGGCCCTAAGGTACCTTAGCAGAGAGCATTACCACTTAAATCTCAGCTGCAAGGAGAACTGCCTTTAAAAGTAATTTTAATATTGATGAGCACACTTCAACATCTGCTTCCTTTCAAGAGTATCATAATATATGAAGAAATGATCCACTTGACTCATTTATTAGTTATTCGAGTCGTACGAACGGAGTCTGTTGATAGCACTGTCCGTGGGATCTTCCTTGTGAAAACGGCAGTGGTCCTGTAATGCAAAATGCTCGATGTGTTAAATGTGCCAATCGCGCTGACCGCTGTTTGTGCCCTGTTGGCCTGCATAGACCTGCACAGATCGTGGCCCCTGTGTAACGTCGGTGAGCTGTGAGTTACTGGGCTGGGGGTCTTGCTCCGTAAAGCGCCCTGCTCGCTGGTGTGGTCTCACAGCTATTGCCTAGTAATTGCAAGTCAATGGCAAGCAGTGCTGCTTTAGAGTTATGCTGGGAAAAAACTCTGCTGACTCCTTTTCTTGTTACTCGCCCTTCACTTGTTAATTGTTTTTTCTTGCTTTCTTGTAAGTAAAACCAAAAGCAAAGCTCCTCCTGGGCCTGCTCCTTGAGGACTTGCTAGTGTTAGGTCAGAGGTAGGACTCGGTGTTCTTGGAGGTCTCTTCCAACCTAGATGGTTCTGCGATTCTGCTCCTCAGACAAACCAGGAAAGTGTTCAGTTAGCTGTCAGATGACCACTATCTTACAATATATCCATTACCTCATTTGTGAAAAATCCATTTTAGATGCAGCAATGAAGTTTCTTCTTTTTCTTTAAAGCTTTATGTATTTTTTTTAAAAAGATGATTTTTAAAGGCTAGGGATTTTATGCCATTAAAACAGAATGCTGAGATTTCTTTATAATACATTTCATAATGTGTAGACACTGCAAAACCTGAGATTTCTTAAGTCAAAATTCTTTCTTAGATGCAGTCTGAGGGTAGAAATGGTAAATGTTCTTTTTTTCCTTCTCTAGGGCAGTCTTATAAACCTTCCACATTGCATTGTGCTTTGTTCTCTGGCAGCTGGTATAATTTTGAGAATATGTAGCCTGTGATCATGCTTTACCTCTTCTTATCGCTTTTAAACTTATAAACTTCCTTTTTTTTTTTTTAAAAAAAAAAAAAGCAATTTCTCCCTCTTTCAAGTTCATTTAGAGGAACTGATGGAAAAAAGCTTTGTAAACCGTAGGCTCTGTGACATGCAAACAGTGCTGATAGGGAAGGAAAACCTGTTGGAAGGAGATGACACATGCCTGCTCTGTATACACTGTGCAATTTTTGCAAGATAGTAAATTCGTTAATTCTTCCTAGATTTGGACTTTGGAGTTCTTCTGTAGCCCCAATAAAGAGGGATGTTTTTTCTCTTCAGTGTTGTGCCTGTCAGCAGGTTAGTGGTGGTGGTGTTTTATCTCTCTGGTAGACAGGCAGCTAGCTGCTCGTGTAGGTAGTGCGGGATGAAGGCTCACATACCTCATTTGTTTCTCATCTGAGTGCTTCCAAGGTGCTGGTATTGTGTCTTAATCCTTCTAAGAAAAAAATAAGATGCAAGTCCTGTTTTGTGTCTGATGCCACCAATTTCTAAATATGTATGGCTGGAGTTATCTGCCGAATCATCGGCTGTTGTTGACATTAAATGCAAATATCAATGCAAAGGGTGTTATTCGTGACCTAACCAGCTACTACTGGTTGTACACTTACTGTTAATCTGAAGTTTAATGTGAGAAGTGTCCCAGCATTGCACGGTAATGCAAATCCAGCCCTGCTTCCGCTACCGAAGTCAGGGTAGAGGCAAAGGTCTTAATTTAATGAGAAAGAAATGGTTGGCTTAAGTGAGTAACTTCTTGCTTAAGTTATTTATCTTTATTGCATAAGTAATCGTGTCATGTATTTATGTGCATAAGAAGTGGGATGTAGGAACTGATTTCCATAGCAGATTAGGTACTCTGCATTATTAAGAAATACCTGTTCCCCCCCCCCCCGCCGATAAATTCCACTTGTCAAACTGGTGAAAAACTCTTTCTTGAGCAAGCAATTGCAAACACTTCCACAGCAGAATCAGTTAGAAAGACTCTGTCAGCTAACTTAACAGGAGCTGGACCTTGGCTTCCCTGTAATGGCCTGACTGGTCTCATTTTCTTTTTCAGAACTGATAAATAAAACTGACTTGCTTACTCTCAGTGGAAAGACTCTACATGTGACAACAGGGTCAGCACCTGCTCTGACCAACTCTCCCGATGCTCTTCTCTGCCAGTATATCAACTTGCAGTTAGTAAATGCAAAACCACAAGGTATGTTGGATACTTCTCCTTGCTTACAGGCTGAGGTTTTTCTGATCTAAGTTTCGGACGCCGTCTCTTGATGGTGAAGATATGTATGTCTGTTTTAATTTGCAGATGGTGATTTCATTTATTTTTCTTGTAGTGTGTACTTTCTAATAAACACAATGATTGTTTAGCTTTTCTTTACCTTTTCATAAAAGTGAAGAGCCAGTTTGAGATAACGAGTGGCATTTAAACATGATCCCTTCAGCATTGTTTCCCTGCTTCTGACAGTCTGCTCACCTGTGCAGCTTATTTTAAAATGTTGAATCTAAAACTGACCAGAAATAAATAGGAAGATGAAAGATAAGCCTGCTCTTTACATAGGCATTGTAAACAGTCTGTAAAACATTTCTTAGTGCTATTTAAAAGCCAAAGGAATTGTATTATTAGTCTGGTCTGGAGTATAGATAAGTGCATGTAATTGTTTTCCAGCTGCTAATCTACTAGGCTGCTTCTGCTTTGAAACCTTTCATTGGAAGAGTCGTGTTCTTGGTAACTCGCTCTTCATCTCAGCTCTGCTCGTGGATTCCTACAGCCACTACTGTGAACCCACCTGGGGCAAAAAAACGTGGCTTTAGTTGGGGTTTTGGTCATCAGAATCTGTTCTGGGAGTTTCCGTAGTTGTTAGTGGTTTGTGTGTCCTGCTGAAATACTTCATGTTTCCCAGTTTCCAGGTCCTCCGTTTGACAATGGTAAAGAATTCTACAAGGTTTTCTTTTGTTTGTCAAGCTGTTAATAATCACTTACACTTACTAGTTTATAGTTTATAAACTTATTTAGTGATTATTTGTAGGTAAGCTGGTATGGCTAATTGTGAAGCACTATGAAGAAATGGTGATGAACTAGAAGAACAAATCCTAAATTTCAATTTACCAAGGTAAACGAAGTAATATAATTCCTCATCAATAGTTACGTAACTCTTTATCTTGTTTAGAATGTCAGAAAGGAACAATGGGAACTCTTCTAATGGAAAACCCTGTTGGTCAGAATGGATTAACGTACCAAGGTCTCCTACACGAAACAGCAAAAGTTTTTGGGCTGAGAAGCAGGAGGTTAAAATTGTTCCTGGATGAAGCACAAACTCAGGGTAAGCACAAACATTTCACTTGCTTGTTCAAGGATACTTTGAAGTTTTTTGTTGAGGGGAGCAGTCAGTATAACCCTGTAACTGAGGCCTACTTTAATTACTGAATGCATTCTGTTTACACATGGGCTTCTAATTTTGCCAAGTAATTCAATGATCTATTTAAAAAAAATCTTTGAGCACGTAAATATCTTAGCAAGTTCAAAGTTTTAAGGTATTTCCCTTACAAAATGTCCAACACCAAGGTTTTTTTTTTTTTGCAAGTTTCTTCCTTTTGAAATAGAAAAGTCAGTCAGAAATGGAACTGGTGGTTACGTGCTGCTGTGACTCAGAGTGAATCTCTTTCTAGAAGTGAGTGAGTCTAAAGTGTGAATATTTTAAGAACCTTTTCAAATTCTTCCTGTAATACTCAAGTTGCAGATTTTTTCTTCCTCCTGGAGAAAAGGGTCAGGGGAGTATATCAGATCTATTTCAGAGTAGTTTGAGTAGGTCAGACTTGGTTGTGTATGGCAGCAACATTTCATTTGGAGTACTTGGGAAGTAGGAAGCTTTAATGACAATCACATACCTGAAGTGCTAAAGAATCTTTGAAAAACGCAGTCAGAGGGGGAGGCTTAGAAATTTCTAATTCGTGACCTGTAGTGCTAAAAAGGTGGACATGAGAAGGATGTGGAACTATATTTGACAGGAAGAATGGATTGGAAACTACATGGTAAAAGCAAATAAACAGAACCAGGTATTTCTCGTATACTTAGGAAAATGCAACTTTGAATGAAATCACGTAAAGGATTCTGTCTCCCTTTTATTTTACTGGCATGATCTTCAAGCTGCTTGGGAGGGTGTGGTGGTTTTTTTCAGCAGGGCAGCTGATCTCCACCGCAACTGCTCTCTCACTCTCCCTCCTCAAAGGGAAAGGGGGAGAAAATATGTAAAGTTCTCAAGGGTTGAGATAAGGACAGGGAGATCACTCAATTACCATGGGCAAAACAGATCCAGCATAGGGAGATTAATGTAATTTATTACCTATTACTAACAAGCTAGAGCAGTGAGAAACCCAAATTAAAAACATCTTCCTCCCTTCCACCCGCTTCTACGTCCCCCCCCCCCCCCGAGCAGCACAGGGGAACGGGGAATGGGGGCTGTGGTCAGTCCCTGACACTTTGTCTGCACGGCTCCTTCACGGTCCCTCTCTGCCCCTGCTCCCCGTGGGGTCCCTCCCACGGGATGCCGTCCTTCCCGAACTGAGCCTGTGGGGGCTGCCCACAGGCAGCAGCTCTTTGGGAACTGCTCCCACACGGCTCTGTCCCACGGGGTCCATCCCCCAGGAGCAAACTGCTCCAGCACAGGTCCCCCACAGGCGGCAGCTCCCCCCAGACCCCCTGCTCCTGCGTGGGCTCCTCTCCACGGGCTGCAGCTCCGGCCCGGGGCCTGCTCCTGTGGGGGCTCTCCATGGGCCGCAGCCTCCTCCAGGCCACATCCACCTGCTCCACCGGGGGCTCCTCCACGGGCTGCAGCATGGAGATCTGCTCCATGTGGGACCCGTGGGCTGCAGGGGGACAGCCTGCTCCACCAGGGGCCTCTCCACAGGCCGCAGGGGAACTGCTGCTGCCTGCCTGGAGCACCTCCTGCCCTCCTGCTGTGCTGACCTGGGGGCTGCAGGGCTGGTGCTCACTCCTCGCTCTCCCAGCTGCTGTTATGCAGCAGGTTTTTTTCCTTAAATCTGCTCTCACAGAGGCACAAATGACCTTGCTTAGTAAGTGGCTTAGCCAGTGGCTTGGCTGTGGCCAGTGGCAGGTCTCTTTGGAGCCGGCTGAAACTGGCCCTTGTCTGACATGGGGCAGCTGCTGGATTCTTCTCACAGAGGCCATCCCTGCAGGCCCCTGCTACCAAAACCTCGCCACGGAAACCCAATACAGAGGGATACATCACACACAACCTAATGACATCAGGTTACCTGCCCAGAAGTTAACCATCCTGTTTAAACTAGTTTTCAAATCTTTAGAATGGGTTGAGCTTCCTCCTGAGGTACCTGTCAGCGGCTGTAGGAGTGCAGCCCTCCAGTGTAGCTGCCGTAAAACTAGGGTTAATCCTCAGATGGGTTGCAGAGATTAAAATTAGCATAGTAGGGTGTGTTGTTTTTCTTGGAGGGTTATTTTATTTTTTTATTTCATGTGACCTGAACTCCACTTACTGAAAAGCCATTTTGTAAGTAAAGTGAATCTCAAATGTTGATGAAACTTTCTAGTGATAGTTTGAACTAACTCTCAAAACATGCTGAATGAGGTTAACGAACAGAAGTGTAGAGCAGTGTTTAGAAACAGCACAAGGTGTAAGAACTAAGTATATCAACCACACTTTGGTTGCATAAACAAAAAAGGTATTTATTTGTACAAGTTTGCCGACTAGGAATGTAGCCATTCAGGAGTTATGAATGTTGTACTTACTTCATGATTTTTACTTTCTATCACTGTTAGAGGGCAAACAGGTTCACGGCAGCATATGATTTAGTTAAGCTGCTGAAATAACTATTGTATACAAGTTTCTAGCTTTTAAAGCGTGCAGTAACTGACAAAACAGAACAATATATAGCCATTAAGTATCAGTTGAAGTAAGGATTTTTAAAATGCCTTTACCTAAAAGGGAAATCAACAGAATCACTGTAGCATATTTGTAGTATGAATTCTCCAGAACTATTTAAGCTTAAAATAGTGTATAAACTGATAATTCATGATGATGTGCAAGATTGTTTTTCTTAAGTCTTCAAAGGCCAAAATACCTCGTTTGGTCATTTTGAGACTCAGAAGATAGAGGACTTGGTCCTGGAGATTTATTTTTGTAGCTAACACATGCTTATGCAATAGAGTTATGTTTCTGTTATCTTAGGTTCAACTCACCATGAAGTTCTTTTCATAGCTTTCTTTATGGTATAAATACTGAAGTGGCCATACTTTATCCTCACATCTTTTTCATTGATAAATGCTGCATACAGAACAAATCACATTTTGATGCCCCTGGACGATATTAGTTCAATTAATGATTGTGTCTATCGTTGCTATTTTGTAATCCCTTGTTTAGCATTTTAGCAATATATTCCAAGGTCTTAGCTTCAAAACAAAAATTTGAGTCTTTTTTTTGATGGTTTACTCTAAAAATAAAAGCTGGTAGTAATAAAAGTTTCTATTAACCATTCGAAACATTCAGTGATAATGAGCAGTGAATAGAAAGGCTGATGTCTTCTTAAAAGGGAAAAAGTAATAACCACGTGACAGAAAATGAGTTACCGGTCTTGAAAATACTACCTTTATAAATTTTGTCAGGCACAGGAAGTTGGGCACCTGGTCTCTATTGCCTGAAAGCTTGCCAACTTCCCAGAGACAAATCGGTTCCACCTTCCTTTTGGAAGACTGGAAAAACATTCTTTAAATTAGAAATTCGAATAGTTCAGTTGGAAGGGACCTACACAGATCAAGTGCAACCAAATGTCAAAGTGGTGAGCATTGCTTATTCCTAAGACTGAAACGTGAGTCACAGGTAGCTGGTTAGGAGATATTTGGAGTCCGGGCAATACTTCTGGCATGCTAACTGCAGAGCCTTCCTTCAGAGGGACTGGCACAAAAGAACATGTCATTAACGTTTTGTTGCTGAGTCAAGTTTCCAATTTCTAATAGTAATTTTTCTCTTAAATACTGTTGAAAGAAGTAGCTTCATGTAATGTCTCAGTGTTCAGGGATCGGAGATTTTGGGAGATTTGTTGTTTTTCATTTTTTTTTTACCATGCGACTTGGCAATTGTGGAGTAAAATAAATGAATAAATGAACAAGCAAACCACATAACTTTGAGACCAAGTTCATAGTTTGGCTGCTTGTGAAGACCAGAGTAACTTCTTTACAGACTGCTGTAATATTGTCATGGAAAGGAGAAGAAGGTTAATGAGGGAATAAAGCCCTAATTGCCGAATTGGATTATACCTCTTAGCTCTGTGGATGGGTATTCAGCTGCTTGAAGCAGAGCACTGCACTGCAGGAGAACTCCTTAAAAATGGAACCATCAGGATCCATAAGGACTTTTCAATTATTTAATTGATGGCATTTGAAGTTTGATGCAGACTATATCTGCTCAGTCTAAATATGAAACACTTTTCAAGGAAAGATGGGGGCCTTAATGTTAGAAGGAAAGTACATATTGGTACATGGAAACAAAACTTGTTACTGCCTTTTCTAGAAACAGTTTCCACTTGGACATCATGTTACTGCAAATTAAACTGCTTTTACCTTATCTCCATGGCTGTGCTTCACAGACTTGCCTCCCCCCACCACAAGGCCGTGCCTTGGTCTTTGTCAGCTGGACGTGAGCCTGAGTTAGAGCAGGATGAATATCAGACATCAGGACGGTGATACAGTGCAGTACACTAGAAAATTGTTTCCACAGAAAAAATACCCAAATATCTGAATGTTATTAATCTGTCACTTGTGCTAACACCAGTGCCAAAATTTAAAATTATCTTTTATTTGCTTATGTTGTCTGTAGGGATTCTAGCGTGCAGTTACACAGTAACCCCCAAATTTCTTTTGCTTTGGTTTCAGTGTATGTATTTGTAGTTACCACTTTGAAGTTTCTTACCACTTTGAAGTTTCTTAGTAAAGAGACCTCTGGTATATTTATTATTCAGATTGTTTTGAATACTGGGAGGTACAGCTCTGGAACAAAAGTATTCTGCTCTGTTATTGGTGTAGTTTGCTACAGCTGGTGGGTGTTGGGAAATACTGAGCTAGCAAACATCTTGCTTCTTGGAAAAAATGCTCTCTGTACAGTGGTAAGAATAGTAAAAGAGGTTTCCAGTTTTCCTCTTCTTTGTAATTGTAAGGCATTGTTTTTTGAGCTGTGAGGCAGGATTACTGGGTGCATGTTTCATAAGTAACTACAAACTCTGGATCAGCCTGTTAGAAATACGCTATATCCATAGAAGGGTTGTTGGTGAGTCTTTATCCTACTATTGTTCCAAGGTATATGCAGAGAGCTATGAAAAGACATAAATCGATCTGGTACAGTATACATTTCTTTAGGCATATTTTAAAAGATAGCATCTGCTAAAAACTAATGTTGCTACTACAATCCTTGCTTTACATATACCACTCAAGTTGTAGGCATCGTCTTCTGCTCCTTCACAAACATGTTGTTCCATCTCCTGTAAGTGATGGGATACGAGAGGAGGTAGATCTCTGCTCTGTCCTACATGGCTGTTCTTACATAATGTTTATAAGAGACTGTGGTTTTCAGTGCATTGTGCTGTTTTGTTGACTACACATTATTGCATTATAAAGCAATTTTCTGACTAGATGCTGTTCTCTGTGGATATGAAGCTGGGAGCTGTGGGCTGACACGCTTTCAAAAAAAAAAATTCTACTTCGTAACCTAGAACAGTGACTTGAACTCTTGCACTGGTGAGCCTGACATGTGGCTTGTGGCAGTTCTTTAATGCATTGTGCTTTAACAGGAGGGAATTTGAGCTGAGCAGTTTCTGTCCAAGCCCCATTTCAATTGAACGAATAGAACTGTCCGAGTAAAGAAAATGTATCAAAATGCATTGATAGTTTCACTTGTTGGAAAGAACACTAACTGTCTTCCCCCCCTTTTTTTTTTGGTTCAGAGATCACAAAGGACGTCTCCATGAAGAACCTGAACATGAAGACTGTATATGTTCGTGTTATACCCACCACAGCTGAATGTTGAGGATTCCATTTTTATGAATACGACCATGTAGACTGTTTTCCACAAAAATGAATTTTAATTGGATTAGTATGCTTTTAGATTAACATCCAAGTTGTGTATGGTACTTTTAACATCTCAGATTGCACACAGGATGTTTTCTACCAGTGCATGTCTAATATGCTGCTCTTTGGTTTCAAATACAATGTATTTTCATTATGTTACCTTACAATATTGTAAAAGCTGTTCAAAAAAAAGGCCAAACTCCTTTACCCTAGATATCTATGCAGTAATTTGCCTGAAAGAAATGGGACTAGTACCTCAGTGATGCTGTTCTCTGCCTGTCCTTTATGCAGGGGGCATCTTTGATTTTCTAAACCATGGGTTACCTACAAGGCTCTATGATATGTACACCGTATTACAATAGCTTTGAAACTTACTTAACTTGAATGGTTACCCAAATGTGTTCATTCATACTAGCTGGATTTTCATGAAGTGTGTGGTTGTTGATTTAAAATGCTCCTTACCTTCAATTGTTGGAACAATAAATTTGCTTCATCTCCAAACTCGCTTCCCTGAGTTTAGAGTACTTTACTTCCCTACAGTTCCCTACTTGCTACAGCACAGTGTTCCATATGGATCAGGCGAAACCTCAAGAAACTTGAAACCTGAAAATGTCCATACTGAATGCTAATGACTGGGTTGTGATACTGTTGGGTTATGGGGGGTTTATTTAGTTTGGGGTGGTGGCGGTGTGTGCATTTGCTTCAGTTTCATATTTAAAAGCAGGTTTTAGAATAAATTTGTGTTTTCAGTTTTTATAAAGCTCAATCCTATTTTGCCAGAAGTTTTAGCGTTAACCTCTATGTCTATCAGCGAGTGAAACAACAGGCAACCCTTTTATGGTTGAAGATGCTTTTGGCTAGTTTTAGATGACTGAAATCATGTTTAAGTTGCACTGCATTTCAGTAGTTTTGTTAATCGGTGTTGAAACTTGCTACTGTACAGAACACAGAATTCGTGAGAAAGTTTACCTGCATGCAGCTGCATTCACTGCTGTGCCTTTATTAGCTTCCTCAGAATAAGATTACATAAACTGTGAACAAGTGTATTGACAGAGAAAAACATTTTATAAGAATAACCAAGTCTTGCTTAGCATGTTTTTCCATTGCTGTTTTTCATCTTTACACTAACTATGAATATAAACCAAAGCTTTTTTTTATCACACTATATTAGTAGGAATAACTTTAAATAAATGTTCAGTGCAACTGTGCTTTACTGGACCATACCAAAGTCTGTAAGTACTCATCTGAAGTAAATCAAGTCTCTGGCATTCAGTATACATAAAATTATTTTTATCAGTATTAAAAATGTCAGGGCCTGAACCTACTGAATCACTGGCCCATTCAGTTTAATGAATATTGGACGTTGCCCTCTACCTTTTCCTTTAAGACAGCTTGTTTATCTTTTTATTGACTTAGTGACATGGAAATCAAATAGGACTCTGAATTGTATTGACTTTTTTTTCACATTAAAAAAAAAAAAATCCAGTTTGTCTTCTGTGAAGGCAAGATTGCTGATAGTAAGCTGAATGACTTTGCTTTACTGCTCATGGAGAAAAATGAAAGTGGCAAGTGACGACAGTCTATAACCTCATCCTTAATGAGATCATCTAAGGTGACATCATTACTCACCTTTTTAAAGAATATATTTGGGACTTACGTTTTTGTAACTTTTTTCTTAAGGATGTTGGCTGCCCAATTTCTGTATAACGACTGGATTATATGTACGCTTTCCAGTGAAAGAAAAGCCAGGCTAAGATTTATGAATTCACCCTGAATTACAAACAGATAATATCCTCAACAGAACCCTTTTTCTTCCTCAAATATATTTATAGCTGCTTAATGTCAAAAATAATTTACCCTGAAGAGAAGCAATGCTTTCTCTGACCTTAGTCCAATAATCTCGTACTTCACCTGAGGTATAGCTGAACTGGGGTTTCTGGATGTAAATGACTGCTTTATGCTGAAAATGAAAATTGGCCTTTCCCTTGACTTCGTGCATGAGCTTTCTCTATGAAGATGTTCTGCAGAACAGCACTGCTTGTTAAAATACTGTGGCATGCTGATGAAACTTGCTGTCAGAAGTAAAGGATTTAAATAATTTATTCACAGGAAAGGGATGAAGGAGAAATTGCTGATAATTCTGTATGTGTCCCTTAGTTCAAAACCTATGCAAAGGGCATACATTTGAAATAATCATCACAGCAATGTCTTGAGACTGAGTCAGCAGAGGCAGCGCTGTGCTTCTGTAGATCTGAAGTTAGCCCAGTTGGTGTGCGCACAAGGCTGCACGGAGCTTGGTGTATCAGCATGATAGGCTTTAAGGAAAGCTTCCTACCCACTACCTGCTTCTCAGAGCGTGGTTACAGAATAATACAGTTTATACCATGCTCTGAAGAGCAACCTTAAAAAGCGGAGGGAGGCACAAGCCATAGTTTCAAGAAAAGGGGAATCTGGAAGGATATTTTCCTGTTTCTCAAGTTCTCACCAAAACCTGAGAGAAAATATGACCAAAAAGATAACAGAACAAGAACTGCTTTTACAGAGCTTGTGGTATATAGGCACAGGCTGTACCTGTAATGTAACACTTCTGTTTAGACACTGCCTTAACAGGGGAATGCTGCATACCTGGCACCTCACGTTTGAATAGTTACAGACGTCTCTAAATTTGTCTCAATGTTACCTAGCTGTGTTTCTTTAATCTTAGTAAAATGCAGGTTTATGTTCTTGGTGCTTGACCTGGAATGCCAGTGTAAGAAAGCACTTCTACTTGCTCTCAGTGACAGGTGGGTGTGGTGTTTCCCTTGCCCTGCTTCACCTCAGCCTCCTCTTTACTGCACACACTCCATTCTTCGCTTTGTTTTTAGTCATCCTCTTCTGTTTTATCTTTTACCTTCTTGCTTTTAGTTTATCAGCCATGGTTTTCAGTCCATATCCACGTACTCCTCATGTGTTGCAAATGACTGGAACAGAAACAGAGATGTGCCCTTGCATTCTCCAGTCTGATCATATCACAAGGAAGGAAATGCCCATAAATGCTACTTCTGCCTTAGGCTCAGTAAAGGCTGGCAGAGGGAAAAAGCATATTTGCTTAGGACAGGTAATGGAAGAATGAGACCGGAGATTAACAGAGGACACTGTTAAAAACGCATCTGAAAATGCTTTACATCAACCTTTTGCATAAGTATTATGTAATTAAAAACAAAAAGTTGCAGAATTATAGTTTAATTGTACTTTCAGTACAACTGTACAACTGTACTGCTTTGTTGGCTATTGTCTCATCTCTAAAACAAACTTGACAATTTTCGGAAAAAGTTGTGACCCATTTGGGTGAAGTTGTGCTTTTTCTGCCTTCTCCATTTTTGGTATTTTTAATATTAGATAATAGCTAATAATTTCTTGACAGAATTTTTCTCATGGGTTCTTGAAGTGGGAAGTTTTCTACTCATTTTTTTAATGACTTTTTAAATGCAGTTCTATAACTTCATCTAAGTTGGGCTTGATGTGATACTCTTCAGTATTTATGTACTTCAATTAACTTCTCCCTTAAATAGCTTGTTATATAAACTAAGTCTTGGACCACTATTGCCTCGCCTCATATAGAGACAAGCTCTGCCTAGGCACTCACAGAACTGTGTTACACTATTTATTATACTCTGTAGTTGGTATCCTTGCATCCCGATGCAGACTGCTAACCTTCTGGTGTTGCCTCTCAGCTGGTAGCAGCACGGCACTCTCCATTTCTCACTCATTGAGATGTATGCAGCGTCCACTGGGCTGCAACAGCCGCACTCTGCTGAACCAGCTTTTCGCTGTCGGGGAGCTGGAGGCACTGACACAAAATAGAACTGTTATTGTATCCAGCTGTGGTTTAAAAAAGAAAAATTGAGACATCCTTTTCTCACACACGGCTCTTCCCTCCTTCCCCCTGCCCTGTCACAAATAATCAGCCTTTGGATCTATGGTGGCTGGTTTGGGCTCAAAGCACTTTCATACCTGTCCCGTTCCTACCAGATGGGAATTCCCTGGCTGACCCTGACCCTAAGAGCAAATTTAGCAAAAGGGCATGGCATCAGCCAAGACTGGCAACAGGATGACATCCTTATTAGGCTTAGCTGAGATACGCCAGCAAGGCTACGTGGACAGTAACAGGGCCGTTTGTTCCCTGTCAGTTCAGCTGCCAACTTTCCCCACAATGAATCAAGCTGTAACGGTGGGTCAGACTGGCCAAACACCACAGTAGTTTTATTCCCTGTTTTCAGGTGATTGTGTAACAGACAAAAACTTGCATTTCTATTTTGCTTTCTTACAGTAAAAATGCAGTGAATATTGGTATCTTTTTGCAAGTAACATCCTTCCAGAGAGAAGACTGTTTTTAAGGGAAAAAAAAAAAAAAAAGTTTCTCATCCTGTTTTGAGTTGAACGGTAGCTGATCAGCTGTACAGCCCTTTTGCAACTCGGAACCTCTCTCTGTTCTTCAGCGGAGATGGAGTCTAGTTATCCTTGTCATTACTGGTTAAGCATAAAGCATTATTCAGTGTGTCATTTTTTTATCAGATTTCCTGTGGGTTAGACTTGACACTGATTAAAGAAATTGGAAAAAATAATGTGTGCAACTACATAACAGAACGTGTACTTCAAAGCAGACTAAAATGTTTTCTTTCTTTCAAAGATGGAATGAAAGAAGAGAGCAGTATCATCCTCACACGGAAGCAGCTTTACAGCATGAGTTAATTTTACTCTTGCTGTGCTATGAGTGGTGGTTAACTGGGATTGGGGGAGGGTGTCTTCAATTATCTAATGTTTTCCCCAATTAAAATGTTTATGTAACCAATATAATTATAGCTTTTATGTAATTGGGGGAAAAAAAAAAGGTTCCTATTTCAGTATGTCTGGGTATTTCAGTTAATTTCCAGTCTCTGTCTGTACAGAGTTCTAATGAGGGGTCACAAAGCTCCTCGGAAGACTTCTAAAATTCCTTGCAGATGCAATTAGGATAAAATTGCCCCTAAATATATTTAAAATTTTTAAAGATGTTCTTGGGTCAGAGATGAGGGAATTCTGTATACATTACCCTAATTTTGCAGTTTGTTTCCAGCTCTGTTTAGTGTTCAAAACACGGCTGTTAAAATATCCTCAGTAAGTAAAAATGCACCCTGGCACTTAGTATTTGCTGTATTGGATTGAGTATGACAGCTAGACAGCTGTGCAGAAGGAAGTTCCATGGAGTATTACTTGCAGTATACCTGAAGGACAAATTTCTTTACTTTTCAAGTAACTAATTTTCCAGATGTGAAGGCAATCAGTTTCTTGAACTAGAGCATGTATTGTGTGATTAATAGCGCAAGCAATATCATAGGGTCTTTGGGACTTAAATTGCTTATGGACATCATTGGCATTGCAGCTGGGAGGAGGGGAGAACTGTAAGGAACACTGCAAATTTTATTTAGATCTTACACTGCAAATCCTACCTATGGACACGATACTGTCTAGAAAAGGATGAAGCATCCTGAATGTTTCTGAAGATTAGTGAATGTTTCTAAGATGGAAAGTTGACTACTGGGTCAACTGAACAGGCCAAAAAATAGGCTTGTTCTTTAAAAGCAATAGCTTTAACATAAAGGTAGTTACGATCAATTAGTAATTAAAAAAGACCCAATAATTTCCTACTCTTGCCAAACAAAACAAATACAAAACAAAAAAGCTAGCACTGGAATGTATAAACAAGG
Organism: Stictonetta naevosa; assembly: GCA_011074415.1. Lineage (NCBI taxonomy): Eukaryota > Metazoa > Chordata > Aves > Anseriformes > Anatidae > Stictonetta > Stictonetta naevosa. The sequence continues at coordinate 5,683,499 of CM021708.1, read as the reverse complement.
CTTATCTTATAGATAAGACTTATCTGTAAGATGATGAAGTGATCCTTCCACTTGAGTACTGCTGACAGCATTCCCACCGGAGAATAGCAATGAACTGATCTTCAGGAAGTCTGAAGTTAAATTGGATGGGAATTTTGGGCACGCATCAGGGAAAGCCTTCTGATTATAATAATCCACCCCTAGAATGGGTGGCCTAGGAGAGTTCAGGATCAAGGATGGTTTTAAGAAGAGGTTATGAGTGGGGCTCCTAGGAATGGCTTGGCTACAGTTCCTCCTGGAGCTGGAGGTAGACTGGAAAACCTCTCAACGGCTTTTCTGACACTTTTTTTTTTTTTTTTTTTAAACATCTATTTTGTCACCTAGGGAAAAGACAAGTTTTCAGAAAATTCTTTACAAATTCCAGTCTGTCATTAACTTGTCTGTGACAATGATTGTGGAAGGAATAAAACAAGCTGTTTATCAGTTCTAAGGCATGTATTCTGTTGAGATGTCTATAAAAATGTGTCCATCATTCTGATCTGAACACTTCTATTGCACCTTGAATGTTTTTACTGCACTCACTCTTTGATCTTACGCTGTGTTATAATCTATTGTCGTCTGAAGGAAGCATGCCAGCACAAACGGCGGTGAGGTGAGTCAGACCTGCAGTTCCATGTACACAGTAGGCCGTTCTGTTTGTGCTCTATCAGCTGCTACAGGTACAAACCAGATGCACTAGCAGATTTTGCTGAGTTACCTTCAAGAATCTGTCATTCACCTGGTGTTAAATGACTGGCAGCTAACTTAAACTATCAGCTCTGCCAAGAGAATGAAAGTGACTGTATTAAAGGCACAGAAAGAGGCTTAAATAATAATAATAATATTTTTCTGGGTGCATGATGGCTGTTTACTCCAAAGGACAACTGAGAGGAAAAACTCAAATGAATTGCAACACTTTGCCTACTCTGCAAATCACTGGATGATACCATTAGTTTTGTAGGCTTTGGAAGAGCTTACTGCTGATCTTAACTCCCCAGTGAATTCACACAAAAAAGTGCTTTGGGTTCACCTTTTGTTATGGTATTTTAAAATGTTTTTCTCAGTTGCTTTACTGTCCTTTCAGTGTCATAAGCTTATGGTTCAAAACTAGCAAAGCAGATTACGTGGTAAATAGCTACAGGAGTTTTTGCTATCCTATCCTAAAATAAAAATAATAAAAAATAAGTATCTTTGGAGAAAAAAGTAAAAAAGCAGCCATGTATGTAATGTCTCTTACTTCTAATATATTATAAATAATTAACAATGTGAGGATGTAATTCCTCATGATGGAATGGTATCAGAACATCTGTATGTGTGATCTTTCAGGCATACTGATGGTCAACATTGCAGGATTAGTATTTTTTTTTTCTACCCTATATCCGGTGCTAGCCTTTCTTCCTTTTATAATATGTAGTTCTGAATCTCAGTTTTTACAGAAAGCCTTTAATCTCTTCCACTCTGTTGCTGCATACAACCACTGCCTGTGAATCTCTGCTTTCCTTGGAGGAAGGAAGACAGCAGAGAACCAGTAGCATTAATCTTCCACATTAGAAAAGGAGAACAAAAATCTACAAAAAGGCACCACAAATGTAGACTTAATGGTCGGCCCAAATGGCATTTTTGTGGTGGTATCATCAAGTACAAAATACAAACACAAACGGAGTATTCTGAAGAGTTACAGCAATCTTGCCAACTCTGAGTTTGACAAAAATGTCTAATATTTAGCCCTGACCTCTATTATTGAGATAAGTAATATTTTCTGCTACAAGTAATATTTTCTAGTGGACGCACAAGCCTATAATCAAGGTAGATGTGTTACGGGAGGCACTAACCTGAAGCTGCTCAGCGAAGCACTAATGATCTGAAAGCATTGCTTCCCTGCTTCCCTTTTACATATTCCTCTGTGATGGTATGTTGCACGCTGCAACGTTGTTCTTGGACTGAGCTTGTTTTGATGATTTACTGCACAGACGTATTTTTTCTTGCGCTTGTATTGTAGTTTCTTGTGTATGGACTCAAGGTGCTATTGGATTCAAGGCCACATTTCATAAGAAACCTTGGCTCTGAGCTGAACCTGATGGGCACAAACATGGTGACTGCTGCCAGGGGGCCCAGTCTTGACATCTTCATTTTTTCCTCATCACTGACACACTTGGAAGTTCTTAAGAATAATGAATGGTATAGTGATGTTACGTTGCTGTTTTCCAAATGGTGCTTTGCATCTGACAGTTCAATAATGTATATTTATATTTTTAAATATTAAGGGTCTCTTTGAAGCCTTGGTGCCTGGTCTGTCCAGAGTTAATTTCCAGGTTTGAACTATTATTGTGATGTACATGAGTTGCAAAATGAAGCTCTGGCTTTACTTGTTAATTACATCACGCATATGTGACATGAACAGTGGAGTCATTGGTGGACAGGAAGAACATGATTTCTTTTAAAGCCAAGACATAGGCTGATTATTTTGTAGGTTTGTATTTTTAGACATTAATATTTTAACTTGTGGCCTGTGAGTCTTGTCCTGCTTTCTGCTTAGCTCAGTGGCAGAGCATCAGCTCTGCTATATTCCTCCCAAAGCTGCTATTCGCAGCGTGAATCCAAAGTAATGTTATATGATGTAAAAACAAAAAACAAAAAAAAGGAGAAACTGACCAAGGATTCACTTTAATTCTTAAATAGTTCTCATCATAATAGGAGGAGGAGGAAAAAAGGAATGAAGCCATAACAAAATGAAAGATTTCATCCAAATGTATATACATAATGAAGAGAAAGAAGATGAGGGAAAGGAAGTACAGAGGATATATAGTCCACGTGGTCTATATTGCAAGATAAGCAAATGGTTTTAGGGTGTTAATAGTAGCAAGAGGCCAAAGTAATTTACAAAGGGCAATAATAAAGCATTTAAGATTTTTTAATATCCTTTCGTAACACTATGCCTAAAATACTGCCTATTTAAAACTATTTTGACATGCAGTAGAGATCACTTTTAAAAAAATCCCTTCAGAAGAGTCATTAATTATTTCAGAGTTGTAGCTTGCAGTTCTGTGTTATGAAGGTCCCAGTGTTTTCCTGCATTACACTGGATTTAATCAATAGAAGACAGTTCAAGGATTTTTGTTTGTTTGGGTGAAGGTTGGTAATATGAAATTTACAGTGAATGCAAAACAAGAACAAGAATCTACTAAAGTGAAACCCTGGATAACCACAGTGGGATCTTCACAAAAGAAAGCAAATGAATTCCACTCCTGGGCTCCAAACAAAGTGCAGAGCTGTATGGTTAACAGAATTTTCCACACCTCTGATTACAATAGCCCAGAACTGGTTCAGAAGTTTTTCCAGCCTTCTTGAGTATATCCCCTAACCTAGAAAGAGTTTCTCAGAGCAACACCTTCTCTCTGTTCACATAAACATCGTCATTTCATTTATAAAAATGGAGATGTTTAGCATGTATGTCAGCAAAGAAAGTCTCTCTATGACATGGGTTGTTTCAGAAAAAAATCACTCCCCAGTGCCAGAATTTAGAACACAACGAAACCACAGTGGTGACACCGGTTAGGGTCATCAATAATGAAGTAGTTATCTGAGCATTATTTCATTTTGATTTCAGCATCCTAAAAACTTGCAACCAGACTCAGACTTCCCTGCTGACCATTAAAGGTATGATCCATAAGGATGGCTAGTTCACAGGAGACAAAGCCTCCCATTATATAACGTAAGAGATCATTTCCAGCTAGAACTGTACCATTTTTTGCTTCTGAAACAAAGATCCTAGTTCCTGCCTTTCAAAAATAAAGCTGTACCACTTTTCATTGAAAAACAGTTAATTTGGACAACTGCTTCATATTAAGGAGGTCAAGGAATGTTATGTAGAAACGTCTTTTATAGGATGCCCTGCCTGGACATTAGGAAGAGTTCACAGCCCCAGGGTATTATCCTGAAGAAGAAGAGACAGTTTCTGAAGCAGACAAATCTTGGTCTGGTATTGGTTGTCCAAAGAGAGCTGACAAGTGGTACTTTGCGGTTTTGAGTTTTTTAGAAAGCCCAGGTACGCCTCTAAGGACTGTTTGCTTTCAGTAAGATGGTCTGCTTAATCAGCAGACTGTTGAATTTTGCATTAAATCCAGCTTTCAGATAATCTCATGATAAAATGGCTAATACTAAAGCCACAGAAAAGCTGTAGTGTTTTGTGTTAATTCAGTGGTGTCAAAAGTAGAGACGTGTTATCAAAGGTATGTCTGGGAGAATAAATCTTTGTACCTGGTTGTCAGGCATAGGTAACTTGACAAGGAATTTACACTTTGGAAATCAGGAATTGCATAATAATGTGATACCAAACAGTGATGAGTACAAACAAAAAGGCTGTGCAGGTAGAGGTATAGATGTAATCGAGAAAGGTGAATTGCTACAGTGAAATAAAAATATTTTAAAAAATTATTTAGTGAATTTCTTAGGGCTTCAAGGTCAATAGCAAATTAGCAAAGATTTGGGAGAAGATCTGTGGTTTCTGATATGTATGTACCTGCCTGGGACCCGTATTTTCTATTTTTCCTGGTAGAACAATATCAAAATTCTGCAGCTCATCTATATTTCCCATTTTGAGACCCAACAGTGTAGCATACTTCATCTTCCCGTTCTTTGGAGAAAGCTTGTTAGTAAAGGACATGTAGACCTGATACACTTCTAACAGCTGGGGCTGAAATATAGTGCCAGAGTTGTCAGCACAGGAGAGCTGAATTAACAAAACGTCTTTTTTTTTTTTTTTTTTTTTTTTTTAACATTTCAAGTACAATATCAATCCTGCTGACCTTTAAACTTCTTAGAAATATCGAGCTAAATATGAATTAATCTCCTTAAAGTGTTGTCTCTTTCAAAAATGGATAAACACAAGCAACTCTTACCACCGTCTTCTTTGCAGGGATAGTGAGTTGGTACAGCAGGATACGTCAGATCTGGAAGTGTGATGTTCCGCATTGCTAGACAACAACAGGAAATAAAGCACAGAATAAAACACTCTATTTTTGTTTTGCTTATGTATTACTGGAAGTATGGGAGTTTGTTCTGCCCTTAGTGTATCTATTCACTTTCGTCTAATTTGCTTTCCCCTGTGATTAAATAAGAGAATAAAGGCACAACATTAAAATGAGATGTGACAAATGATGGAAAAGCAAAAGTCATCTGGAGGATGAAAGTGTTTTCATGGGTTTCTGGGCTCTCAGGCTTGCTTGCATATCCTAAGACTGAAAGGGGTGGAAGGGCAGAGTGCTCCTCTCCCCTTCTTCACCTCTTTCTGTCTGCTCCCACTCTCACTCCCCTGCCCCAGATATATGCTCAACTGTAAACTCAGCATTGCTGCCATGTTGTACAATTCACTTGGACAAAAACTGATTCGTGGAAATATTTACATAGTCTTTTTTCTTTCCTATGGAAAACATGATCTATTGAAGGTTGTAGCTTGGCAATGTAGCATCTGTATATGAGCACCACTCTTCCACAAAAAATGAGGGTTTACTTGTCTTTACCCACTTTAAAGTTGAGTCACTTCCTATAAATATCCTGAACATAATGAGGATTTAGGCATGAAACAGTCTGTACTAGCATTTTAAGAACCAATTTTGTATTTTTCATACACTTGAAATACATGCCAGGCTAATCTTAGAATGCCTTTTAAAGCTTAGCAAGGTCAAATAAGTGCTTTGTGCAATCACACACGTAAGTTGTATTTAACTTTTCATTAACTTTTCTGTGTGCTAAAAAATATGCATAATTCATTTCCCTGCTGTTTTTCACTGTAACCATATGATAAATGGTGAGGGGGAAAAAGATGAGAGATTGGTGAAGCTTTCTCATGTATGCTACCACTGAGAAGCCACCACAACTGCTAACTTAAAGAGTATGTCGCTGTCTAGGTTCATTTTTATTCAGATTCCAGTAAGTTATATAATTAAAAGAATATTAATCTGTACTAAGTACAACTACTTGAACACCCCCTTATAATTGCAGAACTTTGCAATAATTACTGCTTTAGTATAGACTTTCTGATTAATACACGCCATTGCAGTTTGTTAAAAGTAAGTAACATGCATACATGGTCTGTGAAAAGTTTTAAGGAATGGCTGAAGATTTGCTTGTACCTTTTTGCTGTGCCACGAAAGACAGATGATTTTCCTTTATGGATTTACCGATGTCCTGTGTAATAAAACAACCTTTCTTCAAATGCGTATTCTTATCTAGGCTTGCTTTCCTTGCTCTTACATAACTGAACACACACTTAAGACTGCTGTCTGTACTTATTTGCAGACTGCAAGATGGTCACAGTATCTGCGAAGATTCTGCTTTCTGCAACAAGAGTCGATTCACTGCCTTAACTCAACCTTTTAGGTTTGCCTTAGGGCAGAAACTTCCAGATTTTCCTTACTGAAGCTCACATAAGATTGAATCAAATACATATTTGAACTATGAACTTTGGTGTGCCCAAGAAATAAACCAGAGAAAACGCAGAGGAAACAGCAGTAACTTCACTTACAAGACCTAGCCCTGCCTGCCTCACTCTGCTCTGAAGAGGACAGGCCGTCTTCGGTGCCTCCATTCCGTGCAAATGCCTCGTTCCTCTCCACCAACACAGAAGGTAAGGAAACAGCTTGGAGTAACCAGAAGTACTGTGCTGGGGAGGAAAGTCTTGCTACTGTTCATTCCTGGAGAAAACAAGCCATCACATTGCAAATGGGGACTTCTCAGAGACTCGGGGGCTTTTTAGCCTCACCAGTCATCCCAGAGTTGTTTGACCAAGCCACCACAATCTGTTCAAACACCATTGTAGCTTTTGTTTTCAGACATAGCCCAATTCATCCCTGCTGCTGAGATCCAAGCTTTCCAGGCATAATTAGGACAGATAGCCAGGTGTAGTAACCTTCCTAGTTGCCACACTCAGGAAATACAGCACAGGCTGTTAGGCTTTTTTCCTCTGCTATTCAGTCAGAAAATCTTGTTTATTTTGGTAAGATATACACATTGCGATATAATACATAAAAGTAATATTTACTTCATTAGATATTTTTTCTGAATGAGGATAGAATATGCATCAGCCCAGAAGCAATAGCAGACTAGCAGCAAAACATCATTTACAAACATAAATCATTCGAATTACATCTTAAGAGGATAATATTTTACTTCCCCCGATTACTTGCTTGTGGTAGGATATCACATACTTATAAGAAAAAGCATAAACCACTCTAAGGGGTAATTAAAGTTTTTATTGTTTTTATTTTGTGGGGTTGGGTGGGGATGTTTTTGTGTGATAGATTGGCATTTGGCATTCTGTGTCAAGCACCATCCCTGATAGTGTTCTCATTCAATAATCACCAGAAAACACTAGCGATAACATAGTATTTCCAACACCAGTAAATTTGGAGAAACTGAGGTTGCTCAAGAAAAGCATTTGAAAATAAAATCCATCCTTATGTTGACCCATCCAAGATGATTAGTTAAAAGCTGTATAGGAAGTCAGATTGAGAGATAGGTTTTGGCTGCTCCTTGTCAGCAAATTGTCGCTGATAAAGACCAGGTTTAAAACTTTGTATGACAACTTTGATGGGAATTCAATAAGTCTGACTCTTTAATCAAGGCTGTGGTATGGAGGCTAATTTCATTCATCTGTGTGGGATACAGAACAGCTGAGGCTGGCTGGCACCTCCAACCTCTCTGCTCAAAGCGCATTCAGCTACAGCAGGTTGCCCAGGAACGTGCCCAGCTAGGTTCTGAATATCTCCAAGGATGGAGCTGTCACAACCTCTGTGTGGTCTGTGCAAGTGTTTGACCATCCTTGAAGTAAGAAAAGGTGTGGTTTAAAAAATAACAATAATTTTTAATGTTTCTATTGGATTTCCTTTATTTCAGTTTGTGCCTATTGTCTCTTGTCCTGTTGCTGGGCACTGTGGAGAAGAGCCTGGATCCATCTTCTTTGTTTCTTCCCACTGGGCATTTAGTCTCATTTATAAGATCCCCCGAGCCTTCTCTTCCCCAGGCTGAACAGACCCAGTGTTCTTAGCCTCTCCTCACAGGATGGATGCTCCAGTTCCTTAATTGTCCCCATGGCCCTTTGCCGAATGCGCTCCTGTAAGTCCAGGCCTCTCTTGTACTGGGAGGCCGCCAGCACTGGGCCCTGCGCTCCGGGAGCGTCTCACCACTGCTGAGTGGGGGACAGATCATCTCCCCTGACCTGCTGGTAGTGCTCTGCCTAAAGTAGCCCAGGAGGCTCTTTGTCTTTCTTGCCGTAATGCCACTCAGATTTTATTAATACAGAACCTTTCTGGATTTTTTTTTCTCTAATCTGGGATAATCAGTTGACACTATAAATTTATGCTGATGCAAATAAAATCAGAACTTATTGTCTGAGAACAATGAGAAGAAGTTTTAAACTGGGAGTAATTTTTTACCTAGAAGTTCCAGATCAATACAAATCAATATGTTGCTGAAATGCTACTAGAAGACAAAAAGCTGAACGAACAAGAAAAAAGGCTTGTACTTTTTCCATCTATAATGTATTCCATGTCCACATTTTTCCTTTCTGCTGTCTGCACTCATCGCTAGAATACATGCCCAATATCATCGGACAGGTATATGGACCTAATTAAAAGAGAGTACAAGAGATTAATCCTATTAAGGTGACTAATGTAGGTGTGTAGTCACCTTAAACTCCTCTCCAGATAATGGGAAGATGCAAATAGTGATACTGAAGAGGTCTTAGGAGACCCGAATAGCCATCTGGATGTATTTATTTCTCTTTTGATTTTCTGTATGCGTATGTGTGTACAGGTCCAGGAGGAACGTCCAAAGCTCAGCATTATGCCTAAGTATAGTGAATATAAGCCTAGGTAAGCACGATGAAATACTAAACATACAGGTCAGACCCTGGTAAGAACTAACCCTTTTCGGAATTAAAACCTGGTGGTGAGATCACATATGAATGTTAAGGCTGTGCATGCTAAGAATATGAACTATCTCACTGCTGCCATTTCCATATGCAGTTAACCACGAGACTACTGAGACAGCACATCATATCAGGCATGCAGATAACTGTGGGATTAATTTGCAAGCAGGATGGGAGGTACCCGAGTCTGTCCATGTCTGACAGGAATGCTTACGTTCTTCTCACCTCAGAGCTCATTTGTAGTAATTGCTAAGAGATTCAAAGTTACTATTTATAGAGAGCTTTGGAGACATAAGTACTATATTCATTAGCAGAAGTATTGGCCAGAAACTGAACAAGTGAAAAAGCAGGCTTCATGTTGATAAATTTCTGAGAGGTCTAACGGCATTGTTAACTTCCTTTTGCAGTGACATGTGCTCTCCTGAGTCGATCCAAGGGCTTCCTGATAGTATTTTTCTGGCAGCTATGTCTTAAAGCAACCAATTGCTTAAAATGTATGTTGGTAGTTTTGCCTTGCCCTTGTGCTGTTTTTCATCAAGAGTTTAAATACAAAAGGTAAGGGACTTCCAACAAAATAGTATGTATGTAACTGACATTCTTCAGTCTTTAGAAAATACTCCAAAATGTTATTAATTCTCAAAGCAAATGAATCATTCTTACCCAAACATCAGCAAGCTAAACATGGTATTTATACAATGGCCATTGGGACCATTTGTAGATTCCATGTTTGCTTTGCTAAATCCATCTTTATTTGCAACAAGAATTCTGTTATTGATAAATATTTTCTTTTAGGGATTTTGTGTAATATTTATCCTGGAAATTTCCACTGAAACCACAGAGGACAACTCGTATTTAAATCAATGATTCTATTTCCCCTTGGGATGCTGCTGTAGAAAGCAAGGACTGACTTTTAATTTATGGGAATGTTGAGACAATTTGCCAATAGCCGGCTTGTTTTCCAGCACTGACCTTTAGATGTTGCTTTATGTCTTCACTGCTTTTTTCAATTTTATTCTTACTTCTTTACCCACATCCCATGTCTAACGATTTAATTATGCTTACCATTCAAAATCTTTTCTGCTAGTGCTAAGGATTATGCAAACCATTGCCCACTTCACCCTATCAATATTTTTCTTGGAATGCAATGTCAAGGTAGAAAATAGTTTCAAATTACTTAGTTTCAGAAATAAGGTAGAAAACTTCAAAGAAAAGAGCTGTGATTGAGGAGATTGTGATTTTAACTAGTGTCTTCAAAATACATCTAAAACTTGTCTTTGTCCTGGACTGTAAAATAACTGTTGCTGTAATTTAACATTCAATTCTGAGGAAAGTCAGATTATGCATCTGGCAAAATGACTTGTGGTCCTTTCAGAAAAGATATAATCATTGTATTATGTTCTCTCCATTGGCCATATTCTTCCAACTCTTCGTTGCTGTTGTGATGGATTTTGTTTTCATTTTTTTGTGGGGTTGCCTGTTTGTTTATAATAGAGATGATATGGATGCTACCACCAGGTTATCAAGGTCACAGAAACTGTCCTTTTATACTTTTTTCTAACTAAATTCTTTTGGGTGCAAGACTATCAATTTTATCAGGTTTAACAAATTACTTAGTTTCAGAATTCCTTTTGCCAGGGAAGCACCAGATTTATTTTCTAGAGTCACAAATGCAAACAGGGTCAGCAAACAGGAACTTCATTCAGACCCTGTGTCTGGCCTATGCAGTTGCTACTAATATCAGATGAAGGTTCAAGTGCCCCTATAGCACAGCTGAAGCTAGGACATTTCATGTAGGTATACATACTATATGCGTTTAGCACTAGACTCCAGCTCTTTTTGCTTTGATGCTGAATTAGAACTGTGAAATAATAGTTGCAGAATAACCCAGTACATCTAACAATCCTCTGGTAACAGTATTTTTTTTTATAAAAAAAACGAAGTGATGATCAGAATTTTGTCATCTTCTAGTCTTTTCCCACAGTGTATGACATTCAGATGTTAAATGCAAAAAGCAACTTCATGCAGAACTGTGACAGGCTGACTGCTATACAACTTAATGGCAATGTCAGAGAACGTGTTACTGTCATAGCCTTTGTCTGTCGTTACTCTGGCTCTTAAGAACAATAGAGATGTAGGACTGGTTGTTTTTTTGAGTGGGAGACTGATGTGAGGGTGTGAAATTACTGCAGGAGATCACACTGGTGATTCACGGGGATATGCTTTCTACTGTATCAGATACTGGACTTATGCCATAGCTTGGTGGCATATGATACCATGAGAGTTTTTTTTCTTAAGAGCAACTAAGACTGCGTCTGAACATTCTCGTAATCAAATGTCTAACTCTGTTCCAAGAGTAGCACTTCAAGGCTGTAAGTCAAATACTGGTCCTCCAAATATCCTTCTGAGTCCTCATATTTCAAAAAGCCCTGTGTTGTTTTGTAATGACTCCTCATAAAACGTTTTTTGCCTGCTTTGTGAAGAATGATGACAGGTTTTGATTGCACTTTGTTCTCTTAATCTATGTACTACTACATTTTTGGCAGATCAAGTATTCTTCACTTCCATTCTTAGTGTTGCCATTTGGCACCAGCAACACTTCAAAGGTAAACTCTCTAAGTGCATACGGATTCCTTGGAGTGGAAGGTGTTATGGTTATATGATAAGAAAACATCATTGTTATGCTTTATATACATTATTTTTAGAAATTTCATAAAGTACACTGAAATAAAAGAATAGCTATTTCATTCTTACATAATTACAGCTAAACTATAAGCTATTGAATTGGCATCCATTCTGAAATGTCCTTGAAATTCCTCCTCTGTTTTGGTAGTGTGGAAATTAAGCTGTAGGTTGTGAAAATAACATAAAGCTGAAACCTGAGAAGAAGCGTCTGACAAGTATAATTCATTATTAGATCATTCAGACTTAAAGCATGCATAGTGCCAAAGAGTTTGGTGATTGCAGGTAGAGGTGCACCTTCACATTTTTTAAACCAAGTAGATCACCTCCACTATGCATATGTTCCCTGATTAAACAGGAAAATGAGGAAGAATTTAAAGGAATACCTAAACCTGAGAGAATGTGTACTTTAAGGAATTTAGGGAAAATTTAGGGAAAACCATGATGGGAATTGTCTTAAGTGTTGAATTACAGGAGATTAGTTGAAGCTGTTGCTGTTAACAGCATGCTTTATCTTTTAGTTTTACTAAAATCTCTGTGTAATAGGTTGAGTTCCTAGAAATACTGTAGTACAAGAAAAAGATCTCCAAAGAAAAAGAGACACTGAAAACTGCCATGTATTCTCCATAAAAATGAGAGTAGGGTAGCTTCTAAAGCTGTCAGAAATTATATATAACATAAATATGTTTTCATAGGAAAAGATTTTCATGGGCAAAAGATAGTAAAACAAAGAAAGTTTCTCTGTCTTTTGTTGTTTATTACAAATGATAAACAGCCATGCAATTTTGCTATTTCACCATCATTTAAAAATCAGTCATAGGGGCTGAATATCTTAAGATATTGTTTGTTCTGCTTTGCAGTTATTAGTCCCAGCTGCAGTAGCTGACCAGCTGTGGATGTTCTGATGAGACAAGTCATATGCTCGGAGGCTGTCCTGAGTAATATTCGAATCCAGAGATCGGCTCTGTGGTCCTTTATGTTTAACACTGTAAGGTTGTGTGGGGAATTTTACATTTCTGTGAAAATAGTCCATAGGACATGATAGTTTTATGCAGTGCAGAATTCTTAGTCAAATGTATTTGCCTGCACCGAGTAAGAATGCACACCTAACGCTTTTCAAATGGTACTCCAATCATCTGCTTTAAATGATTAATAAGCACAAGCAGAAAATAGCTCCAGATTTACCTAATGTTTGCATGAATATTTTTGTAAACACTTCATCTAGGCCTTCTCAGCCATCTTTCCAAGCATTGTCAAAACAGAAATGTTGCTATTTTTGGTTAGGTTTTCTCAGTTTGTTTGATCTTTATGATGACACTGAGTGATGTATCAGGGAAAGCACCAGAAATGTTGATTTGCAGCTGACAGTACGCATGTGGTTTAAGATCAAATGAGAGAACTAATCTAGATATTTGCAGAATACTTACAGGTTTCTAAAGTTTTCCAAAAGCAGTGACTGAACTTTGTGAGAACTACAAGTTTGTATTTTGTTAGTTTGCGTGAAATTACCACAAAGATATGGTTACAGCTTCTCTTAGTTTCAAATAAGCTAGAAATAGTTTTAAAAGATGTGGAGGGACTAGTACTTTTGTTCTGTTAGCTGTCCTACTTTTTCCTAAGTCCTTGCTGAGATAAGGTTAAGACTGGAATTTAAATGGCGTTGAAGAAGAAGCCAAGATAAGAATCAGAATATAATTAACATCGTATCATCTCTCAAACAACCAAGGCTGCTATTTACCAGTAAAAAGAGGTGGAAGAGTTCTAGTTTTCCACATAAAATGCTGGTGTTGTCTGCAGTAGCAGTCTGTAGGTGTTATGCGATGGGTATCAATCTTTTACACCAAACAAAAGTCCACACCACCAACCATTTTTTTGGGTCTCCTCTTCCAAATTCTCTCTATTTCAGTTCAGTTTTGTAGATGTTTGGAAAGCATTTTAAACTCTTGTGGTGGCAAGACTCTGGCATAGCAGAGTTTTTAGGAACTCTAATCTGAGTCTATGTATAATATCAGGAAGGTTTGGTTAAATAGCCCACTTTAATTGCTCTAGAAATGTTTCAAAGATGCCGTCCTGCAATACTGTGAAGAAGCATCTTAAATCTATCTATATATATTTTTTTAATTGGGAGGGGGAGCTAATTTCCTAATACTGGAGTGCTAGTTCCTCAGTTCACTTCATGTAGGCAATCTCAAGCCTCCTTTATGAAGTGGAAACATACCTATAGGAAACGTACCTATGTTTCTTTGACAGGTGCTGTGCCCCAGGGCCAGAGCCTCCTTCTCTCGGTCAGGGTGAGGCCTTCTCGCATCTTATGGAGGATACTGACAGAAATCTGTGAGTGTTTAGGGAATAGAAGGTGCGAGGTGGGGACCTTTGCTGTTGACAGATGCGATTCAAGCCCCTCTCGCCGAGGCGGAGCTCAGGGCCACCCTCACCGCTGTCACCGCGCATTGCCCGCCGGTGCCCTGACGTTCTGCGAGCCCCCGCGCTGCGAGAGGCGAACGTGAGCGCCATGACGAGCGGTGAAGGCTGAGGGATCCCCGCATCCCCCCAGGGCTCCCCTTCTCCCCTCGCTCCGTGGGGCTCCGGGGCCTGAGGGGCGCCCACCCGGGAGCCCGGGGCCGAGCCCGCTGACTGGGGGGGCGCCGCTGCGCTCCCCCTGCAGCCGCGGCGGAGCTGGGCGCGGCGCCGGCCTCTCCCCGCTGAGGGGAGCCCCAGCCCTGCCGGGGGAGGCGAGGCGAGGCTCCGCTGGGGCCGGCACCTCGGTGGGGAGGGGAGAGGCGCTGCCCGCCCCCCCCCCAACCCCCCCACGGGGCTTCCCCGCTCGCCGCGGCCCCGCTAAGTCTGACGGAGCGCCGCCGCCGCCGCCCAGCGCAGCGCAGCGGCCCGGCGCAGGAGGGAGGCGCCGTGCGCGGCCCCATTCCCCGGGCGCCGCCGCCGCTGCTGAGGGGACAGCGGCCGCCTCCGCGCTCCCGGCGGCTCCGCTCGGCTCGGCTCCGCTCGCCGGCTCAGGTAGGAGCAGGAGCCCGGGGCGGCCCGGCTCTGCCGGCGCTGCTTGGGGGCTGCGGGGAGCGGCGACCCCCGGGGGGGTTCCCTCAGGGCTGCCCCGCGCTGAGGTGACCTTGAGCGGCGGGATGCGGCTGAGGGATGTTCCCTCGGGGCGGTGGATGCGGGCGGCTTCTGCCCGGGGTCGCCCTGCGGGGCAGAGGCTCTGACCGCTCGCACAGCCCTCGGGGCTCCGTTGCGAGAGGCGGCGGTTTCGGCGGCGACGGGGACGGGCGGGCAGAGGTGGCCGCGCTGTCCCGGGCTCGGGGCGAGCGAAGGGCTGAAGCCCCCGCCGGGCCCTCCCCGTCCCGCACCCTGCGGGGGGGGGGGCAGCTCCCCGCGGCCGGGCACGGCACCAAGCTGGGGAAGGTGCCGCTAAAAACGCTGCTTTCGGAGCCAGGAGGAGGCTTCTGCTCCCCCGCCGCCGTGAGCTGGGGCTGCGGGGAGCCGAGGGAAGGAGCAGCAGCTTCCAGGGGCGGGGATCTCGCCCCGCTGCTGTTACCGCCGAGCTGCGGGGCCGGGCTCGTTCCCCGCTCCCCAGTCTGACGAGCGGCAGCTCGCGGAGCCTCGCAGCTCTCCGGCGGAGCCCCAGGAGCAGCGCCGAGCCGCAGGCGCCCGGCGTTACCGGGCCGAAGGAGCCGTGCCCTCCTCCGACCTCTGCCTGCAGGGCCCGGGCTCCTGTACCACTCCAAACTGTCAAAAAGTTGACTGCTTCTTGTGTGTTTCTGCCCGATCATTTTCACTTTTTTTTTTTTTTCTTTTTCCATCTTATTGTCATGCTGTTTTATCACGTTACACCGACACAACCTAATTGTGCTAATACTTTCTTTACTTCCTTTTCATCTACAACGTATTTTGTAGTAAAGTGACATTTGAGGAGCACCGATACCAAGATAAGGTGAGGTGAAGACAGGGAAGCTAAAAGCAAAGGCATAGAGTAGGACTTCACTGCCGCTGAAATAAACTACAATGTAAGTTTATAAACAGTGTGAAAGTTGACAGGGCTGTAACTCAACCCCCACGCAGTGAAAAGGGACCTTTTCCAGAATACAGATGCATTGCTGGCAGATACTGCTGGCCCTGGGTGCGTAGGGAGGTCTTTGAAGATGAGTGGGACCGCGTACGGTCAGGTCTGCAAGCAGCTCTTTGTTTCTGATCCTGTCCACTCACCTTCACGTAACTCGCTTTAATGTGGCCACTAAAATGGAATCCAACATTTTCAGGATGTTTATGTGAAGGAGTGGTGGCTTGTGTACGTCTGTGCGTCTTGCTAATAAACTAGCTCAGTATTCTTGAAAATGACTTTATGATCTAATGTTGACCTCCATTTTGACGGTGAGCATTGATGGAGTTCTTCCCGACACAGAGTATGTATCAACTGCCTAGTTTAGCATTGAATTAAACAAATATTTTAATTGTACAATGCAGAGTATTATTTTACCTCTAATTTGCACTTGATATCGTTACCAGTGTTGTTTTTTTCACATGGTATAAAGTCAGTACCACAACCTCTTAATTTTCCAAGTGATATTGGATCCAAATTTCTGGCATGTTTCCCGAACCAAACCGTATCTTACAACCATTCAACTGCCTGTTTGCTGATTATCTAAAGCATGTTTTTCTTTTTCTTCTCTTTTTTTTTTTTTTTGACAAGTTCTATAGGGAGATGGCAGTTAATAAAATTGCACGTTGTTTGTGGTGCTGTCACCTCGATGGGATTCAGTTTGGAGGAATGCAGTGGGGAGAGCAAACGGACCGTGGGAATACCCAGTAGCTTGATTTTCCTCAAGGAAGCCTCGTGGTGTCCCTTGATGCCCTGGCGTGCACCACCTGGCCTTTCACCCCCACTTCAGAGGGGTGGGAGTTTCTGCTACATCCCGTGTCACCCATCAGACACAGCGTAGCACCGCGGGCAGCATTAGTTACCTGCTTGTAGGTAGCTGAGTCAGACCTGGTGCATCTCTCTGGTTCCACATCCTCTGTTAGCTAAGAATAAAGCACTGGAGATCAACTACCACAGCAACTTTTGGTGATGGGACTAGAAAGAAGGACAATTTGCCTGAATATATATATATAATCCTCTAGGATTAGCTTAGAGTTTATCTATATTAACAACAGCTGCATTTTATGGTTACTTATTCGTAACTTAAAATAGTTTAAAATCTAGAAAGTGAGCTTAAACTTTCTCGTACTCAAAAATTCCCTATAACAAGCCCTGCAACTTCAGAATAGGTGCAGGATGATGAATTTAGTTGTGGAAAAATGTCTGTATGGACCATGAGGAAAAAGCAGAGTAACTGTACAAGAGCAAAAAGATTCTTGGTGATAGTCTGATGGGAGATGATAGCAGGAGAGAGAATCTGGAATGGGAAGAAAGTTCACATCTAAACAAAGCTGTGTGGCTGCTGAAATCTTTTAAAATAAACATCTGAATGAAGTTCAAACTTCTGATAAAGCTTGCCATCGGAATGTGTGTCAGATAAACTTAAGAATTCTGCTTCAAAACAAAGCTAAGTATATAAAAAAACAAAGATTAGTATAAATGCAAACTATTTCTTTTGTGAATATACGTGAGAAATGCAAAAGGTAAAATAGTTTTGACTATCTGAAAAGAAAAAATCTTAAATCTTTGAGAAAGGAAAATTGAACATGGATAAATATTTATGTGTAGTAGGATAACAGACATGACAGTAATGCATGTAATAGTGTCAGAGATACACAATGGTCTCTATATTTGTTCTACAAAACTATTAGTTAGATCAATTCTTTTTTTTTCTTTTTTTTTCTGAAGCTTACTCTGGATAAGGTTTCCTCTTCCATAAACAGTTATTTAGCATTGAAATATTTCAGACTTCTGTTTCATAGGTGTAGCCAACTCTTTTATATTTAGTGCATCTAATATAATACAGTATAATCTATATTATATAATAATGATCTGTATTCTAACTGAAGTGCTAACTGGCATTTTTCTGGGTCTTTGGTGTAAAAGGTCTTGTCTTCACAGTTCTGTACCTTACATTCCTAATTCTTGAATATTTTGCAGCATATAAATAAAATAGCTGGTGTGCTGCAGGGACGCCCTCCACACACTGGAATGTAAACTAAAAAGGCTTTAAATGTTTCTTAGAGGCAGAAGTTGCTACATATTTAACACATACAATAACAAGTGTATTTTGGAGGGTTCATTGCATACCTTGAGTCCTGCAGAAAAATAACATCAATTCTGAACAAGCCTGAGTTTCTTCAGTCTGGATGTTCAGGTCAGCACCCTCACAGCCTCAGTCGCTGATCTCTTGTGCAAGCTTCTTTATCTGCACGCAGCTATTTCTCTCCTTTGGTCTTAAGGACTGGCGCTGCTGGCAGACCTTACGGGCTTCCCATGGCTCCTGTTTCTGGGCCACGCACCCCCATAACAGCTCAGCTCCCACGCTGTCACATTGAGTGCTGAGTGTGTGTGAAGGCCACATTGTCGTGTGGCTTCTGGGAGTGAGAGAGCAACAACAGTGATATCGTGTACTAGGTAGTACAGGGTCAATACAAGGGTCTTTGTTTCCACAGTGAATTTCTTCATTGTGTGGTGGAATGCCTTTAAAAGTAACAGGGCTGGGGTTTTCGGAACCCCAACGGGTTTCTTTCACTGATGCTTCCTGTGTGGGAGGTGCCCTGTCCTGTGCATGGAGCACTCTGATTGTGTATGCAGTGTATGTGTATATGGAAAGCATCAAATAGGTTTGCAAATTCATCGGGGAGGGATTAGTCTTAATTGTTGAAGCTGGGGCAGGGTTCAGAGTTGTGAGACTGAAGCATGTTTCCCTCTCCCGCCTGCCAAGCTTGGCCTCGGATATACACCTCATGTTCTGAGCAATTTGGTGCAGCATGAAGCCCACAAGACTGCAGCTCTCTACATACAGTATTTACATTCTAAGCTTAATAGATCATTAATTCTGTAGTGTTTGTGGAATTACCTATAGCCTAACTTACCTATTAACACACCTACAACAATTTTAATTCAGCTGCACCGGGGTATGTCTAATGTAGAACCAGCCAGCAGGGCTGAAGAGTGTTTAAAGATATCACAATTGCTGCTGTCCACTCCACGTTATGTGCACACGTCAGGATTCAGGAGTTTTCTGATGAGCGTTGAAGCTTTCTTTTGGTGGTTAATAGTGCAAATAACACTAGACTATTCCTTTCGATATCTCCCTGCAAGCAGGAGATGCTTTTCAAGCCTCTGCATTGCTGTACTGTGTGGAAGTCAGTGTCACCTTGAATACAGATTTGCTGAACATATATATTGTGTCCTGCTTATTGAATAGCCGTTCTTCATCAGTGGAAGCTATTCCTGCTAACGGGAAATCTGCCGTCGTGGAAGATGTGATTGCATTCAGAATGTACAGAAGAGGCCCCTATATTAGACTATTCAGTGCTTCAGTTTTTGTATTGCGAGTTTTGTCTTGATGTTTTAAACCTTTCAGTAACACTGATATTTTTTAAACAGGCTAATGATGTAAGAAGCTTCAAATAATATGAAGCTTGTGTGTGGGGGAATGTTGTCTGTAACCAAAATTGAAATTCCCAACAGGTTGATGGGTTCCTGAAAAGCATTTGCATAGGTGTCTTAAAATGTTTTTAGGTGGGATAATGAAGATCATAGATAATTAAGAGAAAAAGAAGAAGGCCTTTGCTAATGTCAGATTACTGAGCAATTTTGTTGGTAGCAATTGCTGAAGCTTAAGGTAAATTCACCTTATTCCCCAAAACACTGAAGATTTTTATTCTTTGTCACCTGAGGAAATTGTTCTGTGCGTTTTTAGGTGGTGCTGGCCTACAGTTTCTGTAAAAGCAAAATACTACCTTTGAGAATAAAGTTACACTAGAAAACTAATTAATGGCAGTATTAGGTATATATGCGACTGTTTTGCTACATTAAAGTTGTAGTCTTAATTTAAAATGCATTTTTAATGCATTATTTTATTCTACAAAATCTACAAATCATTCACAAGCATTTTCTTAGTACATAGAATATTTTACTAGCTTTTACTCTTTTATGTTTAAAAAATAGAAGACTGGCATGGATTTTGGCCTATATATAGTAGAAGGTAATTACATGAAGAAAAAATTGTAAAAATAAATAATATATGTATATGGAAAAGATCTATGCCATGTTATTGGATTCTTCTTAATTATAGTAATCGCTGGCTGTCCTGTCAAGACCTGTCAAAAAGTAAGCCCATTTGTTTTTAAATGTGCAAAACCCACAATAATCATTCTGAAAAAGGTAGACTGAGTCTTCCTGAAAGATTAAATACTCTGAAAACTTCATGTGGTATACGTTGTAGCCTTTCTGGTTTTGTTAAGTCCTGGAGGATTTGAGAGAAACGGGAGGAAGAAAATGCCCTTATAATCTGTGAGGGTTGTTTCCTCCAAAAGATACAATATTCTGGTGCTTTTTGTTTGACCCAACAGTGTTCACTGCATATATTTTGTTGGCACTGCTACCGCTTATTGCTCCCTAGCTAAATAAGATGACAAGATGGGATTGCATTTACTGTGAATTTCCTTGTGGTTTTGTTTTGTTTTGTTTTTTCTTTTTTTTTTTTTTTTTTTTTTGACTCTCGTTTTGCAAGTTTCTTGAGAGTGGAGAAAATGGAAAGGCTACTTGATGTACAGCATTCCTGTTATATATCCTGGTGTGACATCGGACTTATTTAAAAATACCATTATATTATTTGTTACTGATAGTCTACAGTGTCTTCCAGATCCCTTCCAGCAGATCTCAGCCCCGCTCTGTTTTGTATTTTTGCTTGATTTGTAGATTTGGACTTCTTTTGCTCTCAGTTTACCATTGAGCAACGTCTTCAACATATTTTTTTTTGCAGTTTGCTTGTGTCCACTACTGGATTGAAGATGGCACAAACCTTACTCGCTTACTTCACAAACATTTTTGTCTGCTAACATTTGTCTGGCTGTCAAATGTATTCTTTCAGTGTGCTATGTGAAATTCCATCCCAGGGATGGAATACAAGGACCTGAGTACCACTTAAGCTTCACTTTCGTATCAACCCTTACTGTCCTGTGAAAATATCTTGTTGGGCAGTTACTGAGTGCCTTATTGTAGCCAATGTACACTGTCAATAACTGCTTTTCCATCCTTTGTAAGGCTGGTTACCATATCAAAAGGGAAATTTCTTTGATTTGACATTTTGATTATTTTCCGGCACCTAATCCTTCAGGTGCTTATGTGATGGTTTAACTTGCTTCGACATTTTCCTGGGCATAAAAGAGAGGTGGATTGGTTTGCAGTTTCTCGTCTCAGACTCGCTTCTTTTGAAGTTGCATACTGTTTTTGCCTCTTCACAGTCCTTTGGGAACTTTACCCTTTCTTTGTGCATTATTGAATATAATAGCTAATGTTTGGGGATGGCTTTAGGTAATTCCTCAACTCCTCTGCAGTGAATTTCAACAGGCCCTATCAAACCGAATACGTCTGGCTTCTCTTGACATTTTTTAGCCTGTTCTTTATTCTTCAGGCCTGTCGTCTTGTATTCTTGGTAAAATCACTTTTGATTTTTTTTCTTCATTCTCCATTATCTTTTAGACATTAAAAGAATATGAACGCTTCAACTTTTTCTTAGCCATCTGTTATTTTCTCTCCTTTCCCATTAAATCCTAGAACCATTGCTTATCTTTGTCTCCCATTTACTTCTGCTGTATTTATAGATCCTTTTTTGGTTGCCTTTTTATGTCCCTCATTAGTTGTTGATCCTTTTGTGTGTTGGCTCATCTGGAGCATAACCGAGACATTTCTGCCATTCTTTTCTACCTGTTCTTTGTTTAGTGTTCTTGTTTCACCTTTTGTATGATCTCTTCTGATAGGCAAAGCCTTTAAAAGACTCTGGATGTAACAATAATTGTCTCTCCCAATGCTACTTCTATTTCCTCTGCATTGAGATAATCTGTTGCACTATTTTATACAGGCTTTGTTAATAACTGTCAGGTTTCCTGAACTCCTGGACTCTAAGATCATCTCTTCAGGAGACATTACCAATCATTTGACTGAGTTTGTTGAAGTCGTTGCCCTGAATTCCACTTCTTTTTTGTGTGCTTCTTTCACATCTTCCATTTAATACAATAGTGAATTCTCCCCGCTTCAGATAATGCTCACCTGAAATGTATTGCTGCCCTTAAATCTCAGTCAATACTTTCCTATTAATCAGAATAAAATGCAACTGCAGCCTTAGTAACATCTTCCATATTCGTACCTTTATCTTGTTTGCCCAGCTGCACCTTGGTAATATAACATGCCTCCTCCTCAAGGCAGCAGCCTGAAAAGATGAAAAAAAATGCCCCTGTGTGATGGCCAGGGCATGGCATGGAGCTACTAAAACTGTGTGTTATTGCTTGCTTTGTTTTCTGACTTGATGCAAGTTGCTTGCCTTTGCTGGGCTATTGTTTCGGATTAATAATTAAACCACCACAGTATGTACTTAACCTGCATGTCTCAAGGGTTAATTCATTACTATTTGTAAAGCTACTGAGAATTTCGGGTGGAAAGTGCTACTGTAAGTGTGAAGCAATGCGAGATGTTTCTGATGTTACTCAGAAGGAGTATTAAAGCCACTTACAGAGGAGTGAAGTGTGTTTTTTTGTATGCATACAGAAACAACCCAGTTTCTTCCCAGTGTGAAAATCCCAGTTTTCTTGGTGTTCCTCTTGCAGGCGCTGTGCTGAGAACCAGTGCATCTCGGGTAGAAGAACCTGCCTAGAACAGAAAACCTTTTCAGTTAAAATTTCTTCCTGCCTGAAGGAGGAGTATCCTGCTTGCGAGCTTAGCTCTAAGTCATGCGTTCCTGTCAAGAGACCATTTCCAAGTTGCATTTATGGCTTATTGTCTAACAAGTTACAGATAACACAGTAGAAATATTTAATGTGTTAAGGGCAAGATTTCTAAAAAGGGGAGGAATGGAAGCCAAATGGCATTTGGCTTGTCAGTGGTGTTTGTGCATCTACATCACTTGGATGTTTTTGAAAATTGCACTCTAAATTGGTGGCTAATAGAGAACTTCCCATTATAATGGTATAAAAGGCTTGTAAGTCACTATTAATAATTCAGCTGAAGATTACTGGAGTCTGCTTCAGTACCTCCTGAAAAGGGGGAAGACTTTCTGTCATTGATCTCAGTGTCTACGGGTTATGTTGCTGGGGCGCTCTGGTGAAACAGTGTGTTTGGGGGGACGATTTTGCCCCCTTCGATGCATGTAGACAGCCAAGATTGAAAGTCGTTAAGTTACAGGAGAAGCTGATGATGGGGTTGCCTTTGACGCAGTCTGCCTAGGAGCAGCGGGATGTATGGGATCCCGTTCCGTGGAGCGCAGGGAGAATCAGGCACAGGGCGTTCGTCAGCTTCCCCCGGCAGAAGCTCAGAGGTGGATTTGCAGGGGAAGGGAGTGGGGGGTTGGTGAAGCAGTAGCTGTTGCTGCTGTGCAGCACGGGCTCCGCATCAGAAGCAGCAGCAGCGGTGCTCTGCCTGCCCTCCCAGCCTCCCTCCGGCAGCGCGCAGACGCGCCTGGTGCCGCAGCCTTTGTGGTTACGCACCAGTGAGGAGCTGGCTGTTTTCTCCTTCCTTCTCTTTCTTCACTGTCTGCCTCTCCTCTTTTGTCTTATCTCTTCCCATTCTCAGAAGATATCTAGATGAATCCTTCCCCCTTAAACCATGTGAACACCCGAGCGGTCTTATATATGCTATTGCTTTGGATGGATACATGCCTTTTACATCCATTTTAAAGGAGGAATGTCAATTAAACCCACCAGTTTTATCCAACCAGATTTGCAATCATCCCAGAAACACAATACTACCTTTGGGTAATCTGTGTATATGTATAAAAACCAGAAGCCCCACGTATATTTTTGTGGGGAGACACAAAATCTGTAAAAGAACAGCAGTGGATCACTGGCATTTTTAGCAAAGCAGACCTGGTATTTAGAGATTTTTACTGAGATGTGGAATTTTTGTTAGCACATCAATATCTGTGAACAGAGAATGGTTAGTAAGCAAACATTTTTGAGAATTTGTGTATTAATTCTGAGCTGCTGTGTCCAGATCCCTCTGCCATGGAGAGAGTTTTCTACATGAATCCCCACAGCGACTGGTGTTGAGCTGGAAGTCACTGGGAAGTGTTCTTTGTCTTTTCACTACCCTGCTTATTGCCTGTTAGCACCCTGCCTCTGTAGCGGCAATGGATGTACTACGCCGATATCTTTTCAAGCTGAATAAACTCTACTTCGGACGTGATCCTGCCTGAATCTCTGTGCCTGTGGAACAGAGTGCTGCTCACTGAAGGATGCCTGGACAAGTTGAAGTGAACCCTTACAGGTGCATACATTAGTGTTTAGTTCTCATGAAAAGGCTTTCCTGAATGGGGGGAAGGCTTTTCCAGCCTGTTGTTGCATGTGACTTCTGGCTTCATAACCTCCCTATGATTCAGACCAATTTTTTATTTTTATTTTTATTTTTTTTTTCATGTTCTTCTGTAAATATGGCCAAAGAAAGATGAGATCAGCGAAGTTTATGATATCCACCCTGATTTTAAACCTATGACTTCTGGAAGAAAATTGTGTCCCTAAATGCTTTGCTCTGCTAGGGGAAAGTATACAGAAGGAAAAGCCATAGGATGACTGTAAGTGTTGAACAATAAAACCGGAACAAAAAGCTTTCTATAAATAGTAGTGTGGTCCCAGTTCAGCAAAGTACTTAAGCATATGCCTAAATCCTTCCTTGTTCAGCAAAACACTTACATGCGCATTTGAATTCTGCTGAAATAAAGCATTAAATATCAGGCTTAAGTGCTCTGTTGAATTAGGGGCTGTATCTGTGCTGACAGGCCTGGAGAGAAGGATGGTTTTCTGCACGGGAAAATGGAATGCTGCAGCGTAACATTTTCTATGAAATTTCTGGCATGGTGCACTAACCAATTAACTTGGAGAATGACTGGACATTAAAGTATTAGAGAGTCATTGTGTTCTGATATTCCCCAAATTGTCCCTTTTGTTGTTAGCAAATTGGTCAGACGTAATGATAGCAGCTGTCTTTCTAACAGTAGGACCTGTATTAGCTATTGAAGTGAATTTTCAGTATCTTAGAAAAACAAATGCAATAATGATTTTCCCTGTGACATCAGTGGAGCAGTCTGTACTCAGGAATTCAAAATGTGAACTGCTTGATCCAGGCGCCTCAATTAGCCCTCTTGTCAAGGAGTTTGCAAATACAGGTAAAGACCATTTTGTACAGAGACTTATTTTCTCAGAAACTATTTAGCTTCTGTTTTCTTAAAATACGATCTATTAAAGAATTTCACATTTTCAAGGTATTAGTCACTTCTGAAACTCTCCTGCAGGGATCATAAGTACCGGCAGCTATTTTTAGTCATCTTGTCTCCAAAGAGGTTTCACGTAATGTTAACACAGTGGCTGTGATGGCTGGCTGGATCGATCAGAAAGTGATATTTAAGAACTCCGTCTCGATCGGGTTAAAGTAATGAAAATACAACTCATCCTGATTGTTTATAACACAGATATGTA
Source organism: Stictonetta naevosa (assembly GCA_011074415.1). Classification (NCBI taxonomy): domain Eukaryota; kingdom Metazoa; phylum Chordata; class Aves; order Anseriformes; family Anatidae; genus Stictonetta; species Stictonetta naevosa. The sequence continues at coordinate 5,658,253 of CM021708.1, read as the reverse complement.
TGGGTAACCAGATGGTGTTTTCATCTGTGTGAGCACGCAGGTTGTAAAACTTTTATTTCCAAAGGGATGGAAAACTCCCTTGGTCACTGCCTTGCCTGAGATTCGAGGATACAGACTTGGCTGTTGAGAAACCTGGATCCCAGTTGCGCTTTGATCGACAGCATAGTGTTCAGATTTCAGATCACTCAAAGTTAATCAGACCCAGGATTCCCCAAATGCACTTCAGTATATTAGTTATGACAGTCAACTTTTTTTTTCCTTTTTTTTTTTTTTTTTCCTTTCTGATTGAAGTCTTTGGGAAGTAGGTAAGTAGATAAATCAATAAAGTCCAAACGTTTCTGCCCTGATGTTGTAATTACACTGACTTACCGTGGTGATTTGGAGGATATAGTGTGGCAAGTAGGTCTAGAAGACCACTTCGAGAAATGTTCTTTGAACTACCAGGGCTTTTTAAAAAGCAACCTGCAGAGCCCAAGTCGTAGCTGGTGCTAATTGCCTATCAGAGTGCCAAGGCATGCTTCCATTGCTTTGATTACTTCACTGTTTTTCTGTTGAGCAAATCTGTATACCTATTTCTTGCGTGTGATAAATCCCTATCAGGAAAAGCACACTGTAAGAATGGTTAATTCAAATGTTATATGTTTGAGCTGATTAAAGAAATTCTAATCTGGATCTTTACATAGGAAGTTATAAAGCAGCTTCATAATGTAAACCACATCAAGTCTATAAAGTTACAATAAGCTCATGTAAATCTCCCCAGTGTAATAAAGTGGAAATATTTCAGCTGAACAATTAAAAAGCCCTGCAAATATTTGAGTGAAAGTCCCTAGTTGCTTTACATTATATTTGATTAGAGTGGATGCAGCTTTGAAGAAGTGCCATTTTGATCTGATTCAAAAGGTCAACTGTTACGAATCGTGGTTAATGTCAAAATGTTCTTTTACTTCATGTGCTGCGTTTGGCACTCTGAGTTACACAAAACCAGCTTTCTCTGTTTTGAATTTCAAACTGCTTGAGCAGCAGTTTCTGCAGCAGGGATCAAAATATCCATTGGAGGCAGGATGGAAATACGGAAATCGATGTGTAGAATGGCATATCACTTCTTTAAAAATTAATGAAGTTATACTACGTGATGTAATTAAGCAGGTTGGTAGATAAGAAACTAATGAGCTGGTCGTCATGAAATGTGCAGATAGAATAACTTCCAATGGGCTGTTGCAGTGGAGATGATGGATTAGACTGGAAGTAAACTGACAGATTTTGGTGATTCAACGCTGAAATGTACATGCAATGAAGCAAGCTGGCTTTGCAAATCCCTATCAATCTTCCTTTTCAAAACACTGAAAATAAACTTAGCATTTTTAGTGAAATGTTCAGGAGCTGTTTTGTTAAGGAACTGTGGCAAATAAATTCTTAAATTATTTACTCCAATGGTGGTGCCAGAGGTATTTAAATCTTGGTTCCCGGAGAAGGAATAGTATTTTAAAGTTCTATGTCAAGCATCATCGCTAAATTTAATTAACCAAAAATGTTATAGTTTTTTATTTAAAACAAAAATTGCACTAAACTGAATAGCCATCTATCCCTATTTGGAAACAATTCAATTGCTCTACTGTGACAGGATTTAGCTATATGTTAGGGAATATTGTGAGTGAAATTGGACAAAATGGTCATGATCATTAAATATTTTTGTTGACTAAATAAAGGAAAATATGATGGGGAAATATGAACAATCATTACTTCCTTCTCCATTCTTGCTGTGAGTTTCTCTGCAGAGAGCTTTCAACAGAATTTAACCTAGGCAGGGCTTTGTCAGCTGGATACATTCTCCCCTCTCCCTCCACTTCCTTGGGAAATTGAAATCAAATTGCATTGTGCAGCAGATTAGTAGTGAGTTGAGTAATCAACTTGCTGATGCAGTGATAACCTGGAAGCTTGGTTGTAAATTTATTTTTATTTTTATTTTATTTTTTAAACCTAATTCTGTCTTGTGGCATTTTCCTAAGTACTTCCTTTCTGTTTGAGATGAATGGCAAGTGAATATGAAAGTAAGGATGTAATAAGGGAGGAAAAAATATATCTGTCAATTCAGAAATATTCTTTTTTTTTTTTTTTTAATTCCAAATTCTTCCTGAAGGTGGAAGGCAGGTTTCCTTCAGCGACATTCACGTGTCAGCTATTGTGTGTCTGTCTTGTGCTTTAATAGGGTGGTACTGATATTATCTTTTCATATTCACTTTTCTAATTCTTACGCAGCAAGATTGTAGGTATTCAAAGGTACAGCAACACAGGACAAAATATATTGTCCTGAGAAATTCTGAGTATATTTTAAAGTGTTTGTTTTGGTTTAGTTTTCTCTTTTACAGTGTGCTCTCCAGGAAACCTTTTAGCTCTGGAAGAGCTGGTGAGGAACTGAAGTTCTTCTCAGATTAGTCCAACTGTGTAGGCTTGCTGTATTCAGCAAATTTATTTATATAAATAGCTGCTTGAGATCATCATAAGGCAAAGGCTTGTATTTAAATAAAATGTGCATTAAGAAATATACTTCAGAAGATGCTTCTTACTGTGCTTATTATCTCATCTCTCTGAGGGACAAATAGCTTCTCATGTATGTGGATCCAGGAGTTAAAAGGAACCAGTATCTTCTGTGAAGTGCTCCCTGTCTATAAATATTTGTGAAGCCCTGCCCAACTATAAATAGTGAAGAAGGCTACAGGCTGAAGATTCGATCTTCGAAGATCCCCATTTCACTGAGGAGGATGCTAGAATGCTGTAGCAACTGGGGCACCAAAAGGGTATGCTTTTTATAAATGAGGACTCGGCTGTGATGATACAGCCAGAATACTAAATGAATTAATGGAATTTTCTGTTCTCTGGCACAGGTTTTTCTATGCATCATCTTCACGATATGTGATATTTTCCGTATAAGTTGCGGTTCCTGGAACTGGATAACAAAACAACCTTAGGTTTCTTTTTAAACTCTCCTTAAAAGAAAAGTCCTTCACAATTGCGAATGAAAAAAAAAAAAAAAGAACCAACCCCACAGTTTTTCCTATGCCTACTTCTTCATTTTTGGAGGGAGTGACCTGATTAGTGGTTTTTTTTTTTTTTTTTTTCCCCAATCTCTTGGTAATAATGTCCAGAAGATAATCCTGGGGCTGCTTTGGAAGACAGTCCCCCGCAACAGTGCTCAGCACTAATACAGTGTGTAACATTGCCCTTTCAATGTTCAATTGAGAGTGGAAAATAACATTTAAACTCACTGGGGCAGAAGCGCGTATAAAGTGGACTACGCAGTTGCCAGCAGGTTGAGATCCACAGACATAGAATGGTTTAATGAAGTTGAGGAAACTGGCTGAAAATAAAGGAAGAATATAATAAGTTTAAGCCCTGATATGCTCTGTGGTGCCTTTTTACTGAAAAATTACAGAAATAACGTAGTAGCAATCAGATTTTTTATTTTTTTATTATTATTTTTTTCTCTGAGCTCTTTCCTCTGGGAATTAATGCAAGTTGTGTTAGATAAGATCAAACTTGGTATCAAATGCCACAAATGAGGCATATATTAATCAGCTATAGTATATTGAATTCCATTGCAGTTATGGTGAGCGAAAACTGGTGTTAGAATAAATCCTCCAAATATTAATTCAAATTGTAGACTTAAGAAGAATTTCAAAAAAAATAGTTGATTTATGCAAATACATTTAAGGACCAGTGAGGTTATAACATGGGGTAGTCACAGATTAGGATATTCTGTAATCTCTCCGCTCTGTGCAGTCAGTCTCAAGAGCGAAGGGGATGCCATCTGAAATCGGTGTTCAGCATAGTATGGCTGACTTGTGAACACATGTGCTACTAAATATGACGTGTTTCTCTGCAGACAGCAGAGCTGTGTGTTGTGTTGGTTTTCACCATGAAAAATTGCAGGTATAATGACAGTGTGAAGTGGATGAAAGCATAAGAAATGAATTATGTTTCCAGGGCTCTTCCACAAGAAGATGAGTTAGACTCTCATATGGGAAACAGTGCTTAGTGAGTGCATTTCTCATAATCGTGTTTTACTTCCCCGTCTAGCAATATTAAAGACATGAAGAAAATTAGCATTTGGAAAGTTGGGATTGAATAGACTACAGGAGCTGAGTTTTGTGACCTAAGGTAACTGAACCAGGGCAAGCAGAACAAATACCTTGGCTATGAGGAACTTTATGGAATAAAATGGGTGAGATTTTTTTATTTTTCCAGACAGGAGTTACCCCAATTACTCCAAGTATTGAATTGACAAGGACCTTGAAAAACTTTTGACGTGTTTATATTAATGCATTAAAGTGAGAAAATTCTGGGGGGGGCGGAAAGAGGAAGAGGCATCTGATGAGACAAAACCTGGTCCTCAGGCCATCGTTCCTAAAACTCCACAGAAAACCCACAAAGAAGCAGAGGTGAGCAGTAGTGGTTTATCTACAATTGTGCTTTCTTTCCCTGGGGAACTAAGAGGAGCCACTGTGTAGGACTCCTCTGTGGGAAAAGGGCAAATGGGCCTGACATCTATGTGCTGCACTCACTATCCTGTTGGCATTGCTGGTTAGGGTTAGGGTTTCACTTGGGTTTTCCATTTCTGTTGAGTTTATTTGGTAGGCTGTAGGCAAATTTGTAATTGAATCAGGTGGCGCTGCTTGCTCTTGGGACATTTCCTCTTTATCTCCTTTTGTACTTCTTTCCTGAGAATTCAGTGGTTTATTTCAGTAGAAGTGTTTTGCTAATCTGATAGTTTATGAACTTTCTCACATAGCTATCAGTGGACCAATAGAAGTAGAATATGCAGGATAAATTAAAAATCTACTGCCACATGGATTTTCTGCATTAGAGAATTTAAATTCTATTATGTTTTTACATTAGAGAAATTAAAATTAATATGAATGTTATCATCTGAAGATAATTAGTGCATAAAATAGGCAAAATACTCATCTGAAAATAAGCACTGTTACCAAGGGCAATAATACTGTTAAGCAGTGACACTAATAGCATGTATCAAAACCACATTTTAATTTCAGTTGTCCTTTAGGAAACATCAATATGTTGTTCTTCTTTTGCCTTCCCCACTGATGTGACCTTCTGTAGTTCCTATATAAAAACAGAGAAAAAACAGTCCAAGAATTGTGGGGTAGACACACAGCAGTTAAAGCTGAATGCATTTCTAACCTACTGAATATTTTTTTAAAAAAAAAAAGTCAATACATAGTCGTTCTAATGGTAATCTCCGAGTTCAGAGTATGAGTGAAGAATGCAATCTGCTTGCTTTGCTCAGGATTACTCAGCTGGGGGATAGAGAACCACACATCTCAGATGGTGATCTGTAGCCTTTCTTAACATGTCTTACAACATTCCTTTCAATTCTGCTTTTCAGTGTGCATTAAATACCTTTAATTTTCAGTTAAATTCCTCTTTATTTAGCTGTTTTGAAAGATAAGCCATAAACATTTATAAATTGCAATTACGGAGACATTCCATTGCTGCATAAATAAGTGCTTTTGAACACAGACACAAGAATTCTCCACGGAGTCACTTGATTGTGTGCATTAACTATAAAATTCACTTTCTGCTGAGTAATTGTAACAGGCTCAGAAGTGCAACCGATACAGACTTAGCACAGCTGCACAGAGATTGTTATAAATCTGGCAATGACTTTTAGCAGAAACTGTAACCATAATTTTGTATAGTACTGTTCTTGTCACATTGCTAATTCCTCGTCAGTGATTCCAAATGCTTCACAGTGTCATGGCAGAATATAGAAATGGCAAGTTTTAAAGTAAGCAGCGTGAATGTGAGGAATATTTATTTATATGAACAGAGGAGATAAACCTTTAGGAGTGTATTTGGATAATCAAAAGCCTTATGAATTACGGTTGCCAAGACAGGACTGTGCTGTTTGAAGACTTAGCACATATTGATTGCTAACATTTCATACATTAAATGTTTGGGAAAAGCCCCAAAATGATGAAAATGTTGCATGTCTGACTCAGCTGATTCTTCTGTACTCTTTGATTTGGCATAGAGAAGTGTGTGTGCCTGCATGCACGTTATCGTTTAATTACAACTCTGAGTAAATGGTGAATGTGTGTGTGTACATAAACACACACACACAGTGCTCGGTATCATTTAATTACCTCCCAGAGCAAACAGTCTTTCTGTTTTCTGTATCCTGGGGCACAGAAGGAATGTGTTTTGGTTTTTTTTGTTGTTTTTGTTTTAGGGACAGTAGGCTGAGCACTTATCTGAAAGATGCCATTTCATATCTGACTACTGAATAGAATACAGAAACTTAGCAGAAATGTCAGAAAAAATTAGAAGAACATTACACCTTCTTGACATTTAAATATCTTGCATTGTGTGAGATTGTTTTGTATGTCTTTCTTTCATCTTGCTAATGTGTTTGATATCTACATATATAGCATGAACATTAATAATGTGCTATGAGATGCTTTTATCCATGAATAATTAGGGGAAATATGGTGCATATTTATTCTTTGCAAGTGGGCAAATACATTCATATATGTATACCCAGATGTCCATATTTCTTATTTGTTTTGGGTTCTCATACTTTGTAAGAAAAGATATTAACAGTAGAAATAAAAATCAGCTAGCTCTTAAGAGTTGAAATTAGTGAGCACCTTGGTTGCACAGAATAATTTCAATTTTTATTAGATTTTATTAAATTTAACTTTATTAAATTGTATTTAGATTTATCATTTTTTTTTCCCTAATATCTTTTTTGTGTTATTTTTGTTGTTTAGATTTTTGTATTTAACCCAATTCTAAAAGAATTAATACAAATTAAAGTGGTACAAAGGCTGAATTTCACAATAATTCATAGAAGATTTATAGCAGGTCAGTTTTCCAATTCCTAAGGTGTTATTTTTGTAAATGGTTTAACTTACTTATCTTTATTATTATATAACTTAAGCTTAATTGGACAACATGTCTTTATAACTGGTTGTAAAAATGAGCCTTGAACATATTTGCTAAAATATTCTATCAGGGAAGTAGTGACTGACCTCAGACCTGAATGTTTTGCTGTCTTTGATATCAGCTCCCCAGGAGGGAGAGAAAAACAAGCTGATAGCTCAATGGCTTACTAACAGAGTGTCATTATTTTATTTGTATCTATCTATCTGCTCGCAGTCAGGCTGCTGATTCAGCTTCAGCTGAATGTTGTTTGGACTATTCAAGTGAGTTGAGAGACCTCAGTCAGTTTACCAGTAGACAGTTGTTTAAAGCAGAAAACTAAAAATAAAATTTAAAAGTGATCACTAATTGGCATCCTGTTGGTTGGCTCAGCAAGAGACTACTGAGACAGAAATACTATTTATGCAGTGGCTGGGTACCACTGTAATAAAAATGAATAATAACTGAGCTGCTTTCTCATCCTTGGAAGTGGTCCTTCCACTCCTGGGTTGGAGGCTTGTTTGTGTAACAACTGCCCTCTGAGCTGTGACTCTTCTGCAAGTAAGTAATAGACTTCAAGCTGCATAAGCTTTTATCATTGCTGAAATATTAATTATTTTCAGCATTCCAAACTAAGCACAAAGGAGTTGAAATACAAATGCTGATTGTTAAGGAAGAGAGGATGCTGTAAGAGAAGACCTCAAAAGAAGTCGTTGTACAAAACCCACTTACTGCAATTTTGGTTGTTTTTCTGTTTCTTTATTAACTGTTTCCTTGGCCCATGCTTTTTCTCTAGACCTTGGCAAGAGCTTAGAGACAGTTTCCCGTTGATGGCATCCAAGGCAGGGAATCAATTGCTTGCATTTTCCCAAAGGAAGCTGCGAAGTCTTGCTGTCTCGCCCTTTCATTACCATCAGCCTTTTTAGGACCAGCAGTGCTTAAAAATGAAAGTCCTCCCTGAACTTTGGACTTTGGTTTTGGTTTAGGGAAGGGGAGCACACCTGAGTCCTGAAAGACATCCCGTAGGCATGCCCATAGGTACCAAGTGATGGCATGCATTCTTGTGGTAATTGTATGGGCACTTACGTTGGGAGAATCTGAGACTTTAACCAGCTCTGGGGAGCACACTCGCATGCTGCACTGAATTAAAATCACTGTGAATTATTACTGAGCCAAGGTTGGTAAATTTTGTTTGCTTTCATTTTCATAGTGGCTGTACCAAATATTTTGCAAGAAACAAAACCAGATTGAATTGGAACAGCAATTATAGAATTGTTGGCAAAACAATGTATAATGCTTTGCTTTTCATACTAAAATATTTGCCAGCTCAATTAAAGCTGTTTCCCAGATTTCAAGATTCACCTAATTTCAAGAAAATGAAAACATTATAAAAATATTTTAACATAAGACATTAAATTGTCCAAAAAGCAATATTTCACCTTGATTTCAAAATAAGATGTTTTATATTCTCAAACATTTGTTCTGATCTTTTTTTTTCAGTTTAGCCTCTTGGTCAACTCTGACTTCAACTAATAATTGGTTTTAGTCCTGGCCTCTTTCCCCTACTCGTGCACTCCCTAGCTATCCCCAAGACACACTTGATTTTTTTCTGTAGCTTGCTGGATGTATTATTACTATTCCCATTGACTTCTGCAAAATGTTCCTCTGCTGACTGAATGTCATTTGGAGCAATGACATGCCCTTTACTGAGGTTTTCAATCGACTGCAGTTTGACTGACTGCTCAAGAAAACTCAGTCCATTTACTTCCAGAATGAGTGCATGATAAGTGATGTGGACAACCCCCACCAGAAGTACTGAGAGTAGGAAGATCTAACTTCTCTGTATTCTTTTGTTCGTATTCTAATTCTCAAAATGGATTAAAATCTAAAGCATGTATTATTTTTAGGATCATCGAGAAATGCACACATGCATAATTCAGAACAGAGTGGGACCATGCTCTATGCCAGTAGCTTTTATCTGAAATAAATGTAGTTATTTCTTCACCCAGTGCATTCCCCGCCATCTGATTGTTACAATCGCTATATGTGCTACTATATGGAGTGTGGAGTAAAAGCAACATATGTGTTTTTATCTGATAAGTAATCCAAAAGCTTTTCATTCGTTTTGGTGTAGTAGTGAGAAATGCTACTATTGCAGGCTTGGATTAAAATTACTTAACTTTGCAAAAATTATTTAATGAAGAATCGCTAAAATGAAATTTCAGGCCAGGATATACCAGTGCAAAGGATGAGAAAAGGTGCAATATGAAGCTGTTAGTGATGGGTCTTGTACATCAGCGGCTGTGTTGCTCAGTGGCATTTCCTGTCATCTGCTCTGAAGACTCGTGTGTATCTGCTAATCATCGTTCCTGGTTTTAAATGCAAAGTCTCTTTGCTTTGATCTCCTAGTGCTCCTGCAGCCCTGCCTAATGCAGCTGTTAGGCAGGCTTTTCATGGGCCAAATAATATTTGTCAAAAAATCCAGAGAAAAATGTCTGCCCGCAATTTTCTTATTTGCATATTCATTTGGGCTTACTCCTAGCTCAGGCTTGGCTTTTCTTTCCTTTCCCTCCATTAAAATCTTCTGCAGAGAAACAAGCTCATTGCAGCACTTTTCCCTTCCCCATTTCTTCTGGAGAAGGATCGCCTGTGTAAATCACTGAAATGGCATCGCTGATTGCCCCAGTCCTGTGATGGAGCTGGGACTCTAACAGTGATTCATCTTTGGGTCTGCTCAAGGTCTACAAATATGAAAGAAAGGAGAAATGGTTTGAATTGCGTAGAGAAAGTTTTGCTGTGAATTCCCAATGCTACTTGAAGTCCACTAACTGTTGCAGATGATCAGTATTGCCTATCATGGCTTTATTACTATTATTTTATCCAGCTATCCAATTAACTTCTTTTTCTTGTTTCACTGGGAGGCAAAGCCCAGAGCTTTGCTGGTGCATTCAGACCTTGCTGATATGTTGTACCAAAGTCAAAAAGAAAAGGGATTTTTTTACTCGCTTGGATATTTTGCAAGTTCCAGCTTTCACTAGGAGAGCAGCAAGGCATACCTGACTTACCTAGAAAACTGCATTAGAATTTTCTCCAGTATTTTTTTTTCTATCTATCTCCAAGCCTAACAGAGAGGAGGAGTGAATATCTTCTCTCCCAATCAGATAATCCACAAAATGTTTTGATAAAGTGCCTGTAGGGTTACCTCTATGAGAGGAGGTAATGACAAACCACGAGAATGGGGCAGCTGCATTGCCAGAATGGCACTGTAGCAAGGATTCTGTAATTTTCACAAACCTCATAGTCAAACAGTGAAAATGATAGTTGTCAGAAAAAAAATATTGACACAACTGTGTGGTGGGTCGTGTCTGCTGGAACCGCACCGTCACATTAGCTAGTAAATGCTAATGCACTTCTAGTTTTATAAGCATTTGAAATAACTCTCTAATGTGCCAAATGTTTAGAAGTAAGTCATCTTTCCAAAACAGAACACCTACGAGACAGATTTAAAGACTTGAAATTCCCATAAGAGGTATAACCGATGTCCTTTACTTATTCTTTAAAAGTTTTAAAAGATGTAAATATATTCCTCCAGATTTCTCTGCCTGCTGGCTGAAAGGAATCCAAACTTTCACTGCCAATAAAGGCAAGGGGGGGAACTGGATCTGAGGCAAACAAAAATGTTTTGGTGAAATAGGATTAGTTTTTAAATCTCAAAAAAGCTTGTGGAGTCATGCAAAACAGAAAAGAGAGGTTTAGCCTGCATAGAAACAGAATCACATGAGTGCAATATCATTCAGACTTTCACTCATGTGACGTTTGGTTGTTGTTGGAGACAAATCTTTGAGAAAAGAAGTACAGTAGTTTTTATAGATAAGGAGCTCAATTTCCCTAGCTTTTTGCAGTACATGAAATACAATTATTGCAAGGGAGATGAAGTGGGAATATGGCAAATACTCTTCTAATAGAGCTGCATGTGTGTTTTCTTTAAAAAGTGAGATTATTTTTTTATTTTTTTATTTTTTTAGTTAGGGGATGGTGTTTGACCTGTGGGCTGTAACACTAGGTGCAGTGTGTGCCCCTGCTATCACAAGTAGTTGTAAGAGAATGATGAGTGAAGATGCAATGAAATAAGGGAGGTCAGGGGGCTGTTGGCTAGAACGCGATGTGTTTGTTTGTGTGCAGGAACTGCACAGTCCCTCCCTTCATTTTCTGGTGGACCTCTTTGAATCTTTGTCCATACCCACAGTGTGCATTGAAGGCTAGAGTCCTAATGGCCATCAGTAGCTGCAGAGTGCTTTGTGCTCGTTCTGCTTGCCCAGAAACACGAAGGACACCGCCTGCTTCCCGGGTCTCCGTTCCCCTCAATTGCTGCATTCTCACTACCAGTGCTGCTTGCATTTGGGCTGCAGGAGTGTTTTGTATTAGTACATGCTGGTTTTCTTGCTGTTTTTAAAAACCTGGGGGTAGTCTGAAATGAACTTCAGCTTATTCCAAGGCAGCACACAAAGTTAACGCTCTGTTTCCTGGGGGAATGCTGCATCTCCAAACTCCTCAGCACAAGGACAGAGCTTGTCAGTTGTGTTGAATGGGACTAGAAAATAGCAGAAGTCTGAGGTAATTCAAGTGGCAAATCCCCCTGCAACAGGTTTTCTTTAGGAGGCAATTCTGCCAGTGCTGCCTCCACCACCTTTCAGCTGAGTTTGTGGCAGTTCTTGAGGGCACCTCATGCTACGTGTGGCCTCAGAGAGAAGATAAAATATGGGGTCAGTGTTACAGGTGTCAGAGCAAGCATTTTGTTCCCTCGGCACTTTTTTGCACTTGAACTCTTCCAGCTCAACCTGGCCACCTACACCAGACATGTAGGGGCTATGTGCTGTGACTCTTCCTTCTCTTCAGCTCCCTTCGGAGAAGATCCTTTTACGTGAATTGATCGTAGGACTTAGAGATTGTTCAGCTGTAGTATTCATAAGCACATTCTGCAGTGTGCTCTCATCTCTTCTTCCGTATATTGCCTCTGTAATTTAGAGAGAGCTGAGCTATGGTAGGTATATTTTGCTCTTTTTGGGGTGCTGGTCCAAAGTGCAAGTGGCCAGAGAGCAGCATTCTGGTCAACATGTGTCTCAGATTGAACAGACACAGGAAAAATGTGGGACTAGTGGAAAAGGGAAGTAAGGAGCATTTGAAATTTTAAATTTCCACACTGGCATTGTCATTAAGAAAAGGATGTCTATAGTTGACGTGCTTGTGTTTTTAAATTAAACTGTAGTTTAGTAGCATTAATAGATATGAAAGCATTCTTCCAGACAACCCTTTGTGAACCCAAGAAAAATGTAAACCTTTCTAAAGTACACTGTCATACAGGCCAAATGAATGTAATAGCCCGAAGAGGAACAGGGGTAGCACCGGCCCCACGTTTGCAGCTACTTCCCAGGACACTTTCACTGTCACGGCTCTGGCAAGTGGTAGGGGACCAGTCCTAACAGCTCCTGTCCTTTGCCTAACAGGTTGTGTGGGGCTTTTGGGCCACTTCCAATTGGACACAAGTCCATGTTAATAAAAATGCTCCCTTTGTGTCTTCTCCTGCACTCAGATACAATTTTCATTTGAAATACCAAGGATGCAGCATGGATACTTTTTATCCACGCTCATTAAACCTGAAGGAAATACTATTCTGATGGGAATGTGATTTTTTTTTTTTTTGTACTGTGTCATACCATGTTCTCCTAAACTCTGTGAAGCTCCTCCCTACAGCTTCTTGCAGTTTTCTAGTTGTTCTGAATAATTTCTGTTGCCTTGCCTTTCTCTTTGATGCTAAGGTAACAACACCTGGCCCGCAGTGGGTGGAAAGTAATGTCTCCAGAAACGCACAGAGCAGGTTTCCTACCAGAGGCAATGGTAGGCGATGGTCTGCTCTTCTCAACTTCAAGCTCGCTTATGGGTGATTTTTGAATGCAGTCGAAGGAGCGGACATTACATTACCTGATAGCTTTTGCTTCACTGGCGTAAGTTTTTGTCAAACCTACTTTTTAAGAGAGTTATTTCTGTTTTTATTTTTCAATAGAAACTAAGCACCAATACAAAATTGAATACAAAGTAGATGAGGGCAGTATGCTTGAAGGGAGGAAATGTGGTTTCTATGGTTAATAATTCTTACAGAAAAGTCAGCTTCAAGGAAATCAGTGTTTCATTGTTAAATTAATGTTTTATTTAAATGAAGTATTGCCACCAGCTATAAATCACTTGGTGACTCTGCCATGAACATTTTTCTCTTTGGGTAGACATGACTGACCTCCAAAGGCAGGAAAGGTTTATTTGCATTGATCCCATAGTACAGACCTCAGGCTGAGTGCCATCAGCTTTGAGTTTAATAACATGTATTTAGATGGATTTCACATGATTGATATGAAACATTTTCATACCTTACAAATATTGAAGCTTTCCTTATCCTTTCTAGTAAGGACACGTGGAGCTCTAAAAAGTGACAGCCGGAAGCTCCAGTCAAAACACCAATTTTAATTAATTAATTAATTTTTAAGTGAAGAAGTAGCCTCAGATTTTGAGCACGATTTCTCCAATCTTGCCAGCTCTGGAGACCAGCTCTTTCTCAGCAGTCTTCCAATACTGCCGATGGGTGGTGTACAGGGCACTGGCAGCAATGCTACGGGCTGTGCACGTGTGCTGTAGGAGGAGACCCCCTGGGACACCCCTACAAGTTTAGTCGAGCCTCAGACTGACAGCAGGACCATGCTGTGCAGTCTAATGACCCTATTGCTTGAAAATGGAGAATGCTAAGAAACGGAACTTTAATGAGGATGTTATAAACTGGCAGGTTTTCTGCTCTAAGTGGCACAGCAAATTGCTGTGAAGTATGGCCAGCAATATGAAGAGTGGAAGAAAGCTCCAGGCAGAGATGCACAGTGAGGCAGTGTGTACATCTCTGACATTGCTCCCACAGCGGCCTGGAAGCACGGGATGCTCTCCAGAACATCCTTCTGGAAAGAAAATAGGATGGGGTTGGATGTGAACAAACAGTTTCAGAACACTGAGATAGCTTTTGTCAGGACTGGTATAATGGCACAGCACCCACTTCACTAATACATGGTCAAGCAGTTACTACCAGCTGTTCATAGCTGGTTTCTGAGGCAAGGAAGTGTTATGAAAAGACAAAACAGTGCAAAATTATTCAGAATGGTCAAAAGAAGAGGTGGTGTTTTTAATTCCCCCCCCCCTCCCCCACTGAATGATCTACAACAGGTAGCAAGGCTTGTTGTTTTTTGCTTGTTAGAGATTTAGATCAATCACAGCTGACTTGAATGTTTGTCAGAATTTTACTCTGACTGCTTTTGCCTCTCCCCTTTGTTGCCTTGCTTCTCTGTTTTCCTGGGGCTGTCAGCAAATCCTGGTAGGTACTGCCAGGCAGCCAGGACCCAACCTGGTCTGTTCCAAACCTCAGCACTGCAGCTGCGGGAGCTGTGCACCGAGCTTCCCACAACACTGCTTGCAATGGGAAGAAAGTAGAACTTGTAGGTGATAGCTGATGTTTAAAAAGAACTTGCAAAACCTCAAGAAGTTTGAATCTCCTAGTCTAAGACCGAAGGCTATGAAGGTATGTCGAAGATGCTGCGGTCTGTTTTGCGAGGCGGTGGGAAGGGTGGCAGCAGGAGGCAGGCAGGCGGGCACTGCCGCATGGCCCAGCTCGTGGTGCTTTGTTGCTGCTTCGGTCTAGTCCCTGCTCTTTGATTCTGGCTCTCCCCCGTCTGCTTACAGTATGTTTTATGGGGTTTTCATTGTCTTTCTCTGCTAGCTTGTGTTGTAATTCCAAGCTGCTCTCACAGTATATTCAATATGTTTTCAGTCAGTGGTTTTCAGCTAAAGAGATTAGTTGCTCTTATAGCATGCTAGTGGATATGATTAATACTTGAGAATTATTGTGTAAAATGAGGTTTAGACTCTCTGGGCTGAGGGTGGTAAGCTGTAAATTTTTTTTATTATTTTTTTATTTTTATTTTTTCCCTCTCAAGTGCTTAGTATTTTTCTGTTTCCAGATAGAGGATTTCAATTGGTTTGAGGTATTTCTACTGGGCATTGATAATGCAGAAGCTTCTGCTTTAAGAAAAAAAAAGAAGTAGTAAATACTTCTGATTTTTGGATGGTTATGGCTTTCTCAAAGGCCTCTAATCTAGAATCCTTGCAGGTATTCTATCACACTTTGATTTAAGTAAAGGCAATTTAAATGGGTTCTGCAGGTTAAAATAAAATTAAAAAAAAACAACAAACACAGCGTGATATGTTGTTATTTTACAGGAGCTCTTAGTGCATTGCTTTAAGCCAGTTTAACCAAATATGTGCTTGAAAATCCTAAAACATTTAATTTCTGGTGTAAACAGCTATCACTTCATTTAAGTTAATGCTACTCCTCTTAAATTTAGCCCACATTTTGCAACGATAACTCAAAATTGCCCCTTGCTGTCACTTCTGGAAAGCAGAATTAATAATCCATGAGTCTTGCTTGCAAGGAGCAAGAACACAGAAATGCAAACAAAAGCCTTTTCCTTCTTGCTTCCTTCCCCCTGCTCTTGTATGCGCTTTTTCCACTGCCCTCACCGCAGCGTGTGGGACATGGGACTTCGGCTTGCGCTGCGTGTGAGCTGCCCCCCAGCCCTTTGCGAACAGCTGATCTCGCTGTGGGAGAACATCCCGGTATTAGAAAAGCCAGGTTTGGAATTGCTTTTATACTGCAAAGTAAAGTGATCCTCACAAATGTATGATTTTAACTCTTCAACTTAATGTACAATTCCCTTAAAAAATTGTCAAAAGCACTCTTCATTTTCTGCCTAAACGTGTGCTAGTTGCAATAGCTTTTTTCTGGGACATTTCCAGTGACAAAAAACAATAGTTTCATAATGTCTGTCTTGAAATGTGTTTCATGGATCTGAGACTAGACGTGTGCATGGGCAATACTTTCCTTTGGGGTGTGTGTGTTACATCACCTCCTGCTTTTTGTTTTGCTGATTATATGCTTTAAATAAACTTTTCTATTCACCATGGTGGAACTTAATGTGCGTGTGAAACCTGATAGTAATAGCTTTTTGCTAACTGCAGTGGTTGAAGACTAAAAAGAAGCAAGATTTGTTGGAAGAGAGAATAAATTTTATCAAAGTGGTTGGTATCACTCTGACTTGTGTATTTTAAAGTGTTGTGTGTGAGTGGGAAGGCCGAACTAAACAGAGCATACAGTTGGCCTTAAAAAAAACAAAAAACAACAAAAAATGCAGAGAACACTTAACTCTCAAGGGAGTGTAGACAGGGAAACACTTTTAAAATTTGTAAGGAACATTCAAAGTCATTTGCGTGCTATTGAAATCTCTTTAAATGCTTCTTGTTGTCTTTAACATTTAGGTATAATCTGTCTTTTTAAACTTATATTTTGGCAAAACCTAATTATATTGCAGTTTTTCATCCAACAGAATACAAGACAAAAACTAGAAAGTGCCAGCTAGATGCTGAAGTGGCTGTTTAAAAGGATTTTTTTTTAGGAGCTTCCATTTTATTTGGTACTAAACTTTTGCATGTGGCTACTTGGATTTTTTTTTTTTTTTTTTAAGTTTATGAGTTTTGCTGGCTAGTGATGAGGTACCAGTTTTGCAGATTTGCTGTGTTACTAGAGATTTTTTTCCTAGTGTTCTTGGCAGCATGGGAAATTCTAATGCTAAGGCTGTTGTCAATCAGGACACTGAATGTGCTGCTCTCCCAGCATGTTTGTATGGCACCCACAGGAGGTATACGGTGAGCAGGAGTGAGTGAAAAAGCGTGTTTACACCTAGGCTCCATTGTTATATTTGCACATGAGTACTTTGGCTGGCATCACCACCTGTCTGTCAGTGGGTACCAAACAAGATGTGTGTGAAGAGCCGAGATGTTTGCCTTGATCTCTGGCCCTCCAGCACTGCTGACGTGCACTGAGCTCGGTTCCCAGCTCTTCTGGTTCCTGCTCAAGCGATGCGGAAGGTTGGTTTCTGTGCAATTACCTGTGTGAGCCATTCCTTGGGGGTAGTTGTACCCAGAGAGTGAGATGGCAGTGGAACACCTTGATGTAACAGCTATATCCAGGAGTTATTTTATGCACGTGCACAGAGCTGTGTTGCTAGACTTAGTTTTGTGCTCAGGACTGCCAGGAGCATGCATCTCTTAGCTAGGAGCACCATGTCTTGGGCTGTCTTCCTTCCCGCTGCCCAGGGGCTGGCAGCAGTGCTTGGCGTGCACCCTGCTCTCTGCTGGGGCACCGGGCTCACCCCGCTCTTCTGCCACTGGCCCGAGCGAGTGAGCCAGCACCCTAAAAGTTGTCGATGTGAATCTGGGCAAACCGAAAGCTTCCTCTGCTCGTGCTGAAGTTCAGCGGAGAGCAGCGTGGCAGTAGGTGCGCACTGAGATTATTAGACCCATACGGAACTGTGCAGCTTTCCAGGTGTCATTTATCTTGTGCGCACAGGCGGTGGAAGCACTCGTTTGACTGTGCATCCCGGAGTTACATCTTTAAAGCTGTTCAGATATTCTTCCAAAGCTGTTCAGATACTCTTTCAGATACTCAGACTTTCTTTCCAACAACCAGACCCACCTCGGGGAGAGGCTGTGCCGCCCAGCCCGGTGCCCACACGGCTCAGGCTTCCAGCCCCGCTGCTTTCTTTCCAGCCCTTCTTCCGTGGGGGGCTCACGGGCGCCGTCGGCCGCCGGGCCCCTCTCTCCCCCCGGCCCCACGGACGCGCCGTGCCCGCGGGGGGGCGCTGGGACGCGGCCGGGCCCAGGCGCGTGCCCGCGGCCCCGGGTGCGCGCCCCCGACGGCAGCGCGCCGCAGGACCGAGGCGGCTCCGCTGCGCCCCGCCGGTGCCGGGCTCTGAGCCCCGCTGGGCAGGCTGGCAGCGCCGAGCGGCGGCAGCTGCTGCTGTTAGGTAGGGCCGGCTGCGGCTCCCTGGCCTTGCGGGAGCTCCTGAGCCTCCCCAGATGTTCCGCATCCAGCGCTGTGAGGCGAGCAGCGCGCCCTTCGTGCCCTCTGCGGTGTCGCTGCTGTCAGCAAATTTAAAAGCGATGTTGTAATTCGCTTTTTGTCTCTGAATGTTACTGATAAGCGTGCATCGCTATGCGATTAATTCCTAACTAAAATGGGGGAGGAGAGGGGCAGGAACCACCACGACTAATGTTTTATGAAATCTGAAATAACTCTGTTATTCTTCAGAAAATTACAGTGCTGAAGCTAAACATCCTGCCGAGGATAAAAATAGTGAAGGTGTTTTTTGTGCTGAAGGAGATGTCCTAGCCCTCAGCTCGCTCCCTTTCTGTAAGCATGGCTGCTGCTGCTCAGCCTGGAAATGCCCGGCTCTCCTACATCGCTTTTGCCAGCTTACAGCGTCCGGTGCTGGACACCCGCCTGCACACTGATAAGCAGAAACCCTTTCTGTAACCTTGGTATCTCCCTGTTATATCCAGTATTATAATTCCCTTCGTGAGTTTACCCTGTGCAAACACGTGGGTGGACAGCGCAAGGTGGGAATCACATATGTGATATATTTGGGTTTAGTTGTAGGATGAGCTGAAGAAGCAGCTTTTAATTTTTGGACAGTTACCGCAGTCCAACATTAAAAAGAAGCATGTGAGTTTTGGAGTTTGGTTTGGAGCGCTTTGCAGAGGAGGCTGTTCACATCACTCTGGCTCTTGGAAGCATCTGAAAATGGGCATCCAAAGCACATCCACGTAGCCTGGCCTGTTGCAGAAGTATCTGGCTGCTTCCACTTTAGCTGTGATGTGTCTTTTTGGCACACTGAAGTTGCTCCCTCATTATCTGACAATAGTTTTGTTGATATTTGTATTCATACATTAATATTTTCCTTGTTATTGTCAACCCCATATACATAATCACTAAATGAAATTTCTTACCATTTAGCATTTTTCATGTAGCATAAATGTAGTTGTTTGTTTAAGTTTAGGCCCAGTTGTCTTTTGCCTGCACCAGTACAGCTTATGGTTTCACTGAAGTCCATATCAGTAAAAATAAGATGTGAAGCTGCCCCTCAAAAGGTAAGCTACCTAACGGGCAGGAATCCTCTTGGGCTACAGAATACATATTCGGTGTTATATAGGAAAATGGAAAAGCTTGGTGGTGGAGAACGATAAAGAAATATCTAATATGAGGCTCAAGGGGGAAACCACAGCAGATAAAAACTAGGAAAGTAAGTCCAGCAATGGTAGAAACGGTCTATTTGAGGTTTCTTTTATGACTTGTTCATTAGCTCCCAAAGTTTTCAGGCTGAGGAGAGAGAACAAGCATCCAGGTTCTGAGCTGCCTGGAGTGCAGCTCTCCTCTCGTTCTCAGACTGTGGCTGCAGTAAGAGATATCTTTTATTCCCACCATGATGCTTTTGTCACGTCACGTGAAGATCCAGAGAAATGCCTTGCCAGGGATGCGTCACTGAACGCTCCCTGCCTTCCGTGTCACCATCCACCTGCCTGGCCTTGAGACCGTCTGAGGCACGAAGCAAGGTGGGTGCACGGGTCCCAGAAGATAAGGCAGGTAATGCATGCTGAACAGGTCTGGATGGAAAATGTTTATATATTTGAATACCTGAAGAAGAGTGGCTTCTCCCATGCCAATTAACGCTTCCAGACAAGTGTCGTGCATGCTGTGAAGCAGACGTCTTTAAAGCTGTGGTTGCAAAGTGAAAGTTTTTCAGCCTGTGAGTGATGGCAGACGTACTGCCATTGCTTTCTGTGGCTGGGCCAAGGCTTTCCTGGCAAATGTGATGCTTCCTGGGTGTCTCAGAGGAGGAAGTAGCTCCAAAGTTTTTCTCTCAAGATAGGATACTGTACGTAGGTCTTTCTCTCCCAGTGGAGGTACCTGGGTTTCTCTGTTGCATAGACACACACAGAATATTGTCTTCAATATTTGCAGAGCAGATATTGCAAGTTAAAAAGCAAGAGGTTCGTGATATTTTTCTCCAATTTTAAAGATTTCATGTTTTTACAGACCCTTAAATTTAAATCTGTAGGGGAGGAAAAAAAGTTTGTTGATTTTAAAATAAAAAAACAATAATAAAAAATCTTAATAGCTGCATTTACTCCTGCAAGATTTGCAATGGAAGATGTGGGTGATGAACATACTACCTTTTAGCTGTGTAAAGGATTGCTTTCAAGTTCTTGGCCTGTATCATAGGCATGAACTTAACTGGATGGCATTCCTTTGTTCGAATTAGTATATGAGCAAAGAATTCTCCCTGGGGAAAGGCCATGATTCTCTTATCGTACTGTCAAAGCACACGATGATGAAAATGAAATGAACTTGTCACCAGCAAAGTTTGGTGTGAACTCATCTGCGTGGAAAATAATTCCTCTAAGCGTGACATCTTCATTTAAAGATGCTTCTGACACCGCACAGAGAATTTGTCATGCAAATGAGATCCTTATTAGGAAGTAATATTTTTAAGAATACTTTAATAAAAGGAAGCATGTTCTTCTAAAGGCTTCCTACACAAGCATAGAACAGAACAATATTGTAGAAAGGAAGGTGAGGCTGGACATGGCTGTATCGTGAGACAAATGTTTTCCCATCTCATCTCATTCGGAAACCTAAATGTGGACTTCCTCCGTGGTCCACCTTTCACAAAATGTTATGCTTTAAAAGCCTTGTTTTTATCTTAAATTTAACCAAGTTGTGCATAACAAGGTGCTGTTGCTTTGCTGCAGTGCACCACTAGATACCCTTCCTAAGGATTTTGTTGAAGAAGTGTGCCTGTTGCATCAGCTTTTGAGAAGGGTGTAATACACAAACTCAGTTACACTGCGGCGTGTATACAGGTGAGAGAATGACAGTATTTCTGTGAGGCTGCAGAGGGGGAAAGTGACAACGCTGACACCCTATAGTATTTTAGCCTCCAGTCTTAAAAGCATGCAATGAAGTTACGAATCTGTGCCGCTGAAATAGGTACGTGGGTCCCAGTAATAAGACTGGGAATGCATGCTGCTGAGCAGGTCCAGGTGGAAAGTATGCCTGCCTCTGGCAGCTGGGGGCAGCTTCTCTCAGTCCTGATTTTGCAGTCTCTTGCAGGGTGAAGTGCTGGCTCTAGACAAGGCAACGGCAGGCTCCTGCCCCTCCATACTGCCGTAGGAGCCCAAATGTCTTGTTTTGCTGACGAGGGACTGTTGGGCTGGTGGGAAGCAGCTGTCGATGGTTCACTAGGTTTATGCTTGCCTAAAAGGTTGGCTCAGTGAGGTGGGGCCTCACATTCATCTTAATTTTGTTTGTCTTGCTTTGTAATGTAGCTACTTTTGTAGTTAATTTATGGTCAATTACAGTAGTTGAGGAAGTTTTCTATGTATCAGCAGGAGGGACTTTGCTGCCAATAGAAAATACTTGATCTCCTGTAGTCCCCTGTAGTGTGAGAAGCAGAAGAGCAGAAGTTTGCTCACTGAACTTTCCTGGTGCTGCTTTTGCCTCACTCGTGTGTTAGTGCCAGTAATGAAACTGATTGGCAAAGGAAATTCTAGAGTGCAGATGAGGTTCTTGTGGGAATTAGAGGAACAGAAAGGTGCTTCAGGCAGAACATTTACTGTTGTTCACTCAAAACTATTTGTTCGTGCAACCACCGCTCTACTGCAAGAGCTAGAGAAGTCCCTTGCTTTATGTAGCTTTACAAGTCAGGCAGCGTTAAGTACAGAAATAATTACGGTAGGTGGGAAAAGTGGTAATAGAAATCAGGAAGTCAGGTAGGAGTGATGAAGAGCAAATGAATTTACACTTGAATCACAGCATCTGCTACTCTGTCTCCCTTGCCCATAAGACCAATTAGGTGTTGTTGAAGAAAAGCAGTCTTCCTAAAGCTGTGAAGAAGAACAACTGATTAACAATGTTTAGGGTTGGTGCCAGTCTCCTGTGAAACTGATACAGTGTCAGGAACTGAGATGATCTCTGGTACCTGTCAGCCTGGCTATCTAAGCAAACGGGTGTGTGAGCCCTTCTGCTCTGTGTGCTTAGAAAATACACAATTGACTGATGAGGACGGTTCTTCTGGTGTGAGTAAACAGAACTGATAGCCATATTCCTGGATTTTTGTTTGTAAGGTAATTCCAGGCAAAATGAACTATAGTGCCTATAGTTGGTTCCAAACAGAAATAGAAATGGTGTCATTATGCTAACTCTTCCAGTGGAGGGAAATACTGGATAGCATTTCTTTATAGGCACAATTCACCGTTGTTGAATTAAGTATATGCGTAATATATTTGTATTTGAGAATATACAGGTAAATAATATATATATGAATTGTGTAGAAACGCACATTCAGTCAAATTAAGGTGTTAATGTAAAGCTGTGTTCTTGATTAAGGTAGGAGGATGGGCAATAGGAACAGAAATAGGATAATAATGAGTAGATGAAAAACTTGATAAGGGAAATGTGATGTGCATGGGTATTTGTGTATTTGTATGAGACAGAATACATCTCGGTGCACAGATTTCTGTGGTGCTATAAGACCACATGCTTGCTGCCTGAGTGCTACTTCAGCATCTCCGGATAGTTAACAAACATACTTTAATAAAAAAGAAAATGCTAGTGTCTTTCTCAATGGCCAGCCCATGTCTTTGAGAATGTGATGGAAGAGATACAGAACAGTTGGGACCCTAGGTGCTGCATTCCAGGCTGCATTCCAGCTGGCAAGCACCTGACACCAATATTTAGCTTACCTGCAGTGTTGACAAAGATAATTGCAGCATTTCTGAAGAGGAAAAAGTCTTATGGCTGTCAGCACAAAGGGACTCCTTCCTGAGGCACCTCCGTGCAGGTTGGCAGCACAGTTCTGTTTTCCAGTGACACAGAACATGTCATGTACAGCATGGTGTTGTCACCTAGGGTCTATACACTTCCTGCACGGAGCAGCAAGCACAGAGTGGATTATCGACTGTGCTGCAGAGAATTCAGCAATTGTGCCTTACAGATTTACACATATATCCTTTTCCTCTTGCTTGTGGTCTAGGACATGAGGGCTTGCTTGAATGTGCTCGTGTTGTTATTTTAAAGGAGCATCTCGGTTCAAGGCTCTGGTTAGTCTGCCAGATTGTGCAGAAGTTAGCTGAAGGCTGCCTCAGTGAAATGGTCAGCCTGTGGCTTGAATGCCTTAGAGAATATGCTGCTGGATATATTTACTGTCAAGAAGCAGTTTCTTCGATTCGTTTTCCTGAAGGGATAAAAAGAAAAGCATACCTCTATTAAGGGAGAACTAAGAGTAAATATAATGCTTCAGAAAGGTGCTATTTCTGTGAAGGTAATCAAATGCTCTGAGACACGAATGACTCAAATCTGGTAGCACTTCTTTCTGTAAAGCTTGTCTGAAGTCGGGAACTACTGTGGCTGTCCAGATAGGAGTGTGTTAATAACCAAGGTCTTATATTTTCAGTTATTATACCATAAGGGATGGAACGACTTCACTTAAACAAGTGTAGCAGCAGGGTGAATGACTAGGCATGTAAGAATCCAGATTTGAGACAGAATAATTTCTTCAAGGTCAATGAGTATCTTCGGGTTCAAGCTCAGTTCCATAATATTTCTGTGACGTTGTACTTTGGTCAATCAGTAGTCCAAATATGCAGCGTTTTAAACTGAAGTTGAAGTGACAGAAAATGAATTTTGTTATGCAAGCACATAACAAAGCAATAATTACACAAGAAAAGCATCCTCTTGCTGTCAACTTTTTTTTTTTTTTTTTTTTTTTTTTTTCCCCTAAGGAATCAAATGCTTCTGGATACAACTATTTCAATAGCTTGTACAGCAGACTTCTCTATACATATGGCATTCACTAAAAGTTTAGTGATTACATTTATTAGTTCATGTGATAAAGGGAGTAATTTTATTCATTCATTTATTTATTTAATCTAGTTTATTCAAATAATATTCTAATCATGCCATAATTAACAATAATCACAAACTAGTCTGCAAACAGTACAGACCTACATACTCTTAGTAGACTGTAGGTTACCACAAAAATTAGTCCTGACTACACTAGTGTTTATAGATGTGTTAGTGCTTGCTGCTTAACGGGTGACAGAAAGTATAAACCTTTTGAACAAGGACACTCAGGTGTATTTGATGAGAATTTAAACTTTCCCATAGCTGTTCATTCTTGGAATTCTGTTACCAAACTAATCTGGGAAGCTGTATTTTTTTTATATATCAGGACAGATTTCCCATGACCCTTGACTATAAATAAAACAAGATTATTATTTCTGCAGGCTGATTCTTTTAATACTTTGAGTAGTTTTCATGGATGCCTTCTTAAAATTAAAATTAAAAAAAATAATTCAGCCTGTTTTGTTTTTCTCCTGTTTTCACTTATTCATTGGCCTTTAACTAAATCTTAGCCCTCCAACTGAGGTTGAGATGACACAGCACAGAATTTTGATTTTGATTTTATTCTGGATGGAGGAAGTAATGGTAAATAAGATGAAGGTTAAGAACTTGTGAAGTCATAATTGAAGACATATTCAAACACTTTGCATTTTCCATTCAAAATACGAGTTAGGATCCATGCTGTCTGTAGTTTCCCAATTCCTATTTCTCAGAAAGGAAAGAAGCTGAACCATGGCCCATGTATTTATGGCTAGAAAAGCTGCTAAGTTGGACACGGTTAAATTTGGATGAGGTTAAACACAGGTAAAATATATGCTTTATGTCATTTATATTTCATGTATTTTCAGTTAAAAGGTTAGATTCTTATTTCCAGCAAGATGTTGGGGGGGAAAAAAAAGAGCTTCCTGGACTTGCTCAGAAATGATTTATGCTTATGATCTGTTAATCTGTGGATATAAACCTCAAGATAGATCTGTATGAGATGTCTTTATGTCCCTGCTGGCTTTTGGGAGAATGAAAAAGATCTTGCACTTTGAATATACTGATTCCTCAATGAAAAAAGGTAACACAGTGTGACAGAATATTGTCAACTGCAGGTTTGAGTCCCAGCTGCCTTCCAAGCTAGCACGTGCAAGCACAGTTCTGCTCCACTGAGGATGGAGGTTGTGCCCCCTGTTATGTACTGTGGCAGGTGAAGTGACCACACGGTCCTGGACCTCCTGCCCTCCTGTGGTGGGCTGGCCCCAGCAAGCAGCAAAGCCCCCCCCCAGATACTTGAGTGCTCCCTCACCACAGCGGGATGGGGGAGAAAACAGGGAGAACAGGAGGTAGAAAGCTCATGGCTTGGAATAAAGACAGGGAGATCCCCCCACCAGTTACTGTTTGTGTAAAATGGACTCAACCTGAACAATTTGAAAGATTTGACTTCAGACTTGGGTACTGGGTGACAGAAATGACAAGCATTGAGCCACTTAATGCACTGTTCCTCCCCTTGCCCAGGCTTGGCTTCGCTACAGACACCCTTCCCCTCCCCTTGTTGCTCAAGCTGTCACTCCAGGGCTGTCATCACACTTCCTCGTGGTATTGCCTGCCATTTCCTGGCTCTGTTTTTGCAGAGGCACTGCGAGCCCCCCCCAATTGGTCAGACCCCGCTCAGCTCTGGCTGTGGGTTGCTCCCGGACATTGTGGAACCACCTAGAACCCACCGTGACTGGAACCAGCAGCCCTAAGCTCCTCACACAGAGCACACCTTTGGTAGCCCCTGATACCAAAGCTGGCCATTTGGAGCCAATGCACCTACAAAACAAAAGCTTCCTGACCCCAGGCTTGCCGGCAGCCCGGTGTGGATGATGGGTGAGGCCAGGGCGCTCCGTTCTCAGGACGTCCTCTGGCAAGTAAGAAAATGGCTCCCTAGACTGATTGCGGCTGTGGGTGATGCCTTCTGTTTGGTGCCTCTGATATAATTCCGTCAGCATGAAGGCCAAGCATTATATGCTAGCAAGGTCAGCACATCACAGCTATTACTCGAGGAAGGCACTCTATTTGCATTTAATTTCTCTGCTAGAGAAATAGATTTTGAAACTGCTGCCGGTCCCCCTTGCAGATATATCTTTGTGAAAGTTTGGTGTGTGGAAGGGATGCAATTAATGTAACTACATCCTCAGCTGCTGATTCTTAATGTCCTCAAGAAGATGTTGTGAGAGGATGAGGGAACAAATAGATGGTTGGGAATTGTATGTGTACAACAGTAAGCCCTGGAGATGGGAAACTGGCCAGTTTTGAGCAAACAAGAACAGCGCCTGTGCTTGTTTAGCCTCCAGTGACACAAGAACCAGCAAAGCAGCTTTCATCTTCTCTCCCTGCCATGCAATCATGTTAATGTCCAAGTAGCTATGAAGGGGAAGAGCTAAAGGATTTCTTCCTCTCCCTCAGCTCCCTGCAGTGTGGGATCGGGATGCGACCCGAGCAGCCAGAGCTGAGATGCCAGCGGGGCGGGGAGAGCTGCTGGAGATGCTCTGGAACTTCCAGAGGCTGTTCCTGGGGTGGTAAAAAGTACCAGAACCAACTGAGAGGCAGGTGTGCAGCCTGCAAGGGCGTTTGATCACATTTCAAAATTTGGTAAGAAAAGTTTCAGTGTGAGAACCGTAAGTCCTCTACAGACCACAATTTGGACATCACTGTCATGCACTAATGAGATGTTTGGGGTTTGTAATGGTTGCTAGCAAAGCGTTTTTCTTGTTGGTTTCCTAGCCTGTAATCTGCTTAGTTTGTGTTTGATCATACTAATTGCTTTCATCTTACATAATGTGTCGGTCATTCCATGGCAGGTGCAGAGTCAGTCAGGTCTCAGAGGTGGGAATCTGTGAGGAAGTAACAACCTTCTGTTTGGCTTTGGCTTTTTTTTTTTTCTTGTTAAAATTGGACAGAGGGAATTCTTTTGGAACTTGTTTCTCTTTGTACTGGTAGAAAATAAATCAATAGATTTTATTTCTGCTAGGTGGTCAGCAGAAATCTATTTCGACTCCATATTTGTAGGAATATATATATTTTTTCTATATGAAACTGATTTTTCCTATCTTCTGGAATGAATCCCATACTATGTGAATCTGAAAGCTGCTCCCCCCCAGGTACTATCAATATGCCTGTTTTCTGCTTACATTCTTGTTCTTGGACTTAAAGCTAGAACTGCCCTGATACTGAATCAAATGATCAAATACCTCACCGTTTATGGACACACTTAGCTGTAAAGTTGTAAAGACCATGGCAAAGGTAGTGTATTGCCAGTGCATGGATCCATAGAAACTGTTGTTTTCCTTATGCCACTGAAACTCTAAGGCTGAAAATGAGAGCTTGGAAGGGAAGCCCCTTGTGAAGGGAGAGGCTTCAGTGGCAAAAACCCTCTGGCAGTGTTTCTGAGACAGTGAAACTGAACGCAGTAATGCACCAGGAACCATGAGAGATGTTAAGGGTTTTCTGATTAAAAAGGAAATAAGGGCTATAAAAAGAGGCACGGGGGGGAAAAAAAGGCAAACTCAGAGTAAGCCAAGGGATTTAAAGCAAGGCAAAATGAAAAGTTTGAGTTGTTAACGTTGGAACAGAGATATGTGCTGAGATCACTGTATGCAGAAAAGCCCAAAAGGAGAAATGAGAACATTATAATTACCTACACTTCTGTCATTTGACTAGACAGGTCTTCTAGTGCCCATTTGAATAACATTTTCTATATTTAAATGGAAATGTTTGTATTTCAAATTCAGAAGGTTTGAGGTGCTACAGCCATATAGATTCTAAAGGGAAGTAACTGCCGCCAAGCTTTACACAACCTCAGATGTAAGTACAAAATAATAATATAAAAAAAGAATCCTCAGGATCTGTGGACTTGACTTAGAATGCATAAGATTTCCAAAGGAACATTTTACTGTTTGGCTATAAGGATACAGAATATTGTTTGTGTCTTTTAATTTTTGCTAAGAGGATTTATAGATTTATTTCTGTAACAATTTTTCTGCTTCATTATTCTGAGATTTGGTTGAGTTCCACCTTTTTGACTCTTGTTTTATTATTATTATTATTTTAATTCATAGTAGGTCACAGGTACCTGATGGACATCTCACTAGTTTTTGGTTTTGATTCACTTCATTATTTGAATAGTATTTTCTGTGATATTAATTTACAACAAAGGTAATAATTCTAGTTAACAGAAATGTTTTGTTTCAATCCTATGTCACTGCTTTTCTATTATGTAGCTGGTTTTGTTTTCTTATGTTCATTAGCTTTTCTCTAGAAGAAATAATTCAGAGTATAATGCACATTTTCTCAAGAAAACACACAGGTTAAGTATTACTAGATAGGATCTTATGCAGACTTTGTAAGCAGTGTTGTATAGCAATTTTGTTTTCAAGAGATTTTTCTATTAGTAAAAACTTTTACACATTTGCCCACTTTTTTCTGATTTCCATGATCAGTTTAATCTATGACATATATGTACATTTGGAAAGAGTATAATTATTAAAACATAACACAAGTTGTCTTCAGCATTTAGCTTGTTTTTCTGAGACTTGTTTTTTAATGTAAGCTCTTTTCCTTTGTCTTAGGCTAGTGAATTAGTATTGTTACAGTGGGATGAAGAGTCATTTGCTTAGGCTGCTGTTTTATTGAAAGGTTATAAAGCAATGGAATTAGTCAATTTGGAGCAACAGGAATATTAAAAATTTTGCTGTATCTCAGCTCTTCCTTGTAAAGTATGGTATCTATAACAAAAGCTAGGAGACTGAGATGAATCTCCTTGGCTTTAATGGGAGAAACCATCTTGCTCTGGTGAAGGGAATGAAGAGACTCATTTTCTCTTATGACTATTTAATAGTGTTGTTGTGTGGACACATGATCAGGGATGATAAAATGGCTCTCTCTGAAAGGTGCAGGTTTAACTAGGTAAAGTACTCAATGACGTGCATTGTGCTTTCTTCATCTGCCGCTGCTCTTCAAGTGTGGGCATTCTGCTTTCATCAGAAAGTCCTTTATTTCATTTTTTAGTGCCAAGAGTGATTGATAAAGGCAAACTTCTTTCAACAAAGTCTGTCCTTGTGGACAAGTAGTACTTCTGACATATCAACCAGTACCAACCAACACCAGTACTCCATGCATGCGTAGTTTTCTTTGCTGCATTATAGTAAATGTGGTGCTGGTTCTTGTGACAAATACAGACTTATGTTAGTTCCTAGTTCTTTTATAAAGTTCATTTGTTATTGAGGCTCTTCACTTTTACCCACCATTTTTCAGAATCAACCTTTTTCCAAATAGTTTCATTATGTTTTTTCCTTTTTCCATTTATATAATATTCAGACATCATTAAAACCTCTGACTCCATGAAATTTTAAGAGATGTGATACTTGAGAAGCTGTTGTGGGCAGTGATCATTTATCACGAGATACTTTGAGACCTGCATTATTATACAGTAATTAAAAATTCACAGTGGTGAAAAGATACCTTTGTAAATATTTTATTCTCTTTTTTTTTTTTTTTTTTTTTTTTTTTCCTTAAAGAAGAATTTTTAAGACTAGTAAGTTCTGCGTAAGACTGCTACCAACTCTGGGATAATCTTCTGTGGACAATTCTTGTATTGGTATTGATGAGGTAGGCAGTTAGAGACAATAGTATTCAAGGAAATTGCTTAGAGAGTATGTGGTCTTGTTTCACAGAGGGCATGTCATCATGGTTTTTTGATGAAAGAATGATTGATACTTTTATTAAGATATTTTGTTGAAATATTGGTAAAACTTTTAAATGGAGTGGAGTTAGAATCAGCTGGAAGAAAATATATGACATTTAACAAAACATAATTGATCAACACATTGTTAATACTTTTTTTTGGGCAAATTACTGAAGTTTTGTGTGTATTTTGCCTTATGTCCACTTTATAGCTTAATTGCTTATGTTTCTGTTGCAGAATATTCAAGTGGCTTAAAATCAAGCATATTCAATAAAAATCTTCATCTTCTTCATTATGTTCTGCTGCCAGATTTTTCATATTTTGGGTGTTTTTCAAAAAGCTATTTTAACATGGATTCTTCTGGTAGGGTAAAGCTAGTATGTGTAATTTCATGTTCAGGAAGTACTTAGCCATACCATTGTCAATGGAAAGAAAATGCCAAGGTCAGCTTTGGTTGAACACCTAGAATTCCAAACGGCAAGCCAGTAAATTTCCATTTGGTTCACACTGTGTGCATTGTGTCACTGGAGAAGTTGGATCATCTTTCTTTTTTAATGTTTTGCTAGCTTTAGCATCATCATCGCTTTCCTTATTGCTTCATTGATTTTGATGCTGGCTTAAGTCTGTTAAGGACAAAACTAAATTTTGAACTGAATTTTCATCTACTTGTGCTTTTAAGATACTACTCAAAAGAAACTCTTGCTTATGCAACTAAATATTAATATCATATTCATATGAATGTAATGCCACATGCAAGTATAAGACTTGTTCTAAATAGATGTATCTATATTGAAATATTTGCTTTTAATTTGACAGAGAATATCTATCTACAAAACAAGTGATTTTACCCTCAGCTTAGATTGACTGAATTCTCTTGTTTTATCTATGAGAGTTGTTTGTATCTTGTTAACTCATTTTAGGAGAAAATTAAGGCTAGCTGGACCTATAATGTCCCAAATATTTGGGGTCAGGAAAAAGGTTTATTAGCTTACATCCTCTTAGTTTTCCTCGTTTGACATGCTCTTTCCTTCTGATTCCAGCATTCTAGTCCAGTCTTGCCCTCTGCTATTGTCTTCCTACTATTCAAGAGTCTTCAGATATCTTTCCAGGTGATTATTTCTAAGTTAAAGCTATGTTAGTTTATGACTGACCCACAGTAATTGTTACTGTATTGCATACCTCAATATTTTTGACTTTATGACACCATGTCTTACATTTTATGACTTAGTTGTGTGCTCTTAACGTTTCATGTAGAAAGAATATTTCTTCAAATTCTCCTGAGGAAAGCATCACACATAGAGACTTCCAGAAAACATACCTAAGAAGCTTCCAGAAAGTATACTTAAAGTGTAGCAAATATGGCAAGACAATGGTTAAAAATCTTTCTTCATAAGGCTAATTTGTAAGAATGTTGAGAATAGAAAAGACAATTTATGAATGGAGTAGGCTGAAGAGGGGTGAACATATACGTGAGATACATCAATAGATTTATCATCTCATCCCTTATTGAAATCTTCTTAGTCTTTTTATAAAGGATAGTAGAAGTTCAAAAATGAATGTGGGTGAAGAATACTTTATCAGATGTGAATAATGTGGCATTTCCAACAGACTGTATTAATTTCAGTCATGAGTGAGAGGGGGCAGAGTTGTGTTCACAGAAGTAAATACAAAAATTTTAGTTAACCCAAAGAAGACACTTGCTGTGTAGCAACACTTGAAATAATTGACTTGGTATCTTCTCAGAGAAGAGAGCTTGTTGTATTGACAGTGTAATTTCAGAATTTTAGTAGTAGTACTTTGTCAAGATGGCAATTGAACCTTAACAAAATTGTTGCTACGTGGATGCTCACTTATTTGTTCTGAATATGTATGGATTAATACTTAAAGAAGACATAAAGAAGCACATTTCACATTCATGTATGCTTTAGTGAGGATCCTGTCTGTGAGAGAGGCACCGTAAGCGACAGGTTAGTGAACTATTGTATTTCATGTGCTCCTGCTTCTCCGGTTTCATTATTTCAATGTGTACTAAGCAGTTAAAGCCACCATGTATGAGCTAACTGTCCTTTTCTGAAAATATCAAACTTACAGTATGGTGCTCTAATGAAATCACTCAGAGAAGAAAATGATAACATTGCGAAGGTTTGAATGTTAACATAATAAATATATATATTTTTTTAATGTTGAATTTCTTTCATTGACCTGAAGATTCCAGGTGACAAGAGATTTTGTCTTGAAAACTTGTATTTGTAGGACTGAGACAATTTCTTGATTTTTTTTTTTTTTTTCCTTTTCCTTGGATCAGTGGTGAAAATACAATTTTCTTTTGTTATATGGCTTATGCCTGGAGATTGGATCTTTGGTCTAGATTTTTCTCCTCAAATGGAATAGCAAAGCATTGTTTTGGTGGTAATGAGAGGAATGTGTGATACTCATAAAGCTGTTACTGAGGAAGGAGGAAAATAATTTTAGAAAGCTAATGAAGCAAACTGGTAGAAATTAAGTTAACACATACCAGATAGAGAAAAGCTTGTCATGCAAGAGTGAAAATAAATAAAGTACATTTAAAAAGCTTAAGAAATTTGATTTAAGAAAATAGATTTTTTTTTTTTTTTAATAGATATAGTACATGTGGTTTCAAATATTATTTTTTTTTCTCAGAAGATCATGCATCGTTGAGTAAACTAGTGGAAGAAGAATGTGAAATAGAATTGAAATATTTATAATTTGTGTGTGAATTTTGGCCTGGTTTTTATTTCCCCATTAATCCTTCAAAGACTTTTAGTGAACAAGTTAAATTATATCAGTAGTGCATGGTTTTAATTGTTTGAATTATTTATTGGGGTATTTTTACTGCTTTTCCTGTATCAACTGGAATTGGTTCTTGAAACTGTATATGCTGACAAAACAAATATTAAGTAGGCAATTATATATCTATATTTCTCTCTATATATTTCTATATGGATACATATATATGTAGTAAAATTATGTAGATGTATGATGTATACAATCACATCATGAAGACTTTTTTTTGAGTTGATTTCTTAATGGTAAAATAAATCTACCTTTTGCAGTGGGATGCGGATATGCTTTATAGTAAGCAGTTCCTATTAGACCTTTCTGTTGGTGAATGCAGAAAGCAATGTTTGCTCTGGAAATGGATTTGTGTCTGTATGAAAGATGTACTGAATTGTCCTCATTGTGCCTCTGTTCCTCTGAACCTATTCATGTTTCAAATAATAAAAAAAAAAGCATTGTGAGAGCCAAATGCTTTCATGCCAACATAACAATATTTGAAAAAGATAATCAAAGCTGTTTGTTCTGCTTTACGGCTTTCACTTTGTCTGCAATTCAGGTCTTCATTATGAAGCAAGATGGTGTCTGAAACATTCTCTGTGAAAGAGGGGGGAAAAAGCTGGAATAGATCTGGGACTAAGCACCAACAGAATTGATTTCAGCTAGCTGGAATGTTATCAGGTTTGCAGTATATTCTGTGTGTGTTGATGGACTGTAGTGTGCCACTGCTAGGTCTCCTACAGAGTATGACCGTCAGGTCTAGAAGAGGAACAGAGTGAAATTTAAATGTGAATGTGACTTTTTATGTACATGTAAAAAAAAAATCTTGTTTTACTTGGATTTTTCATAAAAATCCCAAGATTTTTCTTTCTTATAGTTCTCTCATTTAAAGTCATGATACCCTTGCTTTGTCCAGTGACCCAGAATTGTTACTTAAATAGTGTTTTAACAATGATTGGTGAAACCTTCTGCAGAGCTGAATCAGAAATGCTGTAATATTGTCTATAGGGCAAAAGGAGTAGAAGTGACAATGAAGTACTAACAGACAGCCTTTGTGTGATGTGGTGTGTGTCCTGCAGTCTTTTAGATAGCCCTCAAAATAATGGGTAATATGATAATTAGAAATATTAATTAAAAATGGCTGGAGCATTTGCATGAACAAGGAAACAAAGCATGCTCATAAGACATGCTTCTCCAACCTAATGTGAAAGATGCCTTTAATTCTGATGGGCGATGGGAAGTTACA
Source organism: Stictonetta naevosa (assembly GCA_011074415.1). Lineage (NCBI taxonomy): Eukaryota > Metazoa > Chordata > Aves > Anseriformes > Anatidae > Stictonetta > Stictonetta naevosa. Next base: position 5,624,680 of record CM021708.1, on the reverse strand, counting down.
CACACACACACACACACAGTGGTTTAATATGCTAATTTTTCCATGAAATTTAATGTACTCAGAGCTTGCATAGTAAGAAGTACTTTTAGCCACTGACAGCTTGAATAAAGTTGTATTGAGATTGATTTAGCTTCTTATATTGGAGCTGAAAGACTGCCTCTCACAGACTGTACATAACTAGAGATTGTTTTGTGGGGGAGAAAAAAACACACAAAGAAAACAAGGGAAGAAAACCAAAGCAAACAGCCTAGTGCACAACTGCAACCTGCTGTTGGAGCACTCAGCTTTGCAGTTCTTGCAGTTCCTGAAACTGTGTTTGAAGGGAATAATAATAACAACAATAATAGTATCAAATTACAGATTTTTTTTTTTAATGTACTTTTGGTCTTGGAAGTTCAGAATATTTTTCTTTCAGCACTGACTTTAAAGTTCCCAGCATGATTTGGTATGTTAACCATAGCCTGAAAAAGCAGCTGAACATGTGCTTAACATAAGCTTGTCTCATGTAATTAACCATTTTGTTGGATTATAGCCAGACAGTTCATCAAGGTGTAGAACTGACCTTTTGCATGGCACGCACTGTCTGAGTATTTTGTACTTATTTGTATTTTTTTCCCCTCTGGAAGATTATAGTAGACTTCTGGAAAGCTGGACAAATAGTTTATGATGTTGTAGGAAATGCCAGTTAAGTATTTGTGCCATTACTATCTGTTATGTTCACTTTAATTTCTAATCTCCAACTATATTGTAAAGGAAAAGTAATAATAACTGTAGCTGAAATTGGTTTCTTCATGTTGGACGAGGCTGATGTTCATTTACAGATGGCTAAAGCTCACAAAATAGTCTGTCTTTATAGACTAAAAATATTGGAAACTTATTCAAGAAAAAATGAATCTGTTAAAAGATCATTTTAAAGCTTCTTATGGTAATTACTTTAAAGTGATCCAAACCAACAATTGTGCTTTAATGAAAGAAAATGAGAGACTAGAGATGGGGGTGGGATTTCTTTATTTGCTGCAGTTTCTCTCTAAAACCTACAAATTTGTTGTAAGGTCTAGATGAGACATTAGGCAGACGAAAAGCAATGGAGATTCAGAAAAGGGTTTTGATGGTACTGGAATATCTGCTGGAGATTGGCCCAAGGCCTTGTACAGTTATTTCCAGATGTAGTAATCAATGCCAATATAATAGCTTCTTTTCAATATTTAACAATGAATAGTTTCATATTTCACAAAACTGAACGGCAGTTGAATTATATTGTTTGAGGTGTGCCATCTAATGTCTGTTGAAGAGCCTGAGTTAGCAGGTGGGACAGGGAAAATAAAAATTAAAGGTTGCGGTAATGCTGATGGTACTGTGAAAATGGCTGTCGGTTTTGCCACTGATTTTCCTAAATTCAGCACTTCAACTAGCATTTTTGGATTTTAGTGGCTTGATTTGGAATTCTTACCTGGACAGAGTTTCACTTCAATCGACCGACCTGTTGTGTCTCCTGTGAGAGGCCGGGCTCTTTGTGCCACGTGTGAGAGGCCAGCCAGGGCTTGGGGCTCTTCGTGTGCTCTCCTCTCCCTCCTTGTGGGTGGGGAGGCTTCCTGGGGGCATAACTGCTATGGAGAAGTAGAAGGGAACCTAAAAACTGTAGCTTATAGTTAGTTGATATCCTGGTTCTTGGTGCATGTAGTAACTGGGATTTTAATGTAGTTGTTTGAATGGAGTATTTACTCAGCATATTAAGAGATGAATGATTATTTGAACTGAACTTTGTCCCTAGGGTGTGTTTCAAAGTTTCATAAAGCACTTAATGGTTACTGATATGGCCATTAAATCAAGGTGATTTAAGTAGTAAAAGGTTACATTTTTCAATGACTTTATTTAGACTGCTTTCACCCGAGAAGGTGGAATGTTGATGAATGTGCAAGTGTGGCACTCGCACTATATCCTTTTTCAGATTTTAAGATTGCAGTGAATACATCTTCATTTTTATTCTGTGTTCAGATTCAGAATTGTTCTTGAAATAGAAGACTGACTAATATACTAGTTGCACTGCTGATGAGCACTTGGCAATTCCTCTGGGTGTAGAGTGCAGATGCGTGATGTGTTTAACACGTATACGAGTCCAGCCAATTTCAGTGCCCTTAACTCTGTGTGAAATGGGAGTGCATTACAGCTGTGGCACTGCTGTGGTGGTGCAGTGATGTAAATCATGCCCTGATGCCCATATTGTGAGAGAACTGTATGCAGGAAGGGTGGGAAGGACCACAGAGGTGAGGTAAAACCTTACATGTTTGTGTATCAAGAGGATGGAGTCAGGAATTAAACCTGTATCGGTACTGCACATTGCCTGATCTAATCATGCTACTCAAAGGAGGAGTTATGTGAGGATGGATTGAAATTCCTTCTCAGAACTCATGCTTTTATAAGTCAGAAATCATTTTTTTTTTTTTTCTCTGGCCCAAATTAACTAATTTAGTAGTGTCAAGACCTAGACTTAAAACTATATTTTAGTTAGGATATTTTTCCTTATCCTAATTATTTCTAAAGAGAAAAAGTAGTTGTAATTTGTAATTGAATTGGCTGAAACACTTATCAGAAGAACAGTAAGATTTGGATGTGTAATTATGATGTAGTACAGGAATAAAAATTAGATGGAACTTCGATTTTTAGCTGTGTGATGGTGAATAATTTGCTGCAGAAAGACATTGGAAACAATAGTTTTAATAAAGCTATTAACTACATTTTTGGAAAATTAAGGTGTTTTCTCACATGGTTGTGAAGTAAGGCTGAGAAACAAAAGGCATGCACCAAAAATAATTGAATATATGATATAGAAATGGTCAGGGAGGATAAGGTAAATTAAAAGGGTTTATTTTCTAAGTCTGGAATGAGCAGTAACATATTGCTGGTGACTTCTTTTGATTTTTTTTCTCCATAATTTAGTCTGTCATGTGTTCTAAATGCTGAGGAACATTCTACTTCCCCATTACATTTTCCTTCAAAGTTTTTATATTTTCACCCATTCCCGCTTCTCAAAATTGTAAAAGGAAGACATGAACATCCCTAAGTAAGGACTTGCATACATTGTTTAGGTCATGTGTCTGTTTTCTCTTCTACATTAGTCTTAAGGCACCGTACTTCTGACAAACCAGTAGGACTAGTTTTTTTTTTTTTTTTTTTTTAATATTTTTGTTGTTTGTGCTAATTTGAAATAATGAGCTTATTAACGCTATGTGCTTGACAACTGTGACAGATTACTTTTTTGGTGATGAAATTGATCTTCCCTCCCTCCTCCCCCCCCAATCTCTTTTACAGGCACACTTTCTGGTAAATTGGAAAAGAGATAAACACTGATTAACTTCCTGCAGTAATTTAGGCTTCTTATTTTTTGGCTTATTAAGTTAATTGCTACCCTTCTGACTGGGTTCCAAGCCATTTTTCTCTGACTTTGACAAGCTGAGTTATGTCCTTCCTCCAAGGAAGGAGGGCTCTGGTCTGCTAGAGAAACTGATTCCTTTCAGGGCATTTTCATTTTTCTTGAAATGACTTTGGGAAATGTGCAAGTATCTGCGTTCCTAAAGGTTCTCAACTGGCATGCTATTTTCAACAAGATGAATTTAAACAGCATTCTTAGGTAATACCTCCTTCTGTCTTCATCTTTCTGCCCCAGAATCAGGCATGCAAATTGGGAATCTGAAACACTAAGCGATGAAGCACTGAGTGTGTGTGTGGGGGGGGAAAAGTCACCGTTGGCTTGTTATAGAAAAATGAAAATGTTATTAATTCTACGTAGGAGCTACTAACCTGTAGAACTATTGAGAATTAGGTCTCTTAGATGCCCATTCATAGTGGTGTTTGTATAGCTTTTGGACTAGGAAAGATGTGGAAAGGTTAGAGGTTTTAATCACCCTACAAGTTGTCTGCAGTAATGAATTTACTTGTCTCTTATACTGAAAAAAGAGACTTTATGTTTCAAGAGCTATTCTACTGTGGAGTAGATAATGTACTGAGATTTTTTTATTATTATTTTTATTTTTTAAACACCACCACCACTGTCCATTTGCAGTTTGCCTGTTGCCAGGCCAATGACTGTAGTTACTGTAACTACAAACCAAGGACTTTTTTGGTTCATCTGTTTTAAAGAGCTTTGCTTTCCAGAAAGAATCAGTTCAGAAGAAATAAATGGGCTACTTGTTCCTGAGGTCTTGTTTATTGTAAAAACAATAAAGGACACCTTTTTCCCCCTCCCTGTGCTCCCCCCAACCTTTTTCACTCTAATTCATAAAAGAATATTACCGTTGGCAACCTCTCCGGTGCTTCAAATACCTACGTTTGAGTTAGAGTGGTGGGAGCTGATAAGCAACTCTGGAGATCTGCCAGCCAAATGATCTCTGATTTTTTTTTTTTTTCCCTTCCATCTGTTGTACGTGTGCTGTCTCTGTGCTAGATAAAGGCCCTTCCCAACAGATAGATTATCTTCATCCCTGGAGAGAAGCAGCCAATTCCATTAATTTTTCCTGTTGCCTTTGCCAGTGAAATCAAGTGTTGCAGTCAGAAAAGCAATCTATTTTTGAAAATTATTTTTAATAAATGTATCCGTCATATTATTTTAAGAGGTTATTTACTTCGTGTTCCATTTATTCCTGACTGACCTCTTTCATGTTAGCTCCTTTTGAAACATCAAAATATATCTCATGCTATTGAGTGGATTTCATTCTTTTCTTACCGTGGACTGTGATCATGGTACCACATGGAATCACAGAATGGCAGAGGTTAGAAGGGACCTCCGAAGATCATCTAGTCCCATCCCCCTGCTGAGCAGGGTCACCTAGAGCACGTTGTGCAGGATGCATCCAGGCAGGTTTTGAACATGTCCAGAAAAGAAGACTGCAGAGCCTCTCTGGGCAGCCTGTTCCGGTGCTCTGTCACCCTCACGGTAAAGAAGCACCCTCTTGTATTCAGCTGGAACTTCCCGTGCTTCACTTTATGCCCGTTGCCTCTTGCCCTGTCGCTGGGCACAACTGAAAAGAGACTGGCTCCAGCGTCTTGGCACCCTCCCCTCAGATATTGATACACACGGATGAGGTCTCCCCTCAGTCTCCTCTTTTCCACGCTAAACAGGCCCAGCTCTCTCAGCCTGTCCTCGTACACCAGGTGCTTCAGTCTTCTAGTCATCTTCGTAGCCCTCCTCTGGCCTTGCTCCAGTAGCTGCATGCCCCTCTTGTCCTGGGGAGCCCAGAACTGCGCACAGTGCTCCAGGTGGGGCCTCACCAGGGCTGAGCAGAGGGGCAGGATCACCTGCCTCGACCGGCTGGCAACACTTCCTAAGGCACCCCAGGATCCTGGTGGCCTTCCTGGCCACAAGGGCACATTGCTGGCTCATGGCCAGCCTGCTGCCCACCAGGACCCCCAGGTCCCTTTTTGCAGAGCTGCTCTCCAGCAGGTCAGCCCCCGACCTGTACTTGTGCTCGGGGTTATTCCTCCCTAGGTGCAGGACCTTGCACTTGCCCTTGTTGAACTTCATGAGGTTCCTTTCTGCCCAGCCCTGCAGCCTGTCGAGGTCCCTCTGAATGGCAGCACAGCCCCCTGGGGTATCAGCCACTCCTCCCAGCTTTGTGTCATCAGCAAACTTGCTGAGGGTGCACCCTGTTATATCAGCCAGGTTGTTGATGAATAGGTTAAAACAACAGTCAAACCAGTACTGACCCCTGTCGCAGTACTAACCCCACATGGTTAGGTAGCTGAGAGAATTTGGCACTGCTATGCCATTGTTCTGAAAAAAAAAAGGGAGGCAATCTTTCTTGTTTTTATTTTTGTATTCCATTTTCTGAAATGGGAGTTATTCATCAAGGTAAAGTGATGAAATGTTATGTAGAAAGAAATGAGGTTGGTTACTTTGTTTTACTGCTTTCAATGTGGAAGAGCTGAGACCCATTTTCTTTATATTTTTATAGATGTCTTGGAATATTTTCCCTAGGAAAACCTGTTTGTTTACTATTAAGTTTTGATATGGTCAGGTTTCCTGATATGCCTTTGCATTTAGTGGTAGAAAATAGAAAATGCATTGCATGTGACTTGCCATAGCTAAATGGCTGAAAAATTCACTAGTGAAGCAAGTTTTGAGTGTTTTGTCTTTCTGTCAGGAAGGAAAAATGTGGCTATCATTGCTGCAATATGGTAATGTTGACCTTTTATTGACCACTGCACTATCAAACTTTTTTTCATGATCACAATCAAAGCAAGCTTTGCAGCAAAAGAATTTGCTACTTGTGCTGAGAACCTTTAGCCTGCTGCCAACACTGCAGTCTAAATGAAGGGGGTTGCAGAGATATGCACCATAGTTATGTATATTATATAGAGAGATTCATATAGATGTGAATTCCATTCAGTAGGAAATAAATATTTTTATCTGGTTTCCCCCCACCCCAACTGATACCAGTTTGCTTTATTCTGCCATGATTTAGCTTATGTTTTGGTGTACCACATTAAGCCAAAATATTGTTTGCGCACAAAACACAATGAGTTAGAGATGTGAGAGCAGCACCTGGTAGCCCCCCACAAAATACAGTGAAAGGTGAATCCCACATGGCAGCATGCTGCTCCCAGAAGCCAGGCTAGTGCCTGTTCGTAAAGTTGCCACTTCCCATCTCATCTGTCCGGATGTGTTCTTGCCCATCCCTGGAGCTTGCAACAAAGCTACTAAAAAATTACTGTTTGAGCAAAACAACGTGTAGAACAGGATCTTGGCTCTAGATGGTGCCCTGCAGCATTTTTGGCTGACTTTTCAGCATTGAGTTTTAGGAAGAGGACGATGTTTCTAAAATAGGTGAGAAACTGGACCATGTCAACTTGGCAATAGCTGCTAGGGTGTGGGGGTTGTTTTTTTCTCGTTGTGTAGATCGCATAATTTGCATTAACTTTACATCACTCTTTCTAAAACTGCTGTCACATAGCAGTTTCCCCACTTTGCCACTGAAAAGATGGTCAAGAATTACTCAAGGCTCTGGTTGTTCCTGGGGCAGAGATATCTGTACTGGAATTAAGATTTTCAACCTCAGAGTATAGGAAGCTTGCAGAAGTGGTATGATGTAGTGCTATGGCTCTGTATTATTCTGGTAACTTCTTGTAGAAGTAGATGCTAAGGGAGGCATGTGTGTAAGTAACATGCATTATTTTTCTGGTGTTCAGTGAAGAGAGGGCTTGTAGTTGACCAGATCTAAGTGGGAACTTTAACGTGGTGCGGTGTGGTATTTTCTGAAGGTTGATTATAAAAAAAAAAAAAAATAGTTTTTCTTGTTTCTGTCTGTCTTCAGGGGATATTTTGAATATTTCTGCTTCTCCTTCTCTCTTGTCTAAATGGATGGCACATACTGTACTGCCTTCTGTGTTCAGAAAAACAGGTGATGAGGAATGGCTCAGCTCATCCTGCCTACACAGCTATTCATTTTAATTGAAATTCAGCCGATTCTCTCTACTTTCTGTATGACTTGTGTAAATGTCTGACTTTAATTTGACCTCCTGGAATGTGAAGGGATTTAGACTTCAGTTAACTGTTTGTTATCTTTTGTTGCTATCTTTCCTGCAGGGTATGGGGAGTGGGAACTGGTGAACCGCTTCTATTGCAGAAACACCTGTTTGAGCTCAGATACAGAGCTGGGTGTAACAGGCCTCAGCTTCTTCTCTGTGAAGCATGAAATGAAAATAATGGTAGATTTATAATAGTTAAGAGGAACTAACTGGCAAGAAGACAGCCATTTATTATACCTATGGTAATTGTAAATCTGAACTTCGATATAATTTAAGTAAAATAGTATCTTACTTGGATCCTCAGGATGTGTGCTCTAGAGACTTGAAGTGCACCATTTTTTGAATACCTTTTCAGGTACTGTTTCCAGTATGCAGCCCTCATGGAACCATTTTAAAGATTGATCTTGTCTAGCTTGCAGTGGCCTTGAGGATAGAAGGGCTGAAGCGTAAGACTTTTGTTTAACCCAGACCTGGCGGTGACTGAGTGAATGATAAAGGGGAATGCCTTAATCAATTGTCAAACTTGGTGAGGGAAAGTAGGATAACTATGGATAAGGATAAGGATATGGATAAGGACACTATCATAAAAATATCATTCTCGTCTTTTAAAATGTTGATCAGTTCACAAAGGTCATAAAACAAGAGTAAAGGGATGCATCTGTGTGTGAACAAAAGACAATGTCTTTTCACTAATAACATCTCTTCTTTTGCATGTTGAAGTGGTCCTGCCTCTGTCAGAAGAAAAATTAAAATTGAGAGCTGGTTTCCATTTTAAAGGGAGAGAGATAGGACATAGAAACCAAGTGAAACTCTTGGGAGCCTACTGAAGGCCAAGAATTAAAAAGCAGATTCCAGAAAAAGTAAGAACTTGTGACTTTAGTCAACTAGAAACCAGTCTGGTAGCAAAATACTAAATCTGGAAGGACTGCCCTTCCAGAAGAGGTACTTATCAAAAACAAAAAGTGAAAATGCACCAAAACGAAAACGAACTCCAGAATACAAACAAACAGAACACCACAAAACCACCACAAGGGAAAGAGGTGTATACTGCAGTTTGGGTTAATTCTGTTCAGCTGACTCGATATAGTTAAATTCAGTAGTGAAACAAACTGAAGTTTATCTAGGTGAAGTTCTGAGGAATCTTTCTCATACTGAGAGGAGACATAAAACTATAGGATACCAATGTAATGATGTGCAAATAACATAGAAACAAATGCATTCTGGGACATCACATAGATGCCTGGGCACTTCAACATTAGGGCAACCAGACTGTGGGAGAAGAACCTAGTCAAAATACATGCTATGTTGTGCAACTGTGCAAAAATGCTTGATGTGGCCAGAGGCTAAGGTAGGGTAGGCAGTGTTAAGGTGACAGCAGTGAACTGAAGGCTGAATGGATGTAATGGCAGCTGAGAGGATACCCAGTGTGTCATGTTCCCTAGTGGGAATGGCTGTTTAGAGTGATTAGGTCTCTCAAGTTAATTGGCAGATGTATGCTTGAATTAGTTCCTCAAGAAAAGAAAGATCAAAGCACACAAAATGTGAAAATTCTCTCTCCACTCCTTTTCTGGCACCTGCTTACAAGACATGAGCACTGAGACATGCTAAATCTGAGCCTGTATGAGAAAACTGACCAGGTAAGATGTGTGATGCTAGAGAATGGAGAACTCCTGGGACTGCCTCAGCAAAATAATGGCCCACGGTAGTAACATTTAGCAAATAACCTCAGTCTTTTGCCATCTTGGAGTTTTAACGTCAGCAACAAGTCCTCTAAATGGACATGAGCATAAATTGTGAGTGCGTGGCAAGGGCCTTCTTGAGGTATTTGGGAAAGCTGTTAGCCACCAGAAACAGCTTGCTGCTTCACCTGACTTCCAGTTCTTGTCCGTCTGTTATTGCAGGGTATGCACTGTTGTTTTGGAGAGAAGTGCTGCAGTGATGAAAGCAGGTTCCAGGTTGCTTAGTGTGTGAGACAATGACTGCTTATTGTCATCAAGCAAATGGGAAAGCTTTTGAGAGCAATGATTCAAACAGATTGCATTTGTTTGCCCATGTGTACTACTGCCATATGCCAGAAAGGAGTTTAACCATTCAATTGTGTAGTAGTCTCTCCTCTTCAGTTAGATATCTTTCTGTTTTCAAATAGTTTCCTTAAAGCTTATCACATGCTTTAGAAAAGCTATTTGATAAATAGTTGTTCTCAATGCTCTCCAGACTGTACAGATGTGCTTGGGAGCGTGTACTTTGTTAGTGGAATACAGAAATCACAAAGAAACCTGTGGTTGCTGTACAACAATATCTGTAGTGCTGTTTCTGACAGTATTTATTTTTAGAATTTATTGTGATTGATGTATTTGGTGACTATTGTTAGTGAAATATTTTAAGTAAGCATTTGGAATATGAAAGTATTTTTAAAGTATAGCTTGATTCTTTAATTTTAAGTATTCATATGGAGATAGACACAGACACAGAATTTCTAGGTTGGAAGAGACCTCAAGATCATCGAGTCCAACCTCTGACCTAACACTAACAGCCCCCACTAAAACATATCCCTAAGCTCTACATCTAAACGTCTTTTAAAGACCTCCAGGGATGGTGACTCCACCACTTCCCTGGGTAGACTGTTCCAGTGACTAACAACCCTTTTGGTAAAGAAGTTCTTCCTAAGATCCAACCTAAAACTCCCCTGGCGCAACTTAAGCCCATTCCCCCTCGTCCTGTCACCAGGCAGGTGGGAGAACAGACCAACCCCCACCTCACTACAGCCTCCTTTAAGGTACCTGTAGAGAGCGATAAGGTCACCCCTGAGCCTCCTTTTCTCCAGGCTGAACAATCCCAGCTCCCTCAGCTGCTCCTCGTAGGACTTGTTCTCCAGGCCCCTCACCAGCTTCGTCACCCTTCTCTGGACTCGCTCAAGCACCTCCATGTCCCTCTTGTAGCGAGGGGCCCAAAACTGAACACAGTACTCGAGGTGCGGCCCCACCAGAGCTGAGTACAGGGGGAAGATCACCTCCCTAGCCCTGCTGGTCACACAGTTTCTTATGCAAGCCAGGATGCTGTTGGCCTTCTTGGCCACCTGAGCACACTGCTGGCTCATATTCAGCCGACAATCAACCATCACTCCCAGGTCCTTCTCTGCCTGGCAGCTTTCCAACCCCTCATCTCTCAGCCTGTAGCTCTGCTTGGGGTTATTGCGCCCCAGGTGGAGGACCCGGCACTTGGCCTTGTTGAACTTCATGTAGTTGACCTCAGCCCATCGGTGCAGCCTATCCAGATCCTCCTGCAGAGCCTTCCTACCCTCGAGCAGATCGACACACGCACCTAACTTGGTGTCATCTGCAATCTTACTGAGGGTGCACTCAATGCCCTCATCCAGATCATCGATGAAGATATTAAAGAGGACCGGCCGTAGCACCGAGCCCTGGGGAATGCCACTAGTGACCGGCCTCCAGCTGGATTTGACTCCATTTACCACGACTCTTTGGGCCCGGCTACCCAGCCAGTTTCTAACCCAACGAAGCGTGCACCAGTCCAAGCCAAGAGCAGCCAGTTTCTTGAGAATGCTGTGGGAAACGGTGTCAAAAGCCTTGCTGAAGTCAAGGTAGACCACATCCACAGCCTTTCCCTCATCCACCCAGCGCGTCACTTTGTCATAGAAGGAGATGAGGTTTGTCAAGCAGGACCTGCCTTTCATAAACCCATGCTGACTGGGCCTGATTGCCTGCTTGCCCTGCAAGTGCTGCGTGATGACTCTCAAGATAATCTGCTCCATGAGCTTCCCTGGCACTGAGGTCAAACTGACAGGCCTGTAGTTTCCCGGGTCAGTCCTCCGGCCCTTCTTGTAGATGGGCGTCACATTTGCTAGCTGCCAGTCAACTGGGATCTCCCCCGATAGCCAGGACTGTTGATAAATGATGGTAAGCGGCTTGGCCAGCTCCTCTGCCAGTTCTCTCAGTACCCTCGGGTGGATCCCATCTGGCCCCATCGACTTGTGCACATCCAAGTGCCGTACCAGGTCACCAACCATTTCTTCGTGGATAGTGAGGGCCACATCCTGCTCCCCATCCCCTTCCACCAGTTCAGGATACTGGGTATCCAGAGAACAACTGGTATTGCCGCTAAAGACTGAGGCGAAGAAGGCATTAAGCACCTCCACCTTTTCCTCATCTCTTGTAACTAAGTTTCCCCCCGCATCCAGTAAAGGATGCAGCATATTTTTCTATATCCCCCTGGTATTTATTCTTTGTTCTAATCAGATACAACTTTTCTTATCATAGGTATTATTGTTTTGATACTGAGAATATAAAATCTGATGGATTGCTTTGTTTCGACTTCCTTAGCTGTAACTTCTGCCTGAGATTGCTTCAGATTCAATGAAACACAAATGATGTTTAGAACCGTATAGAGGAATGTCACTGCTGCGAACAATGTGATTTTCCTCTGCACTTCTCCTCTGTGCATGGAAACCACCCCCAGCCTGCAGAAATTGCCCTGATGAGAGTTCCTTGGCTGCTGAAGACCTAATCGCATACCTTATCCCATGTTAATTAAGAACATCTAAAACAAATCACTCAGAAACATTCTAGCTCAGGTATTCTTCTTTTCTTCTTTTCAGATTCTAAAAATGTTTGTTATAAATAAAAATAATAAAAAATAATAAAAAATTAAAATAGTTCTGCTTCCTTAGTGATTTTTCTCTCCATGCCTCCCACCCCCCTGATACATTAGGAGATATTTTAAAGATCTGGCAACATTAAATAAATAAATAAATAAAAAATTTTAAAAAAAGGCTTAAATTCCTTTCTATAGAATATTGAAATTTTCTGTTAGAATTTAGAATTATTTTCATGCAGAGACTGCAGAAACCTCCTATATGTCAGAATGAAAGAAAGCTTTCCCCTTTCCCCCGAAAAAATGTGTTTTACATACTGGCTTTACTGAGGTATGAAGTGTTAATTGAAAGTTAGAATTTGAGGTGCTTATGACAGGCATTTAGATACAGTGGTGATGAATGTTACATAGTATGCACGTATACAGATGCTGATGTGAAGGTTTTTGCCACTTCTGGTACCCCTTCTTTCCACCGTTTGGGGGGGGGGGGGGGGGCCCGGATATCAGTGAAGGCTGAGTTGCTGCTGCTGTCCATCAGTTGGAAAAAGCTTGGTGTTGATACTGGGGTAGTATTACCCAACATCCTGGATTTTGACAGAATGAGCAGTGACAGGGGTAGAGGTGGTGGTGACTATTCTTCTGTGAACAATAAAGGAATTGATTCATCTGACTAGAGGCACACTGACAGGAACATAATTTATATCTCTTTGCTTATATTTCTAGTTACACTGAAGAAAAAGAATATTTTCAACCCGGGTATGATGTAGGAATTAATTTGTTTAATATGTGCTTAGCTCAGTAGTTCTAAAAAGCTCGTCTTGGGACAGGAAAGATTTGCCACCATTTTAGTCCTCAAAACTGAAATGGTGGTGAAGATACCATGCTGAGATTTTTTCTTTTTAATGTGATTCATTAAAATCACCTGTTTTGGGAGGTTTCATTTCTTGGACTTATGAAAAATCTTTAGTTGAATTTCCATTTAGTTGAATACCATTGTATTTTTGTAAAATCCCTTTAGTACTATATTTTCATCTTGTTCACTAACAATTCCTGTCAGAAAATGGGGCAAAAAGCACCTGAAGTCTTCCTTGCCTTTTCCAAATATGTGTTCTGGTAATTATATCATTTGGGGTTATACAGCGTAAGCTCAGCAACTGGTGAATGTTACAGATAGTCTCACCTAAACAAACAAGATGTAATGGAGAACTTCTGTATTTTAAGATTCACTGGCTTCAATACTTGGATTCATGTAATGTATTCCTGTAAAGTCATCTTGTGCATCTTTGAGGAAGAAAAACCAAAACCATTAATTTGGATAGGATTATCCAAAAAAGGTTTATTGCAAAGTTCGCTAACTTGGAGGCTAACTGGAATCATGACTCTATTGACAATGCTTGACAGTTGAATATATTTGATGTTTCAATAAAACCATAACAGGATTATGGGATAACAGCTTCACTTAAGTACGTGCTCTCGTGCTGTACTGACTAGCTGTAGTGATGTACTTTGGCTTAAATCGGCAGCTATCAGATGCGATTACAGATTTACTAGTGCTAGTGGAAAACTGAGTTAACGTTCACTAAGTTCTGTGTGTTTTGCCTCACAGGTTACATTTTTGTCCCTATCTTGGCATGGGGACCATGCTAATAAACTGTTTTGTACAGGTTGTAAAACTTAAGTTATCTGCAGATCCCAGCAGAGGCATGGTTTCTATGAAGTGTAACAGGTTGTGGCTCTACCTATCCTGTGTATGAAATGTCTATAGATTCTTGTTTTATGTGAAATTGTAAGCCTTTGTTGTTTTAAGGCATTGCCTCATCTACTAGATTAGCCACTTGATAATATTCTGCTGTTATTCCAAGATCTTTTTCTTCCTGGACAAATGCTGTAGAGGCCAGCAAGAGAGGCTCACCAGGAAAATAAAGCTATAATATATTTTCAAGTGTGTGTTATTACTACAACTGTTAAAATTTTAATTTACAGATTTATCATAAAATTCAAGAAGTTTTATGCATTTTTGTCATTCATTATTGCTTGGTAGAGCTTCAGCGAAGTTAATGCTGGATATTAATGCAGTCTGTTATTTGTATGACAAGTCTTTTTAAAAAGTTGAAAGACTTGTCTGGATATTCTTGTTACTTATTTTCCTTTTTGTTGTTGTTGTTTCCTTTTTGTAAGGCTGATAAATTGTATATTTAAACCTAGATTATTCTGGGAAGTTAGAACTTTGCTCTTTCATATGTTTTAGGAAACCAGTGCTTGATCCACTAAACACTTTCCTACTTGAAATTTTATAACATGTTTTGTGGTTTTCTTCCGTGTTCCTTTATGTGTTCATTTCCTAAGGTGATTTAGACGTTGCTGTTATGACTGCAGTCAATTAAGTAATTTGTCATGTCAAGCTTTTTTTTTTTTTTTTTTTTTTTTTTTTAAATGCAGGCATTGTATTTACTCTCCTTCTGGATGCCACAGCACTGTTCTTGCATGCTTAAAAGAGATTAGTCCTTTTGTGGTATGCACAAAGCATCTTTCAGTCCTTCCCCACTAAGAAATAATTTAGCTGTAGGCTTATTCCTTTCTCTGTCTAAGCCTGCTGGCTCCAAACCTGTGTAGAGGAATGTGTTTGTATGGCTTCTTTCTAGGGGTGTAGAGAGGGTAAAACTTTCCTGTCTTTTCCTGACAGCCTTGTCAGATTCATCTTTCCCCTCTTGCTTTTACTGGAACCTATTTCCCTTCACAAGCTCAGGTGACATTTAGGGCATGCTGAGAACTGCAGACTGGCTTTGATGAAAATTTCAGGAATTTGAAAGTATTTGAATTTAAATATTTCAGGGTGAAAGGTCAACACTATTTTGCTAGGAAAATCATGAACACAGAGATTTTTCTGGTCTTCTGACAAGACTGACAATTCTGACAACCGAATTATAGGATTTAAATTTTGACAAGTTTTTTTTCTTAAATTTATTTAAATTGTGCTTTTCTTTCTCTCATTATCAATGAAATTAGAGGTGCCTTGTTACATTTAGCTTAAATATTTTTTTTTAGTTTCATATTTTGTCATTTTGAAGTGTCAAATATTTGTCATATTTGATTGTAGTGCCAGGCGTTGTGTGTAATTTGTATTTGTGTGTAATTTGTACCTGATTCTTTGTATGCAATCTGATATGTGGCTTTTTCCCTTCTTGCTTTACCCTTTAGACTGTACACTCTGTTTTCTGTGCCTCCCCTTACTTCATCACCACTCTACTAAATTTTTGAAATTTTAAAGCACGTTAGGGTTATACTCATGTTAAGTTAAACTTGCTGGTGTGTTTCCCTGAGTTCAGCTGATATGGCTGTATGGAAAGTAAATAAAGGGAAGAGTCTAGGATCTCTCACTAGATTTTTCCCTCCCACTCTTCTGCCTCTGTTTTTTCAGCTTTTGTTTTAATCTTTTGCAATGAATAGTATCAGCAGAGCCACGGTCCTCACTGAAGACCGTGAGATTTCTGTCAGACTCAGTTGTTTTGATGTCAGCTTAATTTTTCTCCCTTGTTTCCCTACACTGAAAGTGTTTTTCCTGTATGTTTCCTCATTTCTAGTAGACTTTGTTAAAAATAACATCCATTTGTTGAAGTTCCTGTTGTACCTGTAAGACATACTGTCTGTTTGCTATACGTTGCTTTTTCCCAGTTTGCATAGACTTTACATCAGTCTTTTTCATGATTCAGGACACAAGTTTTAACCTATGTATTCTCACAAACTGTATACAAAACAGTGTGTGTGTACAATAACTATCCAAAATGGAACCATTGCAAACAGCAGGGGAATGTCACATTTCAAAGCCAGAATGAAGTATTCCTGTCATCTGCCAGGCTTTGTTCCTGAGTAATATTCTGATACCACTTACAATAAATACACTGAATGAACAGTGGAAAAAGTGAAAATTCAATTTCAGAAAATTCTACAATTACCCTTTGACTTTACTAGAAGATGAGAATTTTTTTCCAAATTAAAATGGTTAAAAAAGACACCAATCAAATGACATAGGTGCTCAAAAAGGATAAGCAACCACTGAGAGGACTGCTGTTGACACATCAGATAACTATTAAAAACGTGAGTTCCAGATAAGTTCATGAACACAAATATGTGAAAGCTCCTAACCTCAGATGTACAGTGGTAACTATGATACATCCTAGAGTGGTATTCTATACCCTTCTGGCTATATTCACTGCCAAGTTCTAATGCCTGTGAAGTTGAACATCAGAGTGATAACACTATTGTCACAATTCCTGCTGTGAAGCTATGGGAAAAGATTGTCAAACATAATAGTTTGTATTCAGTCAGGTACTAGGTGCTTTTTATGTGAAAATCTTGTTAGACCTTTATTTCTTTTTCTCTGTTTCTGGGATTCTAGAAGGGGAAAGCCCTAAAATATTCTGTGTACTTTAGGAAATTTAATTAATTTCACAGAGCTGAAAGTAAAAATTGATGGAAAGGAGCAAAGATGTGAGAAGCACAATTTAATTGTTCCTTATGTTGAGTTCCCAGCTTATCCAGTAAACACTTGCTCTTTGATCTTCAGGTTTACTAGATTAATCCCTGCTACTAGCTTTGCATGTGGTGACCATTGCTTGCGTCTCCGTTTTCAGTATTTGTAGTGTTGCAAAACAGAACCCTCTTTTTTTCCACTGAATTTTCATTTATGTCCCTGGCCAGAGCCCGTTACTAGTGCGGAATATTGCTTTCTCACCTGCTGTGCAGAATGGGCTGCAGGCATGTGTGGCACCTGTGCTCACACCAGCTGCCAGGATATCTGTATGTAATTTATGGTTATGACTGTGATGTGTAAACCCTTTCCTAACTTAGAAACCAACATCTCTTGCTCCATGCTCGTGCTCCATATCAGGATCTTTACCAATATGTTACACTTTATATTTTGGAATATACCTATTTTAAAGTTTTAGCAAACTGGTTTACTTGAAAGCTCCTGCCTCCTGACAGGTATTGCCTTAAAACCAGCTCCTGTATCCACCTGGAAGGAACCAGAAAAGTTTTCTCTTTCTACAGATCGGTTAGTAGTTGCCACAGTCACATAAACCATGAATTAATCCACAGATACTTCATATTCCAGATCTTTTTACATCAGGAGGAATTTAATTCTAATTATTTCTATTATAAAATGACTGTTGATGTTGATAATGACTTTCCTTCAACATAGAAATCCAACTGCACGGACTACAATGCTCTAACACATTGTATAAAAACACTTTTGAAAGAGATTTTCTTCTCTTATTAAATGCTGAATGATGCCATAATTCTCAATTTGCAGTTTATCGTCTTAAAAAGTCTGCTGAAGTTGGCCAACACTTCTGAATGTGCAATGTATATATGATTATTGTACAAAAGTTTGAATGTATTCTAGCAGATGTATATTTTAAATGAAGCACTATCATGGCATATTTTATTATTTTATTATTTTATTATTATTATTATATTAAATTGCAAGTGGTAAGAAGCACTTCGTTTGTGGTAACATGTCACATCCAGTAGGTACAAACTGGAAATAGTTAAGGCATAGCTAATTTTAGTTTCCTTATCAAAGGAACCAGAAAAAAATAGCTCAGTGGATATTGAAAACTTCTTAAGGTAATTCGGGTCCAAAACTTGACATAAATCACAAATGCTGTGTTGTAATTAATTTCAAAACTTTAGGGGAGCCTCCTATTTTAACTGCGTTCCACAGGGGCTGAAGCATGAAAGATCAACTTAAACAGTGGAACTAAGTTCCAACCCATTTGAACTAAATTGATTTTTAAATGGAGATTGCTGACTGAGGTTCTTAATGTGAATTTAGTGAGTTTGTATTTAATATGAACTGAGTAGATGACATTGCACTGCCATTGATAGAAATATTTGCCTTAAGGGAACTGATAATTTAAAAATAATGGCTTGAACTTTTTTTTTTTTTTTTTCACATTCTGGAAACAGCTGAGATTCAAGCTTCATTCATAGCAACAGTTGTGCTGTCTTTTTTTTTTTTTTTCTTCGTTAGAGTGACACTAGTCTTCTTATGTTGAAGGGCATCTAATCTGAGTTAATAAATCTATCATAATTAAAAATATACCATTGTACTTCCTAAATGACTTGTAACTAATGGACAAATGATAAAGAGGGCTCTAGGCTGTAAATTCAAAAGTCAGAAGCATATGTGCAGGGTAGGGGGAGGAAACAGACCTCTCTGATTTTTTGCCTCTGACAAAAGTTGAAGTGCCAAACATTGCTTAAATACCTACAGCTGTGTCCCATTGCAGGGAAGGTTTAGGTGTTGGACTGATACCATTGTGACAGATCCACTTCAAGATGCTTTTATATATAAATTAACTGTATTGGAATGGGGCTTTTCCTTGAAATTTGTTTATTTGGCAGTTTATATGAGTCAACAATAAGATGGTCTTGAATTGTCTATAAATACTATCTGCACTATCATATATATATATTTTCTGTTAATAGACGGTAATAATGAGCAGATGAAGAAAGACTATGAATTGTTATGACCCGTCAATCTAAGGAATTACAAGCCTTCTTGAATCTTGATTTTTGACAGCCCTAACTTGATTAATTTGAGAACCTGAGCCCTTGTTTTTTCTGTTTGAGAGTGGGCCAGAAAAAAATAAATTCTCCGTTGCTCTTGATCAGTTATAGCTTGTGTTAATCATGAAATTTATGTCTTTGTTTTATAGCTTCTTGATACTTACAGAAAAACCTAATTGTGTGTTACAGATTCCTAGGGACCTTTTGCTGTATGGCCTTGTGGAGAATTCTTGCAGGCTAATGTTTTCAACAAATGAAATTGTGTTTGTGTCAGCCTGCTGAAAGAAGAACTTTTAGTCCCTTACAGACAAAGCAGTGTAAATAGGTGCAAGCTTCGTAATGTTTCCCAAAAGGCAAAGTTGACATATTAGGGACACTTAGCTGATAATGGGTTGTTTGACATTAAATTGTGATATGCTTTGAAATCAGGTTCCATAGTTTTGGTTCTCTACAAGATATTAATCTACTTCAGAAAACTGTTGTCTCATGAAAATGAGTGGAGATGGTAATTGAGACCTCTGTCTGGTCAAAGCAGAATGATTTCTATCCGTAGGCTTATAAAGAAGGTGTCGTCTCTTTTGCCTAGTGAGTAAGAGAAATTAACAGATGATTTGGAGAAAGCTGAAGCATGTAATCTTTTTTTTTTTTTTTTTTTTTTTTTAGCCTATCCAGAAGAGATTATCTGTAATCAGATGCCTTATAGAATTTCAAAATAGTAATGCACACCTGAAGAAGAAAAGAACATGTTAGAAAATATTTAGATAATTTAAATGAATTTGACTTGGCTAGTCCCAATGGAAATGCTTTCTTTGCTATTTAAGGAATTTGTTGAAGTAATATATGATTTACTGCCACTTGACATAGAGAATTTGTTAGAAGGGCAACTTCCCAGAGAATTGGGTGGGGTGTGTGTGGGAATCAATATTGCTTTTCTTTGGAGGAAGTTAAGGGGGCTTAACTGGATATTTGCAAAGATGCCAGAAGAAGGTTTTTCAAAAAAAAATCAGTTTGAAAGTTTGTAGATGATGGGTTAATTAAATATTTGACTGATACTAGTGAGAACCCAGCTGCAATACTGCTTTGAAAGGCTAGCTGGAGTACCAGAAAAAGAAAAACACAAATATGTTGCTTTGGTAAGGCATTTGACATCATCCAATATAACACTTTCATAAGAAAAATGTGCTAAGTGAAACAACCGCTAAAGAATTACTTATTATCTGGGGGAACAGCCAGTTTTTGAAGAATATCCAGAGTTACCAGCTATTTGCTGCTTAATTGGGGTGGATCTTACAATAAAATGTCCTAGGCCTGATTCTACTCTTTTTAGTATTTTTATTAACAGCTTGATGCTGGAACAAAAAAAAACCAACACTGAACTTATAGTACTTCCAGGATGGATGGGGATGCAAGTATTTTGCAGGACAGTACCAGATTTAAAATTGATTACATGTAGGTGATATTAATCAAAACCGTTGAAAAACAAATCAAAAAGGAAATGTATGAATTACTACTAAAATAATAGTATTAACCTAAATTAAGAAGTAATCTGGTTAGTAGGCTAGTAGACAGAGAGGGAATTAGGGTTAGGATAGGATGCAGGATCATAGTGGACTGCAAAAAACAGCACAGTGCTCTTATAAAACTTTTAACCTGGGTTATTTGGAGTTGCCCTTTGTAAGATGCATCAGTTTTGAGCTCATCCATGGAGCTGATGAAGGCCCATGTAGCTAGCTTCTAATTTTGGGCACTACCCCGTGAAAACGTGGGAGAGAGAAAAGCGAAGGACAACTGTAGAGAGTACAGTGCACAGAAGAATAATAAAGCATTTGGGAAGGGTGATCTGTGGAAAAAGTAGAAGGAACTGGAAATGAAAACTATCAGCTGGCAACATGATTCTTTAAATATAAGTGTTGTGAAAAGAGGATGATGATCAGTTGTTCCTTGTGATCCAGTAAGCATAGCACAGAAAGTCATAATTGGATAAGTTTCCAAAGATTTAAGTGGGGTGGTGGTGGGGGAAGAGTTGAACAACACTTGAAGAATTGAAGCACTGGAGTAGGCGGCCTGTCAAGGCTGTGTGAAAGATTGTAACTGGGACTGGAGTCATCAGGCATGCTTTTCAAGTCTGCTATATTCTGCTCAAGCTGTGGGAAAGGACACTGAGGTTTCCTCTAGCCTATTGTCTTTTTCAGGTATAGGCAAATCTCACTTCATGTTTTCTGTACCCCACAAACTCACATGGTCTTGGTAGAGGAATCTAAGTCATAGAATATTCTGACTTGGAAGGGACCCACAAGCAGCATTGGGTCCAACTCCTGGCTCCACACAGAACCACCCTATGTCTGAGAATGTTGTCCAAATGTTCCTCGAACTCCAGCAGCTTGGTGCTGTGACCACGTCCCTGGGCAGCCTGTCCTAGTGTCTGACCACCCTCTGGGTGCAGAACCTTTCCCTGTCACCCAGCTTGACCATCCCCTGTCCCAGCTCTATGCCATTCCCTCAGGTCCTGTTGCTGTCCCCATAGAGCAGAGCTCAGTGCCTCAGCTGTAGGCTGCCATGAGGCCTTCCCTTGGCCTACTCTGCTCTGGGCTGAACAAACCAAGGGACCTCAGCTGGTCCTTATACATCTTGTCCCTAGAGCCTTCACCATCTTTGTTTCACCGTCTTTGTAGTCCTCCTTTGGACATGCTCTATCTTCTCTATCATTTTACTAGGCAGTGAGTGAAGTGAGACTGATAGGCCTGTAATTACCAGGGTCTTCTTTCTCACCCTTCTTGAAGAATGAGACAGCATTTGCCAACTTCCAGCCAACTGGGACCTCTCCAGATTCCTAAGACTGTTGAAAAATAATGGAGAGAGGTCTTGTGATGGCAACGGTCAGCTCTTTGAGTACCTAGGGATGAATCCCATTGGGCCCCACAGACTTATGTGCATTCATCTGGAGTAGCTTTTTGAAATGCTGCTGCGTCCCATGTTACTCCTAATGCCTTATTCTTGGAACTCAAAATGAGCTAACATAATGAGACTCTATCCACTTGAAGATTTTTGAGTAGGTTCATAATGCTGAGTAGAGAACTGTAGTTCCTTCATATGCATTGAAAGGTCAGAGGAGTGAGTACTGATACAGTCTTAAATTTAAATGGGTTGTTTCCAGGTATTAGAATCACCACAGGTGGAAAGAACAGATCTTCAGAGCTTGGGACTGAAGCATCAAATAACACTCTGACCCCTTCTGTAATTTAAAAGCTCAATGACTCCATATAACTTTTAAACTATATGCCTCACAACTACATATTTTGGAGCCTAGTTGTTTGAAGTTTTCAAAAGATGAACAATTTATGGTGGTTGTGGGGGGAAGGGGAAGAGAATAATTATGTACCACTTAACAGAACTCAAACGTTACACAGCATCAAAGGAAACTGCATTGCATTTCAGTTATGAAAATTAGTCTGAGTAATGAAAAGTATTTATATAGTGTTTTTGAGGAAAAGTAAGCTGAGGACTTATTTTTAATGTAAGTCTATTCTTTTCGAATAAGGTCTGCTAACAGCTCCTAACAACTTGAAAATCTTTGTTTTACTCAACAGATTTCATTTGGTGCTCTTCCTCATGCAAACTAGTAGAGTGAGGCTTTTGTCAGTTGCTTATTTCAGAAAGCAGTTCTGCTTCTGATCTGAGCATTTTTTACTTAATTTATTCAGGAATGTTTAATCTAAATAAATATGCCATTCTTTCCATTAGCCTATGCTCATATATTTGTATGATCTGTGTCTAAGCTGCTGCTTAAATCACTGTTTACTGCAATATACTAATAATGTGAAACAATTAATTAGATGGCCTAATGACACAAAGTAAATTGTCTATTTCAAGTTACCCTTATGTTTAGTACTTTCACATTTAAATATCTTGTGATTGTGAGTTGGCCTTTTGCCTTTGTATGTTATGCTAGGAAAAATATAAAATTCTGGTTTTGGATATCTTGTTAAGTTAAACTTAATCCTGTTCTTGTGTTAATCTAAAGCAAAGGACCTCAGAAAGGAGAAGTAGCAAAGGAAGAAAGATAACGTCACCAATGTTTTGAGTTCTGAAGGATTTCAGTTTAGAGTGGCTGATTAAGGCAGTGATTAGTAAAATGTTAGTAAATAGCCAATTCTTATTACAAATCTGAAGAAAATATAGTAATTCTTTGGAAATGTACCTTTAATGTTGACAGGTACTTAATCTGAGATTTATTATAGTTCTGTCACTATCTTTGCATTCCTGACAATTTTCAAGAACTGACACAGCAATGTGAGAACTGTCTACTGACCTTTTGCTCCTGACACTTTTGTTAATACCTAAAGTAGTTCACAAAAGACTCTTGTAGCAAATCCTGGCAGACAATGGTTTCTCAGGTTGTTTGCTTGACCTTAACTTTTGCAGAAAATTGAGGCGTGAGAAGGCAAATGCTTGAAATGTGGAGGACTGAATTTCAGCTAGTTAATTTTTTTAGATGGTTCAATGGGGAGAGTTACAAGTTCAGCCTCCAGAAATAAAATGCACTACTTTTCCTTTGAAATAATTACAAATATAAATATTCTATATCTCTGTTTGTGGATTCTTCTTTTCCTTTATAATTCTGAAGTAGCAATCCTCAAACATCTGAAATTTGCCTTCTGTTATTGTTATGAATAATTTATTCAGTAAGTTTCTGCACTTCCTTTTAGTATAGTCCTGTAGCAAGCTGTTATTTCGTCTAGACATAATTCAATTCATTAAGTTGTTTGTGGTTTTTGAATCCTTATCATACCGTTTCCTCTTTGTGTGCTTTCAGCAGTGAGGTGGATACAAATCATAAATTTAAACTCATTTATCAGCTTTCATGCTGCAAGACAAGTAGCATATTAAACGGCAGAATTAAAAGAAACACCTAGGTCCACGCTACTTTTTTATTTTTCCCCAAACAGATATATATCTGTCAAATTATTTTGTGACTTACTGGCAGTTCACACTACAAGGATCCTGCAATTCAGCTTCTTTACTCAGCTACTTCCATCACCTATCATCCAGCATCAGGGCATCCTCTCTAGCTTTGCTTAACCACAGCTCCGTGAGCATCCTCAGGTGATCTTCCTACAAATAACATGGTGATGATTTTCCACTTAGGACCAGGCGGATTGGTTTAGTATCCATTCTGATATTCTCTTCAGTTGTATGCTTTTGTAAAGTTTTGGCTAGTGGTGCATGCATGTGTGGGTGCATCTGCACGTGTTATAAACACATTTTGTGTGTATGTACATGCATGCACACACGTGTAAATATATTACTTGTTCACAGCAAAATACATTTTTTTTGAGTGGCTCCTCTTTTTCACAACACTGTTCCAAAAGTCACTTTTGTGAAGAATACATTATTACCCTCAAAATTCCGCTATTCCAGTCACCATGAGACCTGAAAATATTTTTTTGAACCACAGGGACCCAAAAATGTTACAATAAAGGAAGCTTCTTAAATGTGAATCAAGTTCTCTCTACAAATGAAACAAAGTTGGAAGTAAATTTTCTAATAGGGCTATTCTAATTGTTCTTTCTTAGTGACTTTGCAATATATTAATTAAGTAAAAATTAATCTCAACTTCCACATTATACACAATAGGTTTAGGAGAGAGTGCACTTCATGAATACATTCAAAATAAAGATGTTGCAATTATCTGAATTAAAACAAAGAAAAAAAGCCTGCAGCTTAGTCTGAAGTAAGGTTGACATCTCCTCAAGACTTAAGTTTTTTTTTTTTTTTTTTTTTTTTTTTTTGTTTCACTGCAATTTTCTCCTTGGAGTTCTTTGTTTTCCTTACTGGAGCAAAAAGGACAAAAATCGAGTAACCCTGCTTGCTGAGTTATGAGTTTTTTTTGTGGAAAGGTGTTTTTGTAACTATGCTTTCTGTTTGAGGATCCTCTTGGTTCAGGTCCAGTTTTTAATTAGCTTCACTCCTAGGAACAGGGCCTGCTGTTTAATGGACCTGCTTAAAACTTCAGTTAACTTGCTTGCATCTCTAAGACTCAGCAGCCATATTTGATTGTGGTTGTTTGCCATAAATTGTACAATTTGAGATTAAGACTGCGTACTGCCGTTTTGTAGAGTTCAAGTAGAAGACTGGTAGTAAGACATTGTTATTTTGTTCTGCTTCAATTGTCCTTTATTAGTGATAGATGAAGCAGAAAGCCTCAGTGCTGCTTCTATGTTATCTGTTGTCCCCAGTCTCCTGTCCTACATTTTGCTTGTTACAGTCACTTGTCCTGGTAATTCCAGACTCAGTATGTTTTGAACCAGGGTGGAGGAAGAAGTTAGAGATGGTCTGGTCCAACTGAAATAATTCTGTAACTACACAAAGCAGTTAGGTGAAGCAAGAAGAAAGTGGCCTGACTGTGTGAAATTTTTGAAGTACCCCTGTTCAGAAGATATTACTGAAGTATTTTCATTTCTAGGGAATGTTTGAAAGAAAATGGGGATGAGGGAATGGGAAACCAGGCTTATGGATAAAATATGGGATTGTAATGGCTTTGCTTGATGGGCTGAAAAATCCTATTGAGTCTACAAACCAGAAAATTGCTTAAAATTAATTTATATCAAATATACATTCTACTATCTGTTTCCTGTAGAATTCTTCAAATCTAGCCAGCAGGACTTGAAAGTGTAAGAAATAACTGCTAATTCTTTTTGTTGGTGGTTTTGTTTCTTCTTTTCTCTATTATCTTATAAAACCATGATTTGACAAAGACAAAAAAAACCAACAAACTGTGTGCTGGAAATGTTTCTTTAATCTGAAATTATTTCTTACGTGTTTAGTGAAGTTCTTAAAGTCACTTTTGTTTTAAATTGATTTGTTACTCCTTATTACGAGTTGGTATCTTAGCAAAGTTTAACTGTATTGTCAATTCAAGAGGCTTTTTCTTTTATTGGGTGGAGGGAGGACTTGTATGTCACTGCATGTAGTTGTGTCAGCATTTCTACTGGAAGGTAATATTTTGCTGCACCAAACTAGTGGGACAGTTGTAGCTGTACTAAGAAACAGCAGTGAAGTGTTTCAAGAAGGTGAAACTGTTGCTTTAATTCAGTAACACAAGACTATAGGACATCACATCTTTTGTAGAGGTAAGGATGTGTAAAAGCCAGAGAAGGAAGGAGGTGGCGTTCACTTTCTTCTAGTAATGAATAATACTCGTTAATGCAGTTGAAATATTTCTCAGATAGATTTTAGGTTTAATATTTTTTTTAAAAAAAGATTAAGACAATATCATGAAAAGAGAGTGTGCGGTGAAAATGATTAATTAAGGGGAAACTATTTAGTATTCTTGGAAGAAAGAAAATAAATGCAAGTAGTAAATACTAAATCCCTGTGTACTGTGACAGAGGATTCGTTATCCCACAAATAATTCAGTTCTGAACTGCAGCAGAATTTATTCTCCGAAGATATTTTGTGTGCACTTGTGCTTTTTTCTCAGCCACAGCTAAGAGAACAGGCATATTCTGTCCGATAGTTACTGTGTTTCAACACAGCAGGCAAGTTTTGGAGAAAGAAATTAGTAGCAAGGAATGAGTTTACTTTCTTGTTTTTAGAAAACTTTCGATCACAAATGGATTCTGTCTCCATATCATAGAATATTCCTCAGAATTTTTACAGTGAATATAGATTGAGTGCAAGATAAGTTAGTGAAGCATATGGCCTCAGGAAGTGGAGGGGAAGTTGTACTTGCATATGTTGTGGAAAACATATGCAACTAAATTTAGCTCATACTAGCAGATTCTACTTATTTTGAAGATTGTTTGTGGGATACTTCCAACCTTGTATGAAAGGGCATGGGAAGATTTTTATTTCTATTTGGGCCCTTGCATCTCCTCTTCTCCGTTCTCCCTCCCCCAAGGAAAAAAGCATCTGAGCAGAAGACAAATTATTTTTCTGCCTACACTTGTGTCTTGGTAGTCTGATTTTAGCACTATGTCGTCATGCTGCAAGATTAATCAGCATATGCTGGGTTTTGTTTTTAGCCTCCTTCTGTTTTTATGTTTTTCGCCAGCTAATGCTTCTCCCATGGATATTAGATTAGAGTAACTATGAAAGTGCAGCCTATTAACCAAAGCAGTTTATTTCCTGCTCTATTGAGCAAGTCCTTGGGTGCAGCAACTTTAGAAACTACTGTTTATTGTGTGCAATAAATATTTTATAATTTGATTATGACACTGTTGAATAAGAAAACACAGGATGGTGTAGTGATCTGTCACTTTACTAACCCTTTGTGGTGGGTGTGCTGAGCTACAAGTGCTCTGAGTGCTCTGATTAAAATTCACAAAACACGGTTGGTTTGAACTCTGAACTTTTGTTTTCTAGAACTTTTTCTCTTTTTCTTTTTTTCTCCTCTTCTATCAAGGAGGTTAAACACTAATTTACAATGTATTACCAACCTTCCTTTGATTTAGTTGGAAAAGTATTGCTTGCTTTTCCTTTCAAGAAAAAAGCACAGCTGTTATAATTGCATGGCTAAAAAGAAAAACACTTGTGTTCTGATGCTTTTCTATATTTCAAAGTATATACATTTTTCTGTTAATAGAAATTTCCCCTCCCTGCAAATTTTGCTTTGCATGTGGTGTACTGCTGCCTTTCTCAAGCTAAACCAATACTAGTCAGTTCAATAGATTTTGGGGTTTCTAATTGTTTATAATCCTCTTATATAGTCAGTGACCATAAAATACGCAAATTCAGAGATTATACGTTGGGTTTCCAATCAATAAAATACAGGTGGTTACTCACTGTTCTGAAGCTTTTCAAGATACTCAGGGAATTACTTATAACACTGCACTTCAAAGAACTTTTCGTATTTCTTGTTTGACAGATGCACCTTAGGTGTTGGATGCAAAGTGTTTATGGCATGAAGATAGTAAAAAGGATTTATAAGACTTTTTTTGAAGGTCAATGAAAGCTGAGTTGCCATTTTTAGAGGTGACAAATCCAAGCATTTTTAAAGCTTTTCCTTTGTCTTTGGAGTACGACAACCACTGAAGGGTGACTCAAGTTTGTTCAGAGTTGTATCCCCTGGAAACGTATTGGCAAGCGTGATTTAGTGTTGCTTGTTCTAATCCTGTACATTCCTGAGCAAGGGGAGGCTACACGTTCAATAAGCTTTATTCCTCACTGTAATTTCAGCATAAGTTTTTAAAGCCATGGCCATTAAAAAGGCAACATGAGATGAACTTTTTTCTTTACCTGTTTTGTAGATAAAAGCTTAAAATGTCTAGGAAAAAGACCATTACATAATATGAAACTACTCTGTAGAAACTACTCTTAGGAATCAATCTGAAATGTGCAAAATGTATGAAGTAACGTGACTTTTTGCAGCACCATTAAGTTGTAAAAGTATTTGGGGCAGTTCATGCAGTGCACATACATAAAATTGGAGTGCAGATAAGCCTGTTTTAACTTGTTCTGATGACTGCTTTATTTAAGCAAGAGACAGCTTTAAAACCAATGCTCTCTGAAATTTTAAAAAGCTTCTAAAATAGTGGTAAATCATTCAGTGGTTCTGCAGAGAAGAGGGTTTGGTTTTAATACCCCTCCTAAGAGTAATGGCTTCAAGGCAGTCTTACTGGCAGGAGGCACTTGAATGTAATGACTTCTGTCAACGTGAAATGGGTAGAATGCATTTTACGAGGGCCTAATTTTTGTTTTTAAAGCAAGGGTAATGTGGCTGGACTCTAACTTACTAGAAGACCTAGATTTCATTTAAGTTAGGCCTGTCCCATGCAGGGACACGGCTATATCTCCAGTTGATTCCCTTCCCGTGAGGTGGACTAGGTATTTCAGTAATTCAGATACAACTTGATGCAGTAGGGCTCTGCAGAGAGCTGAAACTAATCCCAGTCCTTAGGGAATTCTCTAATGAGAGAGGAGTGCTTTGGGGAGATATTAGAGTGTAACTGAGTGTTATCACTTTGTTGTATTTGATGGTACTTCCACTACTGTTTATGATAGTACTACCATAATATTATGACACGTTGTCTCAATAGCTCAGAGTAGAGGAATTGCTCCTGTCTATAACGAGAAAATGAGTCATGCAGTAACTTGAGAAATTGCTCGTGATCTATGGTAGGTCTTGTGGAGCAGGATAGACTGTCACTGTGTGGTGACTGGGGGTTGCTGGCCAGGACCAGGGCAGCATTGAGGATATATGTAACAATACATACTACACATTATATGACCATGAAGGCAGCTGTTCTGTTTCTAATCTAATATCTTAACCTAGAAGCTATTTTTTTTCCATCACGTTTAAAAAATAATAATAAAAAAGCAGTTATTCTATTGCTCAAAATCCTGAATTTTTTACAACTGGCATGAAACGAGCAGAAAAAGAATGTCTGACAAAAACCAACCTTAAGTGACCTTTTAGATGAGTTCAGAACACTTTTTGAAATTTTATTAAATGTCTAAAAGTAGAAATAGTTCTATTGTACCTCCTTTCATGGAAAAACATTGCGATTGTTTGCGTACCACCACCCTTCATTGCTTCTTCCTTCTGCCAATACTGGGCACTGGTAGCTTTTGAGAAAGCAGGGGCAAGGGAAGAAGAACACAGGGAGCCCAGTTTGGTGGGGAAGGAGCTCTTAGATACACAGCAGAATCCATGTCAAGAGCTGGTTCATTGTAGTACTAAGAGTTTCCCCCCAGATCCTGCAGTGTGGAATTAAACAATCACATCTTCACTGTTTGCAGCTGTTGCTTGAATGGCAAACCGATCTCTAAAGAATGTTTTGTTGCGGGAAATGCGGAGTTCTGCCCATGACCGACTGCTTTCTCAGTTTCCTTAAATGTACTTTTCTGCTAGAAGGTTCTGAAGGACCACCTTCATTTGGGGATATGGAAAAGTTGAGATATTTTAGGATAAGATCCACTTTGTTGCAAAATTGCTGTGACTGTTTCAGGGAGGAGCTTCTGGGTTGTAAATAGACTCTAAAATGGGCTTCACAGCAGATAGTAAACTCCTTAGTGCAAGCCACAACTGCTTGTTGTGGTCTTCAAGTCCTAGCTGCGTGACGAGAGCTGCATTTACATCAAAACATGCTAGGCTGTGTGCGGGGAGGAATCACATTTGTTTTTAGTATCCCCAGTCAGGTTTGGGCCCTAGAGGCATGGTGTTGATGCGTTGCAAGTTACTGCTGTTGTAAGTTCATTCTCTATTGTTCCATCATCATAATTGTATATAAATTAGAGGAAATTTATGCCAAATATCAGGACATCTGTATAAAAGTCCAATTTTCTGTAGGGGAAGATGGTCCTGAAAGGAAGCATTACTGAAACCTTAAATTATTATAATACACTAACAAACTACCCTGTAGAGTTTCAGAGACAGCAAACAGCAGTTTTCATCTCTGTAAGCACAGATAACCAAGTTCTGTGGTATTTCTGGTTTTTGTTATCCAGGCAAGTTGTATTATTGGGGTATCGGTATTACCTATAAGATGAAACTGTAAGGCTAGTGTAAATCATGCTTTAATGAACTATATTGGCTTGAGTGGGAGACCCATTTAGTCCCTACAGCCAGATTAAGCGTATTTGTTTGAGGATCTATCACACGTTTCTTTATATCAACAGTCATTTCCAGTTGAGGTTAGCAATTACACTGAGATTAACTGTCTGCTAGCCAGAATCAGGCTACCCTTTCAAAATTCTCATTCCACCAAACTACTTGTGTGTCCTAATGGTTTGTTTTCCCCTTGACATCCCCTCACTAGTGATAGAAAATAGTCCAGGATAAATTGGGTTATGTTTTTCTTCAAATATTTTTTCATTCTTGTCTTTTCTCTATGCTCTGTGTTGGGAGATGTGTTGGAGCACTGAGAACACCTTTGTCCTGTGCTTAGCAGTCATTCCATGGAGCTTGGTTTATGTAAAATGAAATGTGGCAGCACCATGCTACCATAAGCTTATCAATCAGTCTTTGGGGAGTGAATCAGTTTCTGAGCTGTTTCCACAGCTGCAAGTCTCCTTAGCAGCTGGTCACTAGTGACAGCTTGATGGTGACACGAGTTGATTGCTACTGCAGAAATGTCATAAATAGTATTAATGAAGGTAATGACTTGGTTTCTGAAATTACTTTTTCTCGCAGCAGCAAGGGATAATTATTAGAAGCCATTTCATTGCAATAACACTTTCTCTAGCAGAATCTGGGGTGGGGAAATCCGAGCAGGAAATTTTTGCGTTAAAGTTAGTGCACTTTGAAGTGGCTGTGTGGGGTGGGCGCTGTGCATCATGAAGGGAGAATTGGAGTGCTGCTGGGCTGAGATGTCAGTAGGTCAGCGATAGTACATTTCTTTTAATCTCGTCGTCAAGAGGTGGCTGAAAAAGATTCTAATGTTTTCGTGACTTGATACTGAATAGTGTCACCTCATCAAGAGCATTAACGTGCAATAGTGTCAGTCCTTTTAAAACTTCTGTACCAACTGTACTTCATCTGTTCTGGGCTCCAGCACCCATTGACTTGCAGCTATAGCTGTGGGGGTTGGATACAGAAAGTAGAGCACATGATCGGTGAGCCTGAGTGAAAAATTTTGTTGGCTCTGAGTCATGCAAGATTTCTGCAATAGCTGCAGAGAAAGAACCCGGCCAGCCCAAATGGCATAATAAACTCTTTTCATGGTTTGGTGGAAGGGATGGTGGAGACTTGTGACAAAACCATTTTTGGCTGAAAAGCTCAAATTCATTGTAACCCAAAGTGTTGGTGTAAATGTGTCCTTTTGAAATTCTAATGAAGCAGACCATTGGAAACCGCTTGTTTCCTGCTAGCTCAGCTTTGGCTTGGCACTTTTAGACAGAGCTTCTGTGACGATTGCTGTGACCAGGGAGGCCTGTGGTCCTTCGATTTTAGAATTTAGAACAGGGCCAGGGCTCCCTGCTTCCCAGTAAGAGCTCACAAAGTCTGGGCTCTTGGCTGCTCTGCTTTCTCCCTGGCATGCTCAGTGCTTGCAGAAAGGCTGGTGTGTCCAGAAGAACCGAGAGCCGCTGCTGACTTAGAAATCATGCCACAGTTGTCATATTTTTCAAAGTATTTTTTCTTCTGCGGGAAGCTTTACAATGCCTCTTTTCTATTTTTCAGAATTTCTGGTTGGATAAAATCCTCGGTTCCTACTTCCACAAATTCTGTAATAAATGAGACAGGGAATCCACAGGTGCTATACAGCTCTCACTCTGAGCTGATCTATCTGGGCTTCAAATGGAGCCAAAAGGTTAAAATAGCCTTTTATCCAGTCCCACGTGCAGCCTTGTTTTGGGTGGGAGCACGGGAAGTAAGAGCGACGCTGCCTGTGCAAAGTGACGTGAAGTGCCTGCAGGTTAAATGGGTCGGTGCTGGTGGGCAGGCGGCAGCTCCGCTCCTGAGTCATGATGGCATTCTGTAATATTGGTGGTCTGCATGGTTTTAAGAGTGTAAAAGTAAGATTAATCCCAGTTATCCTAAATTAATTATTTTATAGACTTGATGTTCTTTTATGTTATTCCTGTTTTTGACATGCAAACAGAAGAAGTCGTCGTTATACGGAATTGTTCTGATGCCACATCTGGTTCGTTGTGTAGAAAGACACATCCTGAAGAACTAAGCATTTGGATTTTTTTTTTCCCTGATTCTAAAAGATGCATATAGGTTATTGTAATGAGAAAAGAAACAGCTGCATGTGTGATTGTCACTTCTGCTGGTGTTTACAAAATTTTTAAATTGAAAATATGATTTATCTGAAAAGCCTCGCAAGTGGTGCAACTTCATAAACAAGTTGTAGAGCTATAGTTATAGTACAACCTCATGGACTATAGTTATGTACCTAGCAAATAAGATTTTACCATAAATGAATTTGATTCAGAGACGGTAAAACCATTTGTGTGTATTCAGAGATGCTCTTTTTTTTCTAGACTTACAAGTTTCTATAATTTTTCGTATGTGTATTTTGGTGTATGTGAGTTATCCAAGCACTCACCTGAGAAGGGCACTCAGCACCTTCTGCTCTTTTAACATTATCTTGCATCATGCTCAGTGTAGCAAAGTAAGCTTTGCTGCTCTGAGTATTTGATGTTGCCACTGGAATAGTCCCAGCTGGAAACGGCTTGTTTAATGGTTTTCATTTGAAGTTTTTTTCTTTTTATTCACAAGACAGACAAGGGTGAAAGTGGCCTGCTTTGACTAATGCAAACAGGTGTCAAAAATGATAAGCTTTCATAAAACTTACACGGCTCTGTGAACATCTTCAAGTTTCTAAACATTTCAGTACTTTGTGCATTAAATGATTTTGTTAGGCTGTGAAGAAAACAGTACTTCATCTTTCAGAGTATGTAGCTTCAATTACATGACCAATATTATGTAATCTTGTTACATTCGAGCTTTTGTGCACAGAAACACGTGCAGAAACCCACAGCAGTATAGAAACAAAGAGCATATGCCTCACTGCAGAGTCCAGGAGTAGTGAGATCTGAGTGTACTTATTGATTTTAATAGAAAATGGCAAGCATCCTGAGGCATGTAGGGCTCAGAGTTTAATATTTAATCTATCGCTGTTGCCTTTTTTTTTTTTTTTTACTATATTGTATTGTCTGTTACTTTTCTACATATTATATGTTTCTGAGGATACAATTGTGTTTGTGACTGTTCTCTTTCAATGCTTTACTGGAGTGTGTTTTTTATTTTATTTTGGCTAATTAAAGTTTACCAGTTTCTCCAAAATGATTATAGAAATGCTCAAATATCAGATGTATGAATTTTGAAGGAAAGAGACTATGGATATATTTTGTTCACCTAGCAATTTCACAGTTTCCATTTTTCTGTAAGATTAAACTGTTGCACATCTATACTACATACGTTATGTAGAGCTTTTAAATGAGCAAAAAGCCTGAAGAAGGTAAATCTGAAAAGCTCAAAAAGCTCGTTAAAGAGACAATGTATGGAAGATTCCTAGAAGAAGTACCTCTCTTAACTGCCTTTTCCCCTACGCCATAGTGTCTCTGTACTTGGAAGGTAGATCTGTAATTTCACAGATATGTGTAGTTTCCAAATGTCTTATAAGGAAAGCAATAATTAGATAATAAGTGGGAACATAAAGAGATTTTTCCTTTGAATTTTACTATGCTGTCTTTATAATCTGGTATTTTACATCACTGGAACTGTTGTTTGTTTAGGAAAATGGCTTTTTATTCAGCAAGCTCTTCAGGGTTTAATAATCCTTCAGGGTATATGTGATCTGTGAAGTCAACCTCAGCCCTCAAGCCCCATTATTTTAAGTAAGTCTCAAGGAACCTTGAGACTATGTGGAAGTTTGGAATACTGTTGGCATGTTTTTAATGGTATAAAAAAGCCTCCCTTTTCCTTTAGAATTGCTTAACTTATTGGCTTTACTGTTTGGATAGCTTGTAGACTCCTGCATAGTGTACAGGGGGAGGGGAAAAAAAACCAAAAAAAAAAAAACACAAAAAAAAAGACAACAAAAGAGGCAAAGCCATCTCTTTTTATAGCAAAATACCTTTGGCAGAAGCCCAAGCAGGCATTTGTTATTGAAGCAGTGGAGGTTGGGTGCAGCTCTATTCTCCCAAATCCAACTTCTGTCCCTCTTTTTTAGATGAAAGCTAAAAGTCAAAATTTGTTTCCACAGTACTTTTTTGTTGTCCTGTACCATTTTTTCTGTGCATTTCTAAACAATTACTTGTTCCAAGAGGTACTCTGTATGCAGATTAGAGACAACCAATGGGTTTGCCCTGCTGAGGAAATTTCCAGGTTGTGCAGTAGCTTCTCCTCTGCCGACTTTCCCACCTCCTCTGCCAGATGGAGCACCAGTCCCAGTTCTTGCATCTGCTGTCATTTCCAAAACAGGTGGGAGCTCATTAGGAAGAAGGAACAAAACCAAACCACAGTGTAACTTGATTCACAAAATCACTGAGATTGGAAAAGACCTCTCAGATCATCAAGTCCCACTGTTAACCTGCCACTGACAAGTCTACCACAAAACCACGTCCCTGAGCACCACATCTACACATCTTTTGAATACCTCTAGGGATGGTGATTCAACCACTTCCCTGGGCAGCCTGTTCCAATGCTTCACACCCCTTTCAGTGAAGAAATTTCTCCTGATACCCAATCTAAACCTCCCCAGCGCAGCTCGAGGCCATTTCCTCTTCTCCCATCACTTGGTGCTTGGGAGAAGAGACTGACCCCCAGCCTTCCTGTAACCTCCTTTGAGGTAGCTGGAGAGAGCACTGAGATCTCCCCCGAGCCTCCTTTACTGTAGGCTATATAAGCCCAGCTTGCTCAGCCACTCCTCATAAGACTTCAGGTCATTGATAAAAATACTGAAGAGAACTGGCCCCAGTACCGAGCCCAGGGGGACACCACTCGTACCAGCCCCCAGCTGGATGTTACTCCACCCACCACAATGGAGTCTGGGCCCAGCCACCCTGACGGTTTTTTATCCAGTGAAGTGTATGCCCATCCAAGCCAACTTGCCCCATTGAAACTAAAATGTTAGTGGTACGAGGAGGACATATCTCACACTTGCTGTTCAATACATGAGTCACCATGGCCAAACTTAAACTGAAATCTTTTCAGACAGGCGAATTGCTTGGTGTCTGTAAGCAGCTGAGATGGTTATCACTGTATGTTGACAGCAGTTAGCAGCTGAGATTTTGACTACTGGGAGATTTACCTCACATTGCTATGCTGCTTCATTCTACTTTTAAGTCAATTATTTAAATTGCTACATAGCTTTGGGGAGCACTAGTAATCTTCTCTGCAGAAAAGAAGCCATGAGCTCACAAATCTAAGGCTTCATGGGCTTGGGGAAAGTCAGGAAATGCAAGTTTTGTTTTGCACAGAGGATGTAATGAATTAGAAATTCATGCCAGAGAGGAAGGCAGTTGCTTTTCCCAGGTATCAGGAAAAATACTGAAACTGAAAGTCTGCAAGTTCATTTTCCCCCTGGTCCCTCCCTGTGGCCCTCCTGCTCAGGAAATTTCTGCTACGGCCACTTATTTCCTGATGTTCTTTCTCCCAGGCTTTGTTATGATAGTCCCTGTGAATAGCCAAGGTAAGCTGTTGTGATCTCATGTGGATCCAATTATTTTAAAGGTAAGAAATGACATCAGAATAGTTATAATAGAGAAACACAGCATCTTTTGCCCTGTAGCAGTTTCTTTCTGAAACACCAGTGATACATTTTTGTATGTGACATTTTTGTGTTTTCAGTCTCTGCATTGTCTCTTCTTGTCAGTGGCTAGACATTTCTTCATAACTTGGACCTGAACACCTTAACTCAGTCTGAAGCATGGGGCAGGTTTCCCTGAGAGCAGGAATTCTGTTTTTGTAGTCCATGTGATGTATCTTCTTGTAGCTAACTGCAGAAGTGTAAATTAGAGCCTAACTGCACGTTACTTTTCCTAGAACTGAGCTCAGACTGATTTGCTTCGCATAGTTCAACAAGTATCCTGGTGGGAATTGTATTATTTATTTAGGATGCATTTCAGCTAGTTACCTAGATAGGAAAAGTTTAATGCACCATCAACCTCTTGAGACAAGTGGCTTCCTTTTTGAAGCATCATCTTTAGTAAGGCTACTCAGATGAAGTCTAGCCAGGTAGGTTGATGGGTGCTGTCAGGTAGGTCTAAACAGGGAAATGATTAAAATCACACTAATAGGATAAAGTATTGTTAGCAATGCCTGTTCCCTTTTATTTCTGGGTCAAATAAATTCAATGCTAACAGCAAATGAAAGACCACTTTAAAAAGAAATTAAAACACCATTATTTCAGCAGTGTCAGAGGTTTGCTTGGCTTTCTCTGTTAGTGAAGTCAATCTGCTTCCTTGCAGGTAGGCAGTAGAGCAATTTTGGTTACTGATTCCTTGATGCTTTGTACATATACAGAAAATAGGTAACGGTGGGGGGGAGGAGGTAACAAATATTTAATTTTAGTAAGCCTGCCCTACCGGTATTAGAATAGAATAAAAGTAGTTTAATGCAAATTGTTTCCTTACAAACAAGATCTGTCTCTAACTGGAATCTGATAGGGAAGTGTAATTGATACATAAGCAAATCTCAACCACAGAGTGAAACCCGCCAAAAAACCCCACTCGCAAAACATTTCAGCGTGCTTGTTCACTCCTGCTGTTACTTCAGCACATTATTTCCTCAAAACATTTAAATTTGTATCTGGCCTAGAACTGTGCTTAGTATTTTTCCTCAAATAGTGGGGTTTAGTTGTTCTGTACTAGTAATGCCATAGCATTTCCATTTCATTTTCCTAGCAATTGTGTAACATGGCATCCAAGGTACTCCTGTGACATGTATAATCAACAAGAATTCAGACTTACTAGAAGGTTGTTTTTTTTTTTTTTTTTTCCTTCCCTATAGTTTCTGTGTACACTGAGAGGTGTGTGTGTACAGCACTTGGTTTCTCAGTGGGAGGCACTCTTTGGAAAAAAATGAAATAGGTTACTGCATTATATTCATGGATGAGAAGGTATTCTTCCACAGAGACCACCCCTAACTACGTTGAAAAACCTGTAAGGCTGTTGCAATGTTCAGCACAGTGTATCTTCAGCCAACAAGTATTTTTTCCCTGCTGTTAAATCACTTTGGCTGATGGTAGCTGATCAAACGTCACTGCTGCTATACAGCTGTGTGATAGTTACTGTAGTTAGATGTATGTTGCCCACAGAAATGAAGCTCCTGTAAAGCCTGGAAGAGAAAAGGTTTTGGCAGTAATAGTGCCATGAAGTTCAAGAGAGGTGGTGCTGGAGTACAGAAGGGTAATTTTCAGAAATTTCATTTCGGTCTTTATCACTAGGAAAAGAGTAGGAAGGAAAGAAAACTCTTTCCTCCTACTGAGTATTGCTTCATGGTAGCACAGAGTTTGTCAGTACAGCAACAGGATGTGTCTGCAGTCTTAGTGGAGCTGTAGTTATGTCAAGGAATGCCAACAGCATGATACTTGAGTCCAGTCTTTTTGCATTTTCAGTGTAGTTTGTTTTTTTTTTTTAAAGGAAAACTTGATGTTCTTAAACTAAACAAACCAAGTATGGAATATTAGTTAAGCAAGGAAAAAGGAGAAGTGAAATCAGCCCTACAGCTTGTTGCCTGCCCAACAAGCTATACCTATGGAGTGCTCCTCTACAACACCAAGTCTCATGCACAAGGCTGGAGGTGATTATCAAGTTGAGTGGCTCCAATCCCCTTTCCACAAGGCTCCTCCCCATTTACACTGGAAATAAACTACACTGAAATAAACTCAACTATGGTACTAAGCCAATGATTATAATGGAAGTTAGAATTTTGGGTCATCTTCATAAGTTAAACATTTAAAAACACACACGTATCAGTACTTATTGTGGAAATTAAATACTAGGTTCTCCTTTTTCATTCTCAGTCCTGTTGAATGTTAATGAAGATGTATTTACACTGTGAGATTAGAATGAGGTCCTGCAAGTTTGCTTTGGTACACTGTACAGCAAAATTCTCTAGCAAAAGCCTTTGATTTCCATCTATGTCAGTGTTGAGACCTTGCAGGAAAAATGCACTTTTATATGCTAGTGAAAGCTTTATCTCTAGAGCTTGTTTTGTCACTTTGTTTGCGAAGCCAGACAAATGGAACTAGGTGTTGCTTATCATGAAGTTTTGTGGAAGAAAGTTTAGTTGATAGCATATTTAGAAAAATGTTAGCTGCTAAAACTCTTCATTAAATGATTCTCTCTGGTCTCTAGCACTTCCTGAATTATCTGAAGGTATGCAGAAGTACTTCAACTTCTCTTGTAATTTGAAAGACTTAAGGTAGGAAACTGGTTGTTAGGTTTTATGTAGTCATTGATATTATACTCCTGATGGGGCTGGCAATTGTTTTATATTTATAAAAGTTGTCTGGAGACTCTTTTTTTGAAGGTGTTAAATAACAATACTGTTTTCTTTATTACATATCAAAAAATGTCTCCTACCCAAGGATGTTTTTGGTCTATTCCCTTGAGTAGTTCACGTCTTTCTATTATTATTGTAAGTCACAGAGTGAAACAATTGTAATGCAAGTGGAATTAAAAAACAAATAAATAATGTTCAATGGCTATTTTACCATTAGATCAAAATATTAACTCCTCTTTCTTCTGGAACATCTTATAAAATAGATGATTAAAAATAAACATACTAAAGGTGTGTCAGTGGTAGAGAAAGCAGTAAGTTTCACTTTGCCTATAACATGTTGTTTCTTGATTTGCCACCGAAAGGGTAGAAAACTGAGAGAAGAGAACCAAAGTTTTGCTGTGATTTTTAGTGTCCTCCAGAGATCTCTTTGGCAGAAAGGTTATTCAATGAGACATGAAATAATGAAATGGCTGAAAACAGAAGAAACACAGTTACGCTTTCTATTTGTAAAATATAGGTACACTGGGTTTTGCTCTCCATCAGGTGGATGGTAAATGTCATTGCAATAGTTCCCTACATTGTCTTTTATATATTAGTCTAATTTTGATTGGAATAATATTTATCTTTCAGACTGGCAATATACAAAGGTATGGTGGCTACAGTATGAGGGGGAGGAAGCAGCAATGATGCCTTCCTCCATTTATATGTTAAATTAATGGCAAGAGTGTTCCCTCCAATGCGGAAGGTTTTACAAATCCCCAGAAAAAGAAAGTGCTTCCTAGTGGGAAATTCCGTAGACCTGAAAAGACTCTTGAGGTGCATACCAATGTGATTCCTTGGTGATCCCTGTTTCAAGGTGCATCCCGATTTGTGCCTGTATGCAGTCTGTGTCTCTAAAACAAGAATTTGGCCATTGCTGTAGGGCCGTAGGGCCATAGAGCTACAACTGAGCCATGCCATTGCTCAGGCAGTATGCTTCGCACAGTGAGCCTCCAGTTCCTTTTTTGATCAAGCCTCCAGCTCTTTCATTTCTTAGTGGCTTTACAGTTGGGTGTTTGAAGACTTTGAGGGTTAGAAGAAGTTAACTTTCTGATGAAACGTTACAGATACATTCCCTAATTGTAGGTGCTATTATGAGGGTAAGGATGAGCTGTGATGGATTAGGTAATTCCCTCTCGCATGAGAAGAGGAATGAATTCTTAATAGCTGAGAGTTGGAAGGCAACCTTGTTTAACAGGCAAAGTGCTGCCATGGAGTCCTCTGGCTTGTAAAAGTGTTTTCTGGAGATGTGAAGTGGGTTTGAGTGTGATAGAGAAGCCTTTTATGAACTCACCTGTGCCTGAGAAAGCTGAACCACGATAGTTCATTTTACTTGTGACTCTAGTTCTCTCACCTTTACTTCTTAAGACCAATCATTTTTGATCCATCAGAATGCTTCTGAGGCATTATTTTACTTTCTTCTTCTAATAAGGAATTTTTCAGAAGTAGATATTTTGCACTAGTTTTTATAAATAGTTGCAGAGAACATGAACTTGCACACATCTAACCTACTCTGGTTAGCAACTCAAGAAAGCTGTTGAAGGTGTAGAAAAGCTGTTGAAGGTGCTCTTGGAGGCTCTGGGCTGGTTCTGCAAAAAGTGGTCTGCAAGGAAGTGTTGCCACTATTGCAAATGGTTTGATACCTATTAGTATGGGATATTGGGCTCAGTACTCCAAGGTACTGAAATGGGTTACATATTTGCATAGGAGGTGGTAATACAGATGAAGGTGAAAGGCTTAAAGGGAAGGGAAGGAAAAAGCTTTTAAAAGTAGATTAAGAATTTTGTTTCTGTATTACTTGGAGGGAGTGATGAGAAAGCTTTTCCTTTGTTTTTAAGGGAGAAATGAGGCTGGGGAGAATGGCAAGAGTACGAGTCAGGCAAAACTTTCCTCTTCTTCTGTTGGCTTTTGTAATCCTCTTTTGCCCTGCGGCTCCCTATAGTAGCTCTTCAAAAACTCATGTTTATTTTGTCGTTAGCTGGCACTCCCTGTGGAAAGCTATGCAAAGGTAAGCTGGTGTCTTCTCCCTAACAGGGCCTTGCTTTTGTATTTCTTCTTTTGAAAACTCTGTAGCCTTTGTAAGAAATGTATCTTTGTCTTCTGCATGGTTTGTACATTTTTACATGCTGACACAGTATAATTAAAAATGAAGAAAGAAGGGAGGGCATTTAGAAACAGTAATTAATGGTATGTCAGTAACAAAATTTGTGGGAAGTGAGTATGAAAAGAGAAATCATCCTTCTGTTAACAGCGTTAGTGGATCTGTCCCTGCCTATGGGCTTAAAATATTACGTTTGTGTTGTAGGACTACAAATGTACCTGTAGCTGCCACTAATGATAAAAATTCTCTTAGTTATGGAATTAGCTGGCCTCACTTTTTGAATATTAAATATTAATTAATTGATCAGACATTGATGTGAAGTCTGTACCTTGTAGTTGCATTGCAGGAGGTGCAGCACTTGAGAGTGCCTGTGGCAGGTCTGCTTCTCAGCTAACAGAGAAATTGTGCAGTCACCTGGGTGTCTGGGGCTGAGCTTCATGTGCTTTTTGGCGTTAAGCTTGCAGGGCTGTTTGAACACTTTGGCTGAACCTGGTTTTCCAGGATCAAAGAAATGTGAGCCAAAACTTAGCTCTACTCTAGATGCTGGTCCCGCTGGGTTGCAAAGGAAAACATAACACTCATTGTTTGCTTTCAGGCTCTGTAAGCCTGTTTCTATTAGACTAATTTCAACCAGTTTATAGTCAAGTAGTAGTGGAGAATAACTGAAGGGTGTTTCTTTTAATGGAAGACCTTGTGCGCTTTTCACTGTTTCCTTATGCTGTTTTCCTTTTTTATTTGCGTTCAGTGCTTTTGTTCTCTGCCAAGTATGTTAAGACAAGCATCTGAAGCTAGTTACTGTCCTCAATAGTTTACTAAAGCTAGTACATATAAATATCCTGAAACAAGTATTTTCTTTTAGTAGAGATGGTTGGGAGTCACAGAACTACTTATGGAACCTTTTTTTTTTTCTTTTTTTAAACATTAGGTCCTGGTTCAGGCTTTGATCCCATTCTTCTAAGATGAGGTTAATTTGGATACTTTTCCTTCACCCTGATCCCTTGGGTTTTAATGGTATCCCTTTGAACAATCAGATCTCCATAACTTAAAAATTCTGGTTTCAAAAACCTGAGACTCAGTCCCATTATTGAAGCTTACTGTGGGCAGTCCCACACAAGTACAACTCAGACTTATTAAGAGGTCTCACTCTTGAGTTATTTGCTGCAGCCTGAAGGCTTTACTTGACAAAGGTGCAGAATTGCTGCATTGATGACTTCTAAGCTCTCAGCCCTGCCTAAGACTTGGTTCTTCTTTTCTATTGTACAATAGAATAATGTAAGAACACCTTTGACCTACTGATTCAAACCTTGTCTTGCTGCTATTAATGTTTTTCCTTGTAATTACACGTGCTTGTTTATTTCTTAGTAAGGTTTTGTCTAGGAATACTTTTTTTTTTTTTTTAATTATTTTGGTATTTTTGCTATTTTGAAGGCATGCAAGATTTAAAAACAGTATGTGCTGAGGTTTTCCATACTCAAAAGATAGTAGCAATGATCAATGATAATCAGTGTTGCTCTTCTGACAAAGGTAGAAAAAATGGTTTTATTAGCCTTCACACTGAATTTATACCTCCAGTAAAAGGGCTGCTGCTGGAGGCAGGCTGCTGTGGGCTGGTTTTTCATTTGTTTTGTGCAAGTGGATGGGTGTGGTTTTGAAGGAGCCCAGCTTTCCAGCTAGCATTTGGGGCTAATGGTTAAAGATACAGTTTAGATTTAAAAAAGCTTTATGAAGAAAGAAGATAAAATACTCTACGAAACCTGTATACTTAGAGTTGAAAATCTACACAAGCCCTGACTGCCACAAATCCAACACTGCAGAGACTGAGCCAAAAGTCTTGGGAGCAGCCCAACAAATAGATTAGTTGGACTCTGAAAAACAAATGTCATTCTGTACAAATAAATTCCAGTTCAAATGGTGATTGTAAGAAATCAACTTAAAGAGAACATTGAAAGGTTTCAAAACCTGAGAACTATCTGATTCAAAAGTGTGGTTCAGCATAATAAAATCTCAGGAATGACAGCTCATATTGCTTGTTTCTGCTGTTGGAACATGAACTTTCTGCTTGCGATGAATGATTCGAAAGAAAATAATTGGGTTCTGACCCTGCAATGAGTTTTGCATGAGATTACTACCATTTACACAGATGGAACATATTGGAGCCTATTTAGGGGTGCTATTTCTTGACTTCATTGTGGTAATAAATGGCAGCTTTTTTAATAGGTTATGTTCATGAAACACTACCATTTTTACTGAGCTTCGACAAGATTTGCAAGCTGCTGTTGAAATGAGCAAAAGCTTGCAAATGATTGTAAGCTGAAAAAATATTTTCAAGTATTCAGTTTATATTATTTAAAATAGTGTTTATTTATACCATTTCCTTTTCATCGTTTAGCAAATTTTCCTGTTAACTTGCACCACTACTTCTTCTTTTAGATGTGTGGAAACAACATAGGCCATTCATGTTTTTCTCAGCAGTGCACAGGGGCAGGAAGCACTTTAGGAATTAGGGAACCAATAGGGTAGTTTTGGTGTTTTGTTTTAAGCTGTCCAGTGATACACAAAAATATTAGTTAATATCTCAGACATGGGTCTGAGACTCCCAAGGGTTTCTTATTTCATTATCCCTCTCCTCTGTGCTGATTGTTATGGCAGTTCCTGGTACTGGCAACAGGACTTGAAAACCTTATGGCTGAGCCACCATGGTGCTGAGCACTTCTGAGAATCTGGCTCACAGGAGGTGCCAAGCATGTGGGAGAACTTGCTCTGCTTTGGACTGCCCCGCTGGGACATCAGCCCCTCTTTGTTCTGTGATGTTGGTTTAAACCTCTTTTCTGTGAAATGAAATGCAGTGGGAATGCTAACTTGAGTGAAACAGGTCATAAAGCTGACGAGTATTGAGCTAAGTCCTGTAGAATAATCCTGTAGAATAACAAACTGTTGGCTGTGAGAGCTCTGTGAATCACCTGCTCTTCTTGTAGTGTTAAAATTTTGATGCCTTAACATGATAAATGCTACTGTTTCTGTTAGTTTCTTATCCCAAAGCTATATGTCTAAGGAAGTCATATAATTCAATTTTATACTCTGTTACCAGAGCAGTACTGGTGATAAATACCAGGTGTTGAGGAAAATGCTTCTTGCAGTTGTAATGTACTGTTGTACAGCAGAGAGAATCACACGCGCTGTTCACCTGTTATCTCCAAAGTTAAGCTGGGGTAAAAAAAAAACTTTGCATGGTGTTGCTACCTTACTTTTCAATTTGTTTTAAAAAATGCAACATATAGTAATGAAAGAGGAAATGCACCTTCAGGTACTGCAGAGAAGTCTCTGAACCTTTATGTTGCACAGATTAGGTGTGAATGCATAGATACAATGGATCGATTTTGTGTAAAGAAAAAAAGATGGTGATCAGGATCTTTTTTTTTTGTTTGTTTGTGTGTGTGTGTGTCCTGTAAAGGAATGTCTGTTTCACACAGTACTCCTGATTCTTCTGATTATAGGATATTACAATAAAATGTATATTCTTCCAGCTGGTGCCAATGTGTGTGTCTCCTTCTGAAAATCCCTGAAAGCTTTTCAGTTTTGTAGTTTATAGGGAATAAAGGCAAGTAAATGAAATGGTGGAGACCAAAGGCTACTTTAAAGCTGGTTACTATTTTAAGATAGTTAGTGACGTAGGTGAAAATAGACTTAAAATACAAAACCGTCTTTTCTCCTGCTCCTCCAAAAATTGTTTGTTTTGAGCTGATGGAAGTGGACACCTGGAATCTGAAGGAGTGGTTTGGCCTTTAAGAAGAAAAAAATTACAACTACTTTGTAATAGGAGAAAATACCTACTATTTAGACAAATATGTAAGTAAATGAAATGAGAGTATAGAAGTTTCTAAATTGGATATATAATGCAAAGTGAGGACTTTAAAACATGAAAGATCATAGAAGCATTAAGTTTGGAAAAGACCTCCAAGATCATCTGGTCCAATCATCCCCCTACTACCAATTTCACCCACATGTCCCTAAGCACCACATCCAATCTCTCCTTAAACATCCCCAGGTGACTCCACCACCTCCCTGGGCAACCTGTCCCAGTGCCAGACTATTCTTTC
The DNA here is from genome assembly GCA_011074415.1 of Stictonetta naevosa. Classification (NCBI taxonomy): domain Eukaryota; kingdom Metazoa; phylum Chordata; class Aves; order Anseriformes; family Anatidae; genus Stictonetta; species Stictonetta naevosa. The sequence continues at coordinate 5,579,841 of CM021708.1, read as the reverse complement.
TGAGAAGAAATGTCTCCTAATTTCCAACCTGAACCTCCTTTGGTGCTACTGCAGGCCATTCCCTCTAGTCTTTTCGCTGGTTACCTGTGAGAAGAGGCTGACCCCCAGCTCCCCATGGCTTCCTTTCAGGTAGTTGCAGAGAGCAATGAGGTCTCCCCTGAGCCTCTTCTCCAGACTAAACACCCCCATTGCCCTCAGCTGCTCCCCACAGGACTTGTGTTCCAGGCCCTTCACCAGCTTCGTAGCCCTTCCCTGGACATGGTCCAGGGCCTCGATGTCCTTCTTGTAGTGAGGGGCCCAAAGCTGAACACAGCACTTGAAGTGTGGCCTCACCAGCACAGAATACAAAGAACATTCACTTCCCTGGTCCTGCTGGCTGCACTACTCTTGACGCAAACCAGGATGCTGTTGGCCACCGGTGACCAGTCACCAGCTGGATTTCGCTCTGTTCACCACCACTCTCTGGGCCCAGCCATGCAGCCAGTTTTAAACCCAGCACAGAGCGTACCTGTCCAAGCCATGGGCTGCCAGCTTCTCCAGGAGAATGCTGGGGGAGACTGTGTCAAAGGCCTTGCTCAAGTCTAGGTGTAGACTATGTCAAGAGTCTTTCCCTCATCCACTAGGCAGGTCATCTGGTCACAGAAGGAGATGAGGTTGGTCAGGCAGGACTTGCCTTTCACGAACTCATGCTGACTGGACCTGATCCCCTGGTTGTCCCACATATACTCTGTGATTGCATTTAGATGACCTGTTCCATCACCTTTCCTGGCACCAAGGCCAGGCTGACAGGCCTGCAGTTCCCTGGGTCCTCCTTATGACCCTTCTTATAGATGGGTGTCACATTAGCAAGTCTCCAGTCATCCGGGATCTCTCCGGATGAGCATGACCACTGATAGGTGATGGAAAGTGGCCCAGCAATCACATTCACCAGCTCCCTCAGCATGCTCGGGTGGATCCCATCTGGCCCCATAGACTTCTGACAGTCTGGGTGGAACAGCAGCTCTCTGTTTCCACCTGAACTGTGGGTGGGTTCTTCTGCTCCCTGTCCCAGACTTCCAGCTCAGGAGGCTGAGTACCCTGAGGATAAGTGGTCTGGCTAATAAAGACAGATGCAAAGAAGACATTAAGAACCTCAGCCTTTGCCTTATCCTCAGTAGCCATGTTACATAGGACTCTGGGAAACTGCTGTTCTGGCTGGTGGAAACACCATGTGCATTCTTACGTCAGAATACCTGGGTCCTTGTTAACACCTTGACTTCATGAACTTGTACTGAAGATGTTTCTGGATACCTGAGCTCTTTAGTAAAGCAATCTAACTCTTCCTTATATTAATCTTTTGAGTATGATAGCCAAATGGATTAGTTCAGCCCACTGCGGAGGGAAAACTTTATGACTTAAATGCTGGAAACAAATTTGTCATTTTTCTAAAAGTATGTATTTTTTGTGCCACAGGTAACACTGCAAACGTATCGAATAGTAAACATAATGTGCTATGCATGTAAGAAATATTTGGGGGAATGTGTTTCTCTGAGTCTTTAGCACTTAACAGAATACAGGGGATACTCTTTGGATACAAACGTTTATTGTGGAGAGAAAATGTAATTATAAAAGTCTGCTAAGATTAAAAATGTGATCTGTTTGCCAGCATGATTTGTATGTTTGGTTTTCTTTTAAACAACTTGAGTAATTTTGTGCTTCATTTCTGTTTAAAATATATCTATAAACCTCAGAAACAAACACAGATAAATCAAGCTGTTAAGTAATTTTTTCCTTTTTGTTTGAAAATGCTTTTTATTTTTTAAGATTAAAAACTTGTGCTGAAGACCAGCTGTTGAAGTTGAAGTCTTTTTTGCTCCTAAGGAAAATGGATGGTAACAGGAGAGAGGCGTGCAAAGTAAAAAGCATCACAGGCAAAAGCTGCTGCCCTGCCTCGGCTGCTGAAGGACAACAGGCAGAGCACACAGTGTGTGATCCAACTGCCAAACCTTAAATTGCCCCCACACTTTTTTTAATTCATATTTTTTCTTGTGTCTGAGGGAAAATCATGGCTTGTGAATATTGTTTTGTTTAGTCTGTCTATGGAAGTAAAATTCATCAACAGCATGTGGCAAAACTGGCTGTAGCTAAGTGTGTGAATGTGGGGGTTTCCAGTTAGCAGGTGTAACCTGCAATGGAGTTGCAGAAAAGTCAAAGGAACAGTAGAAAGTGGAACCTTTAGGGCAAAGGAAAAGCGGGGGTTATTCTCGATAGCGTACTGTGTAAAAGGAGCTTGTTTATTTCTCTCACTAAAGATGAATGAATTATCTTCCTATATGAGGTAAAATTCAGTGGATGTCGCAGCCCATCATTGTGATACAGTCTGGGTTAATCATACCAGCTTATTTCAGACAATATAATTCAATTTCTTTTAGTTCACGTTAAATTGTATTCATCAAAAACATTTACAGATGCAAAAGGAGCATATTATCCCATGAAACATATGGTGTTGTTTCTGGTAGTCTGGAAGAGGTGTTTGTGTGCACACACTGTGGATGAAATGTTTTTTTCAAATATTTACAAAGCAAGAGGTGTTGTCTTTCAGTGGGAGTAAAACAAAGCTTTATATTGTTTTTCAGTTGTACTTTCCAGTGTTATTAAAACTATTTGTTGCTGGAAAAAGCAGCTTTTTAGATTTTATTATTATTATTATTTTTTAATTCTGTTAAAAGCTGGGGAAGTGGCTTTTGTGGTGCTGTTACAGATGTATGAAGAATCTTTGTTAGTTCAGGCAGTAAATAAAACTGGATTGCAAACCCCATTGCTTGCTTTGCTTACCTGTTTATACTAGAAGTACCTAGAATAAGAGAAAGAGCAGAACTTTTTTTTTGGGGCTCATTAACCAGGTAAATGGTGACAGTGATGGGTGAAGGCTTTGGATGGATCCATATGGGGAAAACTGGGATAATTAGGCTGGTACCTATAAGTAATGGGTTATACCACCATCGGAGCAGTATTGCTTGGTTCTGGCCTGTTTTGTAGACAGCTGTGTTGGAATTACAGGTTTTGACTTGCTGAAAGCCCAGTACATGTATACCTTTGCAAACAATTCCTGAAAATAACACTAATGTTTTGCCAACTTCTGTTTGTTGGCTCACTTCTCTTTCTTGAAAGGAATAGTAATCATCATTTAGATTGCCTTCCAGCTTCATTAGTTCGGTGTGTGGGTGCTCGTGTAAAGTTAAATATTTGACATCACTTGGAATTTACATAATCTTGATGCATTTTCATGATCTAATCACCACTGATTGGTGGTAAACATCCTAGAATTCTGTGCAGGACTTTTTAAGATTCTTACGCGCTTGGCCTCAGCTGTGCGTGCCAAAGCCACCAGGGATGTTGATCACCTCCTGAGGGTCAAAATCTCACAACAATTTAATACATCACTTCCATTTACTCCGTAAATGATGCATTTTTACGAAAATTGTTTAATGCCTCCAAAACATTTCAGGAATATTATTTTTGCATGTATTTGCATTTAATGTGTCTAAGCTCCTGTACAACTGAAACCATGTTATGCTTCCTTTAGGTGATGGCAGCGATTTGTTTTCTTGTGGATCTACCTTCCGTTTTCTCTTATCAGAAGGCACGCCATGTCAGAAATGGGCAATCAATATAGTGCAATGTTATAACTATTAAAACAGTCTGATTATTTCTGTATTTCCTCCAGTGTTTGCTCACATATTTAGAAATGAACACTCAATTCATTGAAACCAGGTACTCTGGTGTTTCCTTGCACTGAGACACAGTAAAAACAAAATTTTGTAATCCATAATGAAGGAACTTTTCTAAACCTAGAAAGTTTATGGATGCTAGCAAAACTCCTCATCACAGAAAATTGCAGCTGAAATTTATTCTAATAGCTGTGAAAATGGTGCTGACTAGCAGATACCTTCATGGAGGTGATTGCTGAGAAAGGAGCCTTACCATCCTTTATGCTGCTGCCCTGGGGAATGCACTTGGTTTTGCGTCTGTTTGGCTGTCCTTACAAGGGAGGAACTTGTAGCAGACCGTTTTCTATTTGCATGTGCTCCCTGAATCCTGCTCAGAAATCTTGCTGCAGCTGTGGGGCAGCAGTGCAGCCAGCCTGGTTTTGGTGCCTCTGACCCCGTGGGGAGCGTGCCTGCTGCAACCCTGCTGTGCTTTGAGGGCAGGGCAGACAGGAGGTGGAACAGGAAGCTTTACAAAAGCCTGCTCTGCTCCTGGATCCTACAGATGAGGACTTGAAGCAGTGTGGTTGGCTGTGATGTGCGTAGTGTCGTGGCTGCTGAGTCCCCAGGGAGAGATCCTGCCAGCGCAATGGTGCTGTAGGGCGAAGCGTGGTGGTGCAGTGGGGCCTGGCCAGGGAAGCCAGCTTGGGAAGGCAGAAATATTCAGGTTCTGTGCGGGGGTGGCTTCCTGCGGGAGGCTGAAGAGCTGTTGGTGGTGCCGTTTTATGACAGTAGTGTGGGGGGGAGCTATGCCGGAGAGATCTTGAAGAGCTAAGAAATGTTTTAAAATAGTTACCTTTTTTCTTTCCTGCTTCACTGAAAGACTGCTGTTTTGCCTTGAATAGGAGAGAAGTCATAATTGCTTGGTTTTCAAAAAGAGCATTTGGTGTTGTGCTCCAGTGAGGTCTTCTGTGAAGAGCTTGCAAGGAGTAGTCCTGGGCAACTTAACATACTGACACCAAAACAGTGTTCCTCTGAGCAGCTCTTGGAAGCTACAGGCTGCAAAGACAATAGTTAAGGAATAGTTAAGTGGACGAGCAACCACAAGCAAAATGCTCACTGGTATGTCATTGATACGTTTTAATTGATAGAATGGCCTGTTTTCTGCTTTGAAATCAAAAGAATTCATCTTGAACCACTTCTAGATGTGCTATGAAAGTAATTTATTTTAGGGAATAGGAGACAATTTTAATTGATTTCTGCTGTTGAGTTATGGGCATTAATAAACAGGCAAGGTGCAACATGTATTGCATTAAAAACAAACAAACAAGAAAAAACAACCCCCCAAAAAACTATCAGATTTTTTTATGTTTACAAAGGAATCTGTGTCAGACACTTCTTACCATAATGTTTCAGTATAAGGACATAAAACACATTTGCAAGTTGTCATTATGGTCCCACCATTAGTCTGCATACTTCCAGATGACCTTGTTTATTGTTGTTATTGAGAGAACTGCAGCTGTAAAGAAACTGTAAAAGTTACAAGGTCAGAGGAAGTAATCAGAAATATCCAATCTGCACATTTGGGGGTCTTCCTGCAGCAGAAAATAAAACCTCATCAGGATTACAGTCCTGTGCCTTGTTAGAATTGCTGCCTTAAATTTGTCCAGAATTAACTTGAGAATAATCCCCCTGATGCTGCTTTGGACCTTCATTAGGCAGTTTTCAGTCTGCCCTGACCAATATTTTTTTTTTTTTTTTGCTGGTGACATCAAAGCAGAAAACAGAAGGAAAGGAAAAGATTATGACATCTAAGTACTTTGCTTCTGGTTGAGGATAGAGATGATTCATCCAGCTTATTTCCTTTCATCTGCAGTGTTTTTCTGGTCTGTGTCAAGAAAACTCTGGATTTTTTTTTTTTTTTTTTTTAAATAGAAAACCAACACTAAACATGCCGTGTTACGGGACGTGGTTAAATTGTAATACCTCCAGGGATGCTCTGATAGGGATTGTTGTTAAAGGCAGCTTCACAGCTCTTTTTCTCTTTCTTATAGGTTTTCCCCAAAATATTTGTTTGCTTCCTTGATAAATGTGTACCCACTTGTCAAACTTCCCACCAGAATTCTCATTAATGATCAACTGAGTGTGCTGCAGGAGCAATGCTTATGCCCTTTGAAGAGGGGGAGATGTTTTTTCTCCTTAGAGGGTTCAGAATCAACCAAGACATGATGGAGAGCTATGCTGTAGCTGTGTTCGTGTACGATGACTGGTAGCTTTATAACAGGGAATAGGAAGACGGTGTACATTTGGCCAGAATGAGTAACGTGCAGGTCGCTCCGGTGGGACTGGGATCTAGGTTTTGTTTCTCCATCCTTTAAATTCTGAAAGAGTTTTAATACATCAGCAGTCTTTCATGTTCAGTGCTTCACGATACCTGGACAAAAATGGAGTTGGTGCAACTCCTCTGGCAGCCTTTTTCATTTTTTAAATTTCTTTTAATATAATTCTGCAACTTGTAGTGTGTGTCGTTAACAGTAACTTGTAATGAGTAATTACGTAAATGCCTACTACTAGTGATGGAAAAAAACAGCTATGTTAAGTACTTTGAACTTAGTTTAGGAAAAATGCTGAAAGGTATCTTTGCATGAACATTTTGGAAATATTGTAACTGTATTTTTCGGTTGCTTTGAAAGACCTTTACGGGGAAAATAACAGATTACTTTGCACATAAAAAGTGGTTAGAAAAGCAGTATAACTGGAGTTGGGTGAATAGGGAGAAATAAATTCTTTCTCAAGCAGGATTTTTGCATACACCTACAGGAGGTTCACCTTGCTTTGTGGGAACTCCTTTAATCAGTCCTCCAGTGATCCTGAGCTTGCAGTCTGGGCAGGCGTCTGAATTTGATGAATGACTGCTGTGAAAATCCCCCACTATGCTTACAGCACAGGGGTGCAAACTAGAGGTAGCTGGGCTACCTCCTGAACAAGAAATGATACGATTTTGTTATTGAGTCTGAATTGCTCTGAAGCAGCAGCACGTGAGCACGTGTGGGCTTGTGCTGGGCCTTGCCCTAGTGCTGCGCTGTGCCCCACGGAAGGTGCTGGCACCCAGCCCTCGCACGAGGCATGGCAGTGACATACCAAGCAGGTGCTTAAAGCATCGTGTCAGCTGGTGGCGATGCTTCTAGCTTTCTAAATTAAGGGCAAGGTGCCTCTTGTCAGGATCTGCCTTTCTAGCAAACTGCTGCAGTGTCAGGGTTAGGTAGCTCTTCCCTGTAAGATGTTAGTTAGGCTGCAGGTTAGTCCTTGGCAGGCCTTGACTATGGATGTAAGACCTCTGTACTTCAGGATGGGTTCTCCACCAGGCAGCAAGTTAAATGGAAACAGGATCATAGTCCTTTTACTGTAGAGGGCTGAGTTAAAGTGTATGGACAGCTTGAGCTATTTTGCACCTCAGCTGAAAGTCTTCCCTAGTGGTATTTGGGAAGGGGGTGGGGAGACAGCAGAAGGAAGGAAGCACAAGAAAAAAAAATCTTATTTTTCCTTTAAAATTTCAAACAGAAGTGGCATGCTGAACATTCACTAATAGCATAGCCTGTCTTCCTATGATGCAGTCAGGATCCCAGATGTCCTTGTGAGCATCTGTTCCAACAGCAAGCAGAGCAGGAGCTGAAACCTCTCTTCCTTGCATTACTAAAAAGGTTAACAGTCTTCCCAGATGGTTTGGTGGGTTTTATATTAATGTTAATTCATCTCTCTTACATGGAGGCTTTGCGGTACTGTGAGCCTTTGTAATGTGCCCAAGTTCCGTGCTGAAGCACACACTGAACTGCTGTGTTAACTTATTGCAGTCCTTGATACTAACAGAGCTGCAGAACTGACTCCTTGCTTTTGGGGTAGCAGACTGGCTGCATTCCTTTGCTGAAATGTAATAAATGTGTTTGCACATTAGCTAGCACAAAGTCTAACTAGCTACTGTTCCACAAGAGCGTGCCACACTGCTAAGCAAATCTTCAGAGCTCTGGAGGCAGCGTCCTTTTGTCAGCAGCATTTGGAGCAGGGAACTCCTTTCCCCCTTCTGTTAATTCTCTCTTAAATGTGGGGTTTGGACAAAATTTTAATGAAAAACCTTGAAAAATGCTTTACACTAGATGACTATGAAAATACTTCATAATTCGCTTCTCCCTCTCTCTCTTTATTTTTTTTTCCCAGTTGGTCATTTATATTCTGCACAGACTAGAATAGCACTATGGGGGGAGCACTTAAATAGGAAGAAGATTTGTCATCTGTCACACTCTGAAATTAAACTTTTTGATATCGAGTTATTGCCTTAGAAATAACTTCAAAAAATTTACATGATGAGAAAAGTACATGGTGGGGGAAGCTGTTGAACTAGTTATGTAATAACGCTGTTAAATCCACTATAGCTGAACAGATTTTTTAAAAATATTTATTTATGAATAAATTAAAATGTATATATACCCACCCAATAGAAATTTCAATGACTCCTGGACCACTTATGTGGATTTCTTTTTTCTTTTAAGAAAACGACAGAGGAGAATTCGAGGTTCCCAGAGCTGCTGCAGAGCATTCTATCCAGCTTTGATAGATGGCTTTAGAACTTCTTGTTGTACACTGACCTATATTAACAAAGTGGAAAGAGAAGGAAGTAGTTACATGTAAGGAGAGCAGTTTGTTACCAAGGGAAGTAAAGCTCTAAAGTACTGATGGCAAGTTGTACAAACAGTGAAGACAGAGGCATATATACTCTATAATTATAGCTACAGTTGAAAGCCTATTTGGACTTCATCATGATACTTCTGTTCTGTAGAAAGGTGTTAAAAAGAAGTTGTGAAAGAGGTGAAACAAGAGGCCTGTCTCTAGTGGTGGGGATAATGGAACTGCTCATAGCTGCTCCTCTCTCCCACAGCCGGTTTTATTTTTCAAAATCCTCTCTAAAAGAAAATATCTGAGTAACTGCATTCATTAAAGCTGTTATTTGTTGATATAAGTGAACAACTTGTCCTTTTGCTAAATCAGGTTGCTTGCTTTGTTTTTACTTATCCCCTGTTGACAGCTTCTGCCATCATGCAGGGAGCTCGGAGGCACTGCCGCTGCGCAGCGTGAGCACAACAGGTGTATGTGCCAGTACTTTGCGTGGATTTTTTTGTCTGCTGCAAGTACGTATGTCTGTCTTACTCGTAGCTGGAGGAGACTGTGGTCAGGTAATTTCTTCCCCAAAAATGCTTAAGCTTTTTCCCCTCCTTTTGGCACGTAGCTGATGGCAGGCTTGATTTAGCATGAAGAGCCATGGGGTGCGCGGTTGGCCGTGCTGTCAGAGTGTAAGGCTGCCTTACAGCAGAGGTAGAGGGCAGCAGCTAGTGGTGTGGGGACCCTCCCCCCAGTCCATTGGATCCGGATCCCTTCGGTACACAGAGGAAGCTGGGTGGCAGCTGCCAGTGGCGCTGCTCGTGGGCTAAGTGCCAGCCCAACGCGTGGCGCAGAAGTCTCACGTGCCTAGGAATTGTGCCACTTGTAGCTTGGGTGTCTGAAAAGCAGTGTGTTAGTCTGTTCTTGACTAGGGCTTTCAGACAGAAGAAAATGTGATTTTTCTAATAAAAATAATTATTTTTCAAACCCAAATTATTATTATTTTTCCATAGGAGGTGACTCATTCCTTTTTCAGTAAGTTTTTACAGTTTTTTTTTTTTTTTTGTAAGACCTCACAGTGTCTAGAATCACCAAACTGATCTGAGAAAAAGCAATCCAGTGCCTATGCTGAGCACAGCTGTAAAGCTCTACAATATCATAGAGTTGTTGTTTTTCTCTGCTGACTCTTATAGTCCAGGTAATATTCTAGAATCAGCCACATTTATTAAAGGAATTAGTAATAACTCCAACATATGATGTGTTGGTAAATATGAACAGCGAAGGAACTTGCACATAATTTATCATAATTGTTTTATTTACATTGAATTTTTGAGTTTCAGTTCTGCTACAAATCCAATCCCATTTGTTAGTAATAAAATGAAATAATTAGAAAATATATGTGTCTAATATGTCTGTGGTAAAGATGACACTATGCCTTTAGAGCTATTAAATGCTCTTATAACCAAAACAATTTCAGAAGAACAGGGTTTGACTTCCTTGGATATGGATAATGTTGAGGCAAGTGAAGGTCAGGTATCACCTTTAATCTTTTTTTTTTTGAGAAATATATATATATATATATAAATGTATGGCTTTGATTCTAGCACTTGTAATTCTAGCACATGTATTTAAGATTTTTTAAAAATAATTTATAATCTGAATACTTCAGGGTAACAAAACAACACACAAATAAAACCCTTACAGATTTTTTTTTGTTGTTTTAAATCTACAATAGATGGCCTCTGAGCAAAATAGATAATATAGATTAACTCTTCCATTATGCTTAAGGCATAATTGATTCCAGATGTGGTCTTGACATACAGTAAAACTTGTATGATCAGCTCTGCTGTCATCTCATTCCCAACAGTTCAGGCCACTAATGAAATTAAAGCAACGGTGAGGGCATCGGTGACCTCAGCTCTTGAGGTAAAATGATTTGGATTATTTTAACTAATGCATCTATAACTTTCACAACCCATTGGAGAGGCAGTGTTGTCTCTTTGGTGCCTAAAACCCTCTTCTTAGCTTCAAGAGTGACTCAAAGTGCTTAGAACTTCACTTTGATTTTAGTGTCAGCCACCTCCTCCATGGAAAGCACCAGGTTTGTGAGTCTGAAAGTGTTTGGAAGTGTTTTACTGCTTTGGGGCAATGTTTCAAGCTCCCACTTCTAGCTAGGTCTTGTCTGAGACAAGAGCAACCTCTTTAGAACCATATCCTTGATTCATATAATAGGACCTGGAAACCTGGCACTTGCCGCTTTTTCAGTTTGTCACCTGATGAGAGATGACAGTAGATGTACCACAGCCTCTGAGAGGCTTCACTGCCTGTCTTTTTGACATATTGAGCTAACACGTAGGCTGTCAGTTTTGTTTTGCAATGCTATAATTACTTATACTCAAATCCTGGAGAAAGATGAGATGCATTTCACATTGTAAGCTAAACTTGGAGTAATACTACATTTATGGGAGATGGAAAAAACTGAAAGTGTAGTAGAGGCCTGTGCCGCTGGGTGGGTGGGCAGGGGCAAGAACCCATTTCATTAGGGAAAAAAAAAAACAACAATCTATCCCCTCCCCATGATAATCTCTTTTCACAGTGTCAGTGGGGATTGCCTTTCCTGTTGCCTTCTCTGCCTTCCAGATGTGATTTCATTTCTCTACCAGCTTGAATTGCAGATGCACGGTGTTGGAATTCTTACTAGTGCCCTAGCCCTTGGCCTTTATATGTTAGAGCATCCACTTTAGAAAGGTGGGACATTGTTTGACCATTTACCTGCTTTAGAGCTTCATTCATTCAACGTCCAGACATTAATAAACTCTGACTTAGGAGAGGAGTGCCAAGCAGAGTGTGCTTGTGGTCTGTTCCACCTCACGGGATGAAAGCACTGCAGGAGGTCTTCCCTCTCAGAGGCAGTCCTAACATAGTCGACCGGTTTAGTTATCCCTGCTCCACCCAAAGCTCTGCATTCTTTTAAATTAATGAAATTGAATTAATTTTGTTGATTCAAAATCTCCGTCCACGATAACTTCAATAAATTCAACTTCTTTTGTTTATCTTAAGGGATGTTATTACTTACTCTATAGCAGCAGCATCTAGACAATTCAGAGATAAAGTGGAAAGAAATTCAGTGATGCTGCAGTGAATGTAACTTACTGGAACTTGTAAATTGAAAATACAAGGCAACTCTGACCCAGGCTACAGTATGAATTTTGGCTGTGTACAATATCATGCCAAATACTGATGTCATCTATCTAATTTTGTTAAAATTTTTATCTTTACCTAATCATTCTCTATATTTAGATAAATATTTAGCGATGGGCTATATATGTGTATATTTTAGCCTGGTCTTCATGGATTTAAAATAAGAATCTCTCATTGTGTAGTCTCTGTGATTACCATTTAAGCTATCTCACATGAACTATATCTGGTACTTTTTCACTGGCTGTAAAGGAGTCAATCAAATAAAGGAAATAATGGAAAATCTTAGCTATCAGGTGGCAAGAGTGCACATATTGAGTAGTGGAAAATACTGCAAGTGGAAAGAGCTCTTTTTAGGTGTTGGAATAATTGTATGTTGCTTGAAGCACACGATGAGAGCAGTTTAAACAGTTATTAAAGAATGTTGCCAGATCTTATCACTGCAGTCATGCATAAAGATCAGTGATCCCCATGCAGCACTACAAAATGTGTGAATGAGGTACACTTACTAAAAATAAACCTATGGAGTGTTGTTCATAAATTGCCATAGGATACTGACTAAATGCATACAATTTAAGCTATACAAAATAATCTCCAAGATTGAGTTCAAGAATGCGTTTAACTGCGGTGTTCTAAAGGGGCTAAAAAGAAAAAAATAGTTGCAAGCTTTCTGTTTGTCTGAGCATTCATCAATGTTAAAAAATAATAACAAAGTCATACGTCAAAAAAAGTCATAAGTCAAAAAAAAGAGGTAGTGTATACTGGTGAGAGATGAGGGTCGGGCTGGGTGCGGCACAGCGGGTGAACGAGGAAGTACAGCGGCTGTGTTGCATCTCATACAAAGGCACCGGGACGTATTTTAGAGGTTTCACTTGGCATCAGTAAATGGAAACTGACACGTCTGAGCCTGACGACCAATCTCTACTCTTCCTCAGAGTAGTTTGTTAAATTTGAAGCCACTGTAATTCTGCTCTTGCATCATTTGCAAGGAGCAGTATTGGGTCAATTTGGCTGTGTATAGGTGAAGTTCCTTAGCAGGAAGTCACCTTAGCAGGCTCATCAGATTACTTATGACTTGGACGGTACAACTGCCGAACTGCCCAAAATGTAGAGAGAAGGGACTATAAAAATAAATAGAAATTTACATCGCTTCAAGGCATCTGTCAAGGAGTGAGCTTCCCACAGCAGAGTGAAGTAGGGACAAAATCTTTTCCCTTTTAGAGGAATGATTTAATACATACTCATTTTTCCCCCTCATGTCATTATACAAGCAGAATCTGTTCTCTTTCTCATAAGAAACAGGTTTGCTGATGAAGCCATTGTCACCCGCTTTATGTTTTTTGGCTCCTCCAAATTTTTGGATGGTGAATAAATTGGAAGTCGCATCAATTTCTGTATAGTTCAGTTTTCAGTTTGACCAGGGAAGATAAAACCTTTCTCTCATCAAAAGTGTTCTTAAAATCAATAAACTTTTTTTTACTATATCAAGTTATTTGATTATCAGTTTCTGTATGGTTATTATTTTTTTCAGCCAAATGTAGAAAAAGAATGATTGCAAGCATTCACAAATGCTGCTTCAGCAATGGTTTAAACAATTTATGGAAACAAATGAAGCAAAAGGATTTTATTTAACAATAAATTTTCTAGAAACATTTTTTTTTTTCTTGAGTGACTGTTTTTCTTAGAGCAAACTTCTTTATGAGGAATTTTACAGCAATCTGCATGACCTTTAACAACTACAGTTTTCCAAAGCGTTGGCAATGCCAGATAAAAGCATAAGGAAATATTCATCTGGTGGCACCTTAAGTAATCCCCGATAAAAGTAACAATGCATTTTAAAACTAGCATTGATTACTCTGGGATTTAGGGCATGGACTATGGTTTTGTCATCTTTTCCAATCTGCGAATGCTGTTTTGACAAAGTCAGAGAAATAATGTTGAGAATGCTGATTAGACATTTGAATTTGTCCCCCTGGTGTTTGAGCACTTTGCTGTTATCTTCTGAATTTATCCTCAAAACTAGTCTCACAGAAGTGAGTACTTTACCGGAGAGTCAAATGGAGGCAGGAGGATTAATGACACACCTGTACTGTAGGCAGAAAGACATTTTTTTTTCAACCTAAGCCTCAAATTGTAAGCACTGAGAACTGTGGTGTAGGCAAAACAGAGCTAAGTATTCCTATTGCTATAGTGACCGCATCTGTGTTGCTTTGAGTCCTGAGCGGGGATTCTCTCTTACTCATTTAATTTACGTCATTACCATCTCTGCTGCTAAAGTTGTTTGGACTTGCTATACTTTAAAGTTATTACATTTAAATATTTTCCCTAATATGTCTCCCTCCTTTGCAGTTAGTTTGATTCATGGAGCTATCTGCAAATTGTCTGTAATGGCATCTGATGTTTGGGTTGCATTGCTGGTTTATGGGGAAGGTGGATTGCTTTTGCTTAGCTCTGGAATTGTGCACACAATTCAGAATGATACAACTCTAGTATTCAGCTATTTTCATGTGTTTCCATAATGGGAAACCTCTGGAATAAATGCAGCAAAGTGATGTCGATAGCCCAGGTAGTGGAGCAAGTTGTTTGACTTGAAGCTATTGCAACCTTTTGCATAAGATGTAAGAAAGGTATTTTGATAACTCATAGTGATTGCATTCCATGGCACTTTTATCAGGTGCTTTAGCCTTTTTGTTGGCTAGATTTCAATTCCATTAATGTTGAAACCTAACTACCTAACCTAGCCTTGACTCTCAAACAAGCTTTATTTTCCTTCCAATTACCAGCCTGAACAATGTGCAGAGGAACTAATACAGTCAAGCAATCATTTTAGGCTGTTAGTAGCACGATATATACTCAGTTTGTGTATCATTTTGTACTGTTCTGATAGTGCTTTAAAATTCAGAAAAGCAGTAGATACTGAATGTATTTTGAAACTCTTACAAGGCTGTCATTGCTTGCACCTCTGCACAAGCCTCACAGCTTAGTGAAATAATTATCTGACGAGGGGTAAGACGGTATGCTTACCAAGTCATGTCTTAACAAATATAATACACACGTACTATTATGTCTCTGTTTACTTAAAAAATCATGTCCAGGTGGTTTTAAATAGGTTCTTGAAAACACAGGAATCCCCTTGTTAAAACTGTGAACCAAAGAGATAGCTACATGCTTGTCTTGATGTAATTCTTGGAGATACTCGGTTTCATCTCCTCCAAAAGTAACTGAGTTAAACTTTGATGTACTCTGATTCATACATGTATTTATTTACTAGACCTTTTTCCCTTTAAAATAATTAATTCTAAGGATGACATAGCTTATACATTCTATTAAAGACTTAAAAGACTCAATGCTACTATTGAATAATTATAAATGGTAAAAAATGTAATAGCTTTTACTTATATTATTTAAGCTTTTTTACATTTTTTTTTCAAGCAGGTACATTAACTCTTCAGTTATTAGAATCTGATAGTTGTGTTTTTTTTTTTTTTTTTTTTTAAAAAAGCTTTCAAGTTAATGCATTAGGGGAGTAATAGAGATGAGGTTAATTTTATTACTCGTTCAATAAAACCACTTGAACTTAAATAAAACCAGATGCTTTTAAATGGTTGGACTGTATTATTATTATTTTTTACATCTACTGTATCCAGTCACAGTTTATATTTCCAAAAATTGAAACTGTTTCTTCTTTATTTCTATTAGGGCTTGCATGCTGTGGCACAAAGACTGCATCACGCTGTGCGCTATGTTCATGGTAAGCCTTATTTAATCTTTTTAAGTTATACACAGTGTAATTCCAGGGGATATAACATTATTTTGTCAGTCTGTCATTTGAGATTATCGTAAACACACTAATGCAACTTTAGTCTGTATCTGTTGTACAGATTTAGTCTCAAATTTCCAGTTTTGCACAATATCTGGTGCAAAATTAGTTTTAAAAATCTACAAAGAATCTGATGATGGCCTCCATTTTTCAACTGTTTTGTTGAAAAACGAACTCTCAGACAGTGCAGGACAGGGATGTTTTTGTCGATAAAATACTGCAGTGGCACCTCGATTCATGACTGGTCTCCAAATGACAAGAAGAGGTAAACAGTAACACAAAAGGCCCAGCCTAGGATGAATCAATTCATGTTTTGTCCAGGCTCCATGCCTGAAGGCACCTTACCTATGCTAAACAATTCTCCATGGCTGCCAACTCTTCAGCGCTTCTTAAAATAATTAAGTTAAAAATATTTCATAAACTCATTTTGTATAGGCAAAATAAGCCCCTGTGCTCCTCCAAAGCAGCATACATTTCTTCTGTTCCCTTTCTCCTCCAAATATTAGCAAATTACTGCTTTTATTATGGATATGACATAAAAATAAACCATCTGTTGGAATTAAGCCCCACTTTATCAAATGGTTTCCGACCATGTCCTGTTCTTTTCTGACCTGCTAAGTAGGAAATACCTTCTGTATTTCTGGGCTTCCTGGGATCAATTTTTAAATTCATGACTTTTCCCCTTCCTTTTTACTGGAAGCAACTTGAATCCTTATGTGGTACCACCTCTGCCCCTACCCCCATCAGTTCTCTCACCTGCTAAAGGATGTCTATGTTAACCAGTGACCTCTGCCTCTAAGACAAGAAGTTAGTAAACAGTTTTACCTAGTTGATGGGATTGAAGTGCCAGACGAGTGGCCCAGGCTTTAAGGGACATGGTCTTTAAATCTTCTTCCCTAATTCACTTACATTCAGGTCATCAAATTAAAAATCTGCTTCATTGAACTGTCAAGGTAAGCATTGGACACGTTAAGCTTTTTCTTGGTGTTTCTGACAATCCAATCACTTTCACAGATGTACTGCTTCTTCCTGAATAAAAATGTAATCCTAGCATATTCACTGGCTTCTTAATAAGCACACTTACTGATGGGAATAGTTTGTCTTGCAGGGTCTTGGACATCCAGCAGGTTTATGTGCACACTTGCAGATCATGGCCAAGGAAAAGCCCTTGCTCAATTGCATATTACATTTAACTACTCATCCCTCTTGAATAGGAATTAATGCAAGAACAAAACCTTAACATTTGTCAGGTGTTTTAATGCTAACGTTCTTCTGTCTCCAGACTTTTTTTTTTTTTTTTTTTTTTTTTTACACTTTTCCCTCATTCTAGAAACTGAAGGGTGTTTTTCCACAGTCTCCTGTACAACACAGTGATAATATGGAGCAGTTCTACTGTTCTCAGTGCTTGCTAGAAGTTTGGAAAGTGTGTGAGGATCTTAGCACTGACTGCAAATTAAGTAGTCTGGGAGCACCAGAAAGATGGTTAATGGATCCATTAATAATTTCACTTTCTTATAGTCTCAGTTTTAAAATACTGGAGCAGTGTTTTCTTCTCTAAGGTACAATAAGAGTGTCTTTCAATTTTAGAGACCATCTAGGAGTAATTCTTTTCAAGATTTGTAGATGTTCTCCAAAGTATGGGGTTCATAATGTTTCTTTACACAATTACTAAGTAAGGCTTAGCCTGGCATTGCTTAGCTAAAATATTTTTACAACAAATACAATAAATCATTGTAAACTCAGATGGCTAATAGTTGGATTTTACTAACGCAAACTGTTTTTATTGATTAGGCAAGTCTGACAGTATTATTGTCAGATTAATTATTATTATTATTATTTAAATGCATCAAGGCTAGCATAAAAATCTAGATAAACTAAGCTATAGCCTCTCTGGTTTTGATGGGAAAAATCATTTTATGCTGTCAATGTTTCTCTAATGGTTTAGAGAGGGAGAAAACAGTGTTTAAAACAACAACCCCCCACCTGTAGAAATATAGTACTTATCACTTTTGAATCAGGGATAGTTGTATATCTAGACCAGTAAATATACAGTCATTCTATATATTATCTAAAACAACCCCTAAAGGTGCTGCTGAACCTTCTTCTTTTACAGTAGTTTCATCAGTTTATGTGCTTCTCATACTGAGCTTTCTTTCTGAAGGCCCATAGTTAGTTTTCAGATACCCATAGTATTTTAAACTGAACCTAGCACTATTTTTCAGCTTCTGATGGATGGTTTATCTGATTAATGTTGTTTGGGGTTTGCAATTATTTTGAAAAATTTGTCTTCTTTTACCTGCTGTAATGCAACTTCTATTAGAATTCACTTGAAGAATGCAGCTTACATCACTGAATGAGCAGGACCGAAACCCTGGACAGCGTAGGAGTGGTACTCAGTGAATGTGGCCCTTGTTGTATGCCTGCCTTGTATCCCCGAAACGCTTCTTGTGGCAAGATGCTTTTCTATAGTTTACCTGTTTACAAATACTATGTATAAATAAGAGTCATATAACTTCTGCAGGGTTGGGAGCTTTTGATTGCAGGTGTTCATAATTAGTTTAATCTACAAAGTAGATCAAGCCAATGAAGGATGCACAGGAAACTGGCTTAGAGCTTATCAAATTAGCTAAGTAGAGCAATTAATCAGACAGACCTTAACTTGAATTGAGTTTTCTAAAGTTTCTTTTTTTCTTTTTTTTTTTTCTTAAGACATTAAATGTGAAGCTGGGTTTGGTGGGACAGTCTCCCAGACATGCGCATGACAAGGAGAGTGTCAGCAGTGGTAGTGAGATCTCCACAATCATCATACACCTTTCAGAAACCCTCTGACCTTCCCTATGCACAGAGCAGAGTCTTGCTATGCCATGACCTGTATCTGCTTTTAAAAAACAAACAAAAGCCCAAAATTGTATGGGAAAAATACCTGAGATCTATCCTTCAATTTTTATATCCACATACTGCAGTCCTGGCTAGTAGGATGGGAGCTCCCTCCCATTAGCACTAGTGCTGTTACACCAGTGGTTCCAAATGGCCTAAGTTCTCAGCAAAGATAGTGCAATTCACTTGCTGTGAAGTACAGTATTGATATGAGGCAGAAAAAAGTGTTTCACTTCTGGTTTTCATCATTACAAAGTTTTCTCCAAAGTTTTCTCACTCTATTAATTGACTAATTCATTTCCCCCAGAACGTACTATTTTGGACTGAAATAATCTCTCTTCAGTCGAGTGTTCTCTGTAGCACGAATGCTGCGTAGGGTGAACGCAGTATTTTATCCAAACGATAACTTGTCACTGAAAGTGTTTAAAAGGCAACTCTTCAGAAACTTCTGATTACAGTCTGGTAACAGCCGTTGAGGTGTCCCAAAAATGATGCTGTTAACAGGTTCGCTTTGCTTTTAAGTAAGTTTATTTGTCTGAAGCTGTTAATAGCAGTCCTTAATTGGGCAGTTAGCCATACCGCCTCAAAGTAAGAATGTACCATTAGCCACAACTGATTCTTAAATGGCAGTTGCTTATCAGCCTATAAAAATCCAGCCAACAGTGTGCTAGATGCTGGGTTGCAGAATCAAGCTGGTGGTGGTATTTCATTTTGTGTTGCTTAAATACAGGCTAGATCCCTGCTTAAATCCATGCAGACCAAAACCAGATGAAACCCCCTCCTCGTCCACTCTTCTCAGTAAGGAGTAAGGGACTGCACTGGGTTTATGCAGAGCGCACCCCGTGCTCCTGGCTGAGCTCCTGGGTCTTATGTGTGTGTATATAGTGGGACTTAGTGCAAATCAGTACTTCTGACTCTTGTGCAAATGGGCAGGGATGCTGTGGATCTGCTGCTTGCTCTGTGTGGGAAAAGTGCACAGAGGTATACAGGAGCTCTAAGCTACCCTTCCATCATTGTGTGCAGAATGCTGCCTGACTTCAACCCTGTATGACAACTCAGAGCACAATGTGCAGTTACTGGTCCTAAGAAACTGGCAAAGAAAACCACCTGAAAGAAGGGGAAGCTCAAATAAGGATTATTACTAGTCTTGACTTTTTTAGCTGAATGCTTCTTTCGTATAATGAAACTTTCATGGACAAAATATTTCTTAGGTATTGAAGAAATGCACTTAATTTTACTCACATGTTAGTCTGTATCTGTACTTAGCCAGAGATTATTGGAGGCAAGTGAAAGTGTTAATTATGCTAATATGGATTTTCTTCTTAATTCGTTCACACAAACCAATGATCTTGTATTTTTAGATAGAATTTTTCTGTCTTTCACTGCAGTAAAAAAAAAAGGGTGAAGTGTATTTTTTTCCTTGTCATTTTCTAATAAACAACACTGGTATTTGTTGGGTTTGGCCCTGCCAAATTGGACCAAAGCCCCATATCATTGCCACTGAATGAAGAGAAATAATCTCTCTCCCTCTCTCCTGATACAACCTTTACCATTACCTTTTCCTTCTCTTCAAGAGGCCAAATAAATTCCTTTTCTACACTTGCAATGGATCCTAAACCTTGTCAGAAAAAAGGACTGATGAGCTAACAGTCTTTGTTCCAAACTGCAGACTCAGTATCCAAATTCAGCATTATGTTTTCTACTTTCAAAATTACGCGACAGCTATGATACACTGTTCTTTAAGGTGATTTTCATTGTTCCTTCTATGATATAACAGCTTTCTCCCCATGGGATAAAAGCTAATTACAACTCTTCTGAATATGAATTTCTGCCCTTGCATACTCACCCAGCTCCACTCACTGAAGTGCTCTAGTCTGCTGTGAGCGCAACCCCGTGCAGTGCCAGAGAGCTGTTAGTTGCACTAGCTGAAGGATTTTCTTGGCTGTTAATACCCAAAACATAGGGACGAATAGGCTAATATGGAAGCACAGCTGGCAGACTTGAATGCAAGAGTTATGGATGCTTCCTTCAGCCTCAGCACTGATGGGAATGAGACCCTCCTTGGGATTTTGTTACCTATATCTAACTACTGAAATGCCTCTTGGGAGCTTAAATATAGATGTCTTCTGTAAATTTTGAACTGATGATCATTCCCTCTTCCATCAACTCAACTCTAGTTAACTAATATGTTCTAGTTAACTAATATGCTGTCGGTCATTCTTTTTGAAAAGTACGCAATGAATACCTATACGCATTGATTAGGGGCACTTACATTAGGGGATTTTACCTGCATATCTTCAAATATCCTCCTTCTCCCCTCTGTAAAATAGGTTTCTCTGTTTCACAGTTACTCAGTGCTTTTGCCTTAACTGTCCAGGAATGAAAATGTTAACCAAAGTTATCAGCTTGGGTCAGGATTTTAAAACCACCCCCCCCCCTTTTTTTTTGCAAAATTTGGAATGATGTTTTCATGCCATTAACACTGAATACTTAAAGCTCCAAATGTCATGTGCTTAAGTGTTCTTTGAAAGCTATAAAAATCGTAAAATAAAGAGGAGGTATTTGGGTAATTATTTCAACACTTTTGTAGTTTGATAGTGGTGTTTGCTTTCAGAAGACAAACAGCTCTGAGGGATGATGGCTGAAATGCCGAAGCTGCATTTTCTTCTATATTTATATCAAGGTAGTCTCTCATTTATCTGATGAATTTCAGACACTTGCCTTGATTTTTTTTTTTTTTTGACTGATTGAAAATAAGAAACCTTCAGTTCTAACTGATACAGAAAACTGCTAAAAAGAACCTGTAAATAGGAACATTAATCCATACCCTCCTGTTTCTTACAGAATTGTGGTGTTAGGTCAAAAAGCACTGTGACCATATTTTCAACGTGCACATGCTTTCAAGACATTTGAATCTGATCAGTTATCCAAATGCTTCTTTTTCTTAGGAAGGTTGGAGGGCTGTACTAAATATGACTGAAATTATTTTGGTAGCAGTATGAATATAAAAACTTGCTCATGTCTTTGCTTGATCTCTCTGAACCAAGTGTACGATACCTGGATGTGAGTGATAAATAACTCAATACAGGGGAAGGAATGATGGATGACTTGTGAAGCTAAACATTGCATCTCAATAACTGTTACCTGTTCAAAACCTACAGTACAGATATTGAGGAGGATATTTTGCTTTGTACAGGTTTGTATTAGCTGATTTTTTATCACTGTGCCAAACATAAGCAGAATGTGTATACTATAGTCTATTTCATGGATATAATATGGTGTTTGTAGCAAGATATGTATTTCCTATGGTGGTGGTGTCAGGGCCTAAAGCCACTAAGAAGATGCAATCTTCGTAAATGACAAATATTACTACTGATTATTGGACACACTGGTTCTAGATGGACTGACACTCGTGGAGGTTTTCAGTTTATTGTGCTGCTCTCTGACAAATGAGCAGTATTTTGGAAGTGTGCAAACACTTCCATGTCTCCGTGAGATACCTACATCAGGATCCCAGACAACATAGCTCAGGTATCTGGTAGAAGCTGTCAGTGAGGAATTAAAATGCAAGATCAAAAATATCCAGCCAGCAACATGTTTGTGATCCTTTTACCACTGGTACATCAGTGTGCACTTAAGCACAGTCCAAGCCAATACCAAAACTCCAAGCTGTGCTGCAGCAGGCGTAGATTAGAGTCAGACTTAGCTCCCAGCTGCCTTGTGCTAAGGGAGATAAAAAGTGGCCGATGTTGGACCAAGCTGCGTTGTGGTGATGTGCGGGTGTGTAGCTCTGGCAGCTCCCACCTTGGTGGTGCCCCTGCCCTGCTCTGTGCTGTCACGGAGAGCAGCGATGTTATGGGTTATATCGGATGCTGCCCCTTAGCCCTGCTCGGGCCTGTGTGCACAAGGCTGATTTGGAGAACAGGTAGTTCTTTTCCTCATGGTTAAGTGCTCTGAAACTATCACGTATCTCCAGGACTTTCTCTATGGGCGCCAAAAGTAGCTCGCTGACTGCTATTCCTTAGGGGTACTCTGCTGCACAATGGCTCTGGTCACTAATTTGAAATTGCTACTTGCCTTTTTAATTGTTTCCCAGTAATGTAATACTGGGAATAATGTATGTTAAAAATAGCACCTTGAAAAAAAACTTGAGAGCCATAGGAATAGGGAGAGAAATCATATTATACTACAATAATGACTATTTTTTCCCATTCTTTTGATTTCATGAGCTCTCTGCCTATATTCCACTGATGGCATTTTTTTAACCACCATTATAAGTGGTAAAGCTGGAAAAGAGGTGATACAGTGGTGGTAGTCAGAAGTTATAATCTTTCTCAGTCTCATTTTCTATAGACTACTTGTCATTATTTGGGGCTTTGAATATCTATCCCAAATTTAATATTAAAAGTATGAATACTTAGCCATGGAGTAATAAAATTGCTTTCACAATTACTGATACCACAGCTGTGCGTGTCACATACAGGATAGATTTTGTCCAGGACCTTAATCAAGGTCATTCTTATTTTTGGAGTTGGTAGCTGGGTGTTTTTTCTTCCTCTGTGGAGTACGTTATTTTTAAGAACCTTGATGTCATGGGTGGAAAGCTCCATTCAGTAAAAAGAAAGCAGAGTTAAAGCCTTTATTTAATGGTCTGAGGCTTATGGAATGAATACCTCTTTTTTTTTTTTTTTAAAAAAAAATCTTACTGTTTTCTATCAAGTAAGAATATTTCTACATTTGCTTAAACGCTGCATCAATATTTCCAGCAAAATACTTCTTTTCCTCAAATTTCCTTTTTAATAAAATACAGCCTCTTTGAACTCCACAGGCCTCACCATCTGTTACTCAATTTTCACTCCATAAAATTTTGCTGACATCTGTTTAATCAAAAATATTTTTATAGTCATGGAGAAATTTAGTTCAAACTTGGTATTACACTATTCCTATACACCAAAGAGAAAATATGTAAATAATGAAGAGGAACTTACGGGAGAGGAGAGGAAAATTTTAAACTTCAGGCTGTTACTGCCCGGGGCACCCTTAGGCTGTGGAAGTGCTCCTCTGCTTGCTGTCCGTGCCTTTGGGCAAGGGAAGGCCAGAACTGCTTCTTGGGTTTTAAAGGCCTGTCCTTGTTGCTGGCTGTGCAGCTGCCATCTTTGTCCCTTGTTCCTCTGTTGGCTCTTCCCTGGGTGAGGTGCCCAGGCATGCCGCCCTGGCACCACCAGGACAGCCGCAGGACACTGGGGAGGACGGATGCTCTTCTTCCATTCATCTCCCTTGGCTTCCCCCTTGCCCGCTAGGGTGATACGCTCGCTGGTTTCATTGTTTTCCTGTCAAACACACACCAGGCTGAAGTTTGTTGGTGCTATAATAGACACTGTCATAGATGTTGTGATAATTATTAGTAAAGTCTTATTTTTAGTCTGTTTTGTAAAGGAAATGAGGCATATGCAATTCCTGTCTATCTGTCAGTCTGTTGGCTATCTGTTAATCTTGATTAGGAAATTCTCACCAGTATCGTGGCCTGATAGACCCTTCCCATATGGCATTAAAATTAACAATTTTTAAACAGCATGCTACAACTTTAATAACCAAATAACTATGTTTTCATTATGCCTCTTGGTAGTCTCTGTTTTTTTTTTGTTTTTTTTTTAATCACCTAAGTTGATCCAACCATGCTTGTTAGAGCACGTTGTACCATATAGTCTTGATTTTTGAAGAAGCGTTAAAGTGTTGGGGCTTTACAGTTGTTTTCTGTTGCAATTGGGGTTCTTGTAGGTGAGCTTTCTCTTCCAGAATGATTTTTCTGTTTGCAGATTTATGTTGCTTTGTGTGCAAACTAAATTAATATTTAAAACCAAGTAAAAATTTTAGAATATTGTTTTCAGTTGAATATTCAGCAGAATGTGCTGATTATCTTGAATTTAGTGATAGTGCAATGTTTTAAATTTTTTTCATACCAATCCTACTATCTGCTCATTTAATATTTACATAAGTAGTATTCAACTGTAATTGTTCTATTATATTTTAAAATAATACTTTTTCTCTTCCCTTGAACAAGAAGAGTAAGCTTTTGGTTTTAATGATTAGGTAGACAAAATCAATTGAAATGAAATATGAGTATAATGTTCTAATGCTTAGAGCCCTTCCCTAATTCTTTATCCTTGAAGAAAATATTTATCTACCTTAAAGTTTTCTTTATTCAGAGAGTTTTATTAAAGTATACTTGAGAAAAAAATGTCTGGAAGCATTCCTTGGTTTGTGTAAAATCTTTAGTTTATTTGGAAGGAATACTTTTCAGTATTGCTTCCAAAAATGAAATGCCAGAGCTTTTCAAAATCCTTGAGAGCAAATTAAAGGAAAATCTGAAATGACTGTTTGTTTCTTTGGGGTTTTCTAGTGGTAGATTGCAAGGAGGGGTTTCTTTTCTTCTGGATTTCTCGTGGATTGTTTGTAGCAATGATCACGCTGTGCAAGTTTAACCTCAAATTGTAACCAGAAAAGTTTTGGGCTAGACGTTGGATATGCTGTTTGTTTTGTGGCAGACAAAATTATACTGCTGTCATATTTGTTTATAATGATATCAGTAAGTTAAAGAAAAACAGCATGATTTTTATTTGCAGGCATGAATGATGTATACTGCTTTAAAAAATATGAATTGAGATAATGGCAATGGATTTTTTCCTTGCATTGATATGAAGGTTTGGTGCAGCTGTAAAAATGCTAACACTGCAATGAAGCAATGTTTTTTAACCTCCGTGGTTCAGAATGAATATTTGAGTGTTATATCACCTGTCAATCCCATCCAGGCTGTGCTCTATGTCACAGCGGAAAGAAATCTCATAATTCTTTCTTGCTTGACTATATCTTTTGCTGACATTTAGAAGAAAACAAATTAAATTGAAACATGTCAGGAAAATTTACTGGGCACAAGTCGTAAGCTCAGATTTCCATTTGATGAAGAACCACAAGAATAACATTTCACAATGTCTAACTCTTCTCTGCGGCTTAGGCAAGCGGTAGGATCCCCGAAGCGTTCTTCCAGTGGTGCCGTGGCTTGGTGCAGGAGGAAGCTTCCCCAGGCGTAGCTCATCGCTCCTCGGCAGGGCGCTGCTGCTGCCAGCATCCCGGGGGAGAGCTAGCAGCGTGCTGCATTGCAGGTGGCAGTGAACTGGCAAGGAATTCTCTTCTAATTCTTGTTGCAGTTTTGTTCTACTCCTAATTCCACCCTAATTCTTCCCTTAATCAGTTCTACGCCTCATTTGGTAATAATACTCCAGTTCCATTCTACCTCAATTCTGTTCTACTCCCAAATCTTGTTCTGCTCCCCATTACTCTATTCTGCTCAAGATGACAAAAGCTCTCAGAGGTATATTAGGCTAACCTTCTACCTCATGCAGGAGAAAAATGGATAAGAACCATAATGAAAAAGCAGCAGATTTTAAAAATTTATTTTCTAGTTTGATAGAAGAAGTTGTTGCACGCAAGCCAGTAGAAGAGAGTCTGGTACTGCAGCAATGCCAAGCGAGGAGAATTCAAACAGAGAGCACATTCAAATGGGCCCCGTTAACCAACACCTTGCCTCTTCAGTGACGTTCAGTGGAAGGGGGAGTTTCTTCAATGTCGTTCCAGTCAAAACTCTTAGAGACAGTTTTAAATAAGGTTCCTGGTCTTTAAGATAGTAATTCATTGAACATTACCAAATCCTGCCTTTTAGATACGAAACATTTCCAAAATCAAGCCATTCACTGCTAGCTGGGAAGAGTGAGCAGATATGGGAGACTCAGAATGTTTCAGTGAGAATAATAAAAATGCTTTATTTCAGAAGAGTTTGAGGAAGATGGTAAATGAGAAGAAAGAACAATATAATCCATCAGTCTTGACTGTAAAAACTTTTTAATTTAGGAAGATAAATTCCTATTTCCTTAAGAATAGAGGCTATCAGAATAGCAGGTTAAGTTATATCATGAATTAAAACCTAATTAGAAGTTAGAAATCAACTGGGGGAATTAGATGGCCTATTATTCATGCTGCAAAAGTGCTGTTGAGGTGCCCAGGGGATCAAACCTTTAATGATGATTTGTTAGTGAATTGCTAGAGTTAGGAAAAACCTTTTCATTTGGAATATTCTCTTGACACTACAGAATTTTCCACGTAACAGTACATTTTCAAAGTTCTAGTTTTAAGATGTTTGAAACAGACACTTTAATAGTTGTTTTCCTAATTTAACTCATTAAATTCCTGCTTTCAATCTTGCTTGATTTTCAGTTTTCACAGAATCACAGAATTGAAAGGGTTGGATGGGACCTTGAAAGATCATTGGGTCCAATCCCCCTGCCAAAGCAGGTTCCTTAGAGGAATTTTCTTCTCTGCATTTTGGTTTCATGTAGCCCATTTGCTTATTACAGTGCATTTTGCTTTCCTTTTTCCTAATTAACTCCCTGGTTTTTAACCTTAGCGAGTTTTGAGTAAAAAAACAAACAAACAAACAAAAAATGGCTTTATCCTGATTTTTAAATTTTTCTTTATTTTTCTTTTGTTTATTTATTTCTTTGTTTTGATTACTTCATGGCCATGGCATAAATTATCTCATCCTGGTCTTTTGATAGTAATTCTGATTTTGATAGTAATTTGATAGGTGCAGTTGCATGAGGCAAATGTAAATGTAAATGCTATTTCACTAGCAGTGATTCCAACTTGAGAAAATAATAAAAAGACACTTTTGATGGTGCACTGTGCAGATGCTTCTTTAGTTCATCTCTGCCTGAATGTGGTAGTTGGTAGCTTTTTTTCAGGAGGCTGGCTGAATTGGTTTCTTTAAAGAAACGAGTGGTAATATGCCATCAGAACTGTTAACAAACGGAAATGTAATTTCTTCCCCCACACAAGCCTTAAAAAATAAAAATAAAAGCGTATTTTAGTCTCCACTGAGCTGTGCTCAGTTTTTTCTTGGTCTGTCCCACGATTTCCAGAAGAAGCTTTCTGATAAGAGCTTTTCAGAAGGCTTCCAAGCTTTCACCCTGTAGCCATGTCACCTTCTGTGCATTGGTTATTTTAGGCCATTTTTCTAATCAAACTTAGGTTGTACAACCCAATTCTTATTACAATTGTTTTCCTGATTTCCATCAGTCCTCTGGGGCAGTGCTGTGGTCATTCTTCATAAGCAGGTGAGAAAAGAAAAAAAACAAAAGCTGAAAATCAACTCTTTACAGCTGTGACCATTCCTACACGGTTCAGCTGTGAACATTGGTGCTTGAGGGATTCACAGTTAAGTTTACACCCACCTGCAGTTGATGTTTCTGCCTTTTTTCCCCTGCTTCTCTCTGTTTGTTTATTGATAGAGGTATATGCTCAAGTGTTAGTGGGGTGAACTACATAGGGTGGCTGCACCATATGTTAATGCAATATCCCTGTGAAATGAATCAAGCATAGGTCTTTTGTGACAGACTGTGGCTTTGAGTATTAAAGAATTTGTAAAATAAATTGGCCTATCTGCATGTAGAAAATGTCTTAGAAGCAGACTTTAATAATACCTTTGATTTTTCAGTTAGAGAATTTCAGCAAAAAACAGCACATTCAATTTGCTTTGTTGTTTTGTTGGTGTTTGAAGAACTACATGGGGACCCAGGTGGTTAAGAAGTAGAGAGAGAGTAAGGAATAGAAACAAAGAGAAGTTACAGGAATTGACTTTTATTGGCCTAACTTTGGTCTATTTATAAAATAAAGATGTTTGCAGAAGGATCTACATTAAAAAAAAAAAAATCCTCTGATTTTGTCCACGTCTTTTTGTCTTTTTGACACAAAACAAGGAATGGTTTTAAATACAAAAATGATTTTTAAATGAGTTAATGCTTATTGAGAAATATCTCCAATTTCAATGTTTCATGGCTGACTTTAAACTTTGTGTTAAAAGTGAAGTTAAAAATATATGCAAAAATATTAAGCATACTTTTTCCTTATGAAGTTAATAGAAGGTAAAGTTAATGGAAAGTATTCACTTTACACTTAGGTATGGAAGAGAATGGGAACAGTTTTATTTTTTCTCTATAAGTAGTAACTTCATGGGATTATAATGTCATATTTCTTGATAATACATAAGTGCTTTTACTCCTACATGTACTTTCACAAAATGTAAATTTAGTGAGTCACGTTCCAAGTACAAAGGCACTGGGAGTTTGGAAGATTATTTTGCTTTATGCAGCAGAAACTGTTATTTGGTATCAAGTCCTAAAACTTTTAAATCATCAAAGTTGCAGAAGTATTGCAGTAATTATAGTAAATACTGTGAATAAGCTACTCAGTTAATATCTAAATTTAGTGTATGCAGAGAATTAATAGACACTTTTGTTTTCCACTTGTAAAATAATTTTAATTAGAAGCAATTAAATAAAATTACATTAATCCAAAGCAAAAAGCTTTTCCTTTTTTTTTTGTTTTTGTTTTTTAAATCTACATATATTCCACTTGCATTTGAAGGCTTACTGCAATTAAAGCTTTCCTTATATTCTGTAGGAAGAGCTAGAGATCAGTTCACAAAACCCTTCTATGTAGATGGGCTGCCAGATGGCAGACTTATCAGACTTCTATTTGCAGCATTTTTTCTCCAAAGTGTTTGGAACTGCCACTGTTCAAGCATGATACAGTAGTCAAGGGACCACTGATAAACCCTCTTTCGAAGTCGATAATGATGTTTATGGTGTTGGTATTGTCTTGATGCTTTATGTATCATATATTTAAACTCAAGAAAGTATCTGTCCAAAAATGCTCCTGTAAATGTATGCCCAGTAAAGGCTGCTGCTGATTTTTTTTTTTTTTTTTTTTTTACGTAGTTATAACAGTAACTATGTGTGGTTACCATTAGTAACTAATTAGTATATTAATTTCCACATTAGATTTCTTCCTTTTATACTAACATCGTAACAATGTTGTTTTGGGAGAAATACTTGATGGAAGAGACGGTCTGAGGACAAAGGAGTTCCTTTAAAGCTTCCCTTTTTAAATGCCTTATGACAATGAAAAGTCAGTATTCTGTTCTGGGATATATCCATGCATATGAGAAATGAATGTAAAATGGCAAGCAGGATTTCTGTTTTACGATCTGAATGTTTTCAAAAAAAAAAAAAAAAAAAGAATTGGTTACCCAAATGCAGTGGATAAGAGAAATGGCTTTCTACTGCCAATAGTAATTGCAGATAGAAAATGGGAAAGAATAATCCTCAGCAATCAAAACTGGAAGGATGCTGGCTTGTGTATTGGCCACCGGTCTTAAAGTGTAAGAGAATGTTGCATATCGTCATTTCCATCTGGGGTTTCAGCCTTCCTGAAGGGAGGTTGGCGACAGAGACTATTTGAGAGAACTGTCTAACGGCACCTCCCAGTTCTCGTTATTGGCATTAGCACGGAGCCACCTTTCTGGTGGATCTGCTGTGCTGTGGCAGAGCTCCCCTGACGTCGGGTCCACAGCCTGCAGCAACAGACAAAACCAGGCATACAGTTCTTTGAAAATAGTTTTTTGCAGGTACCTGTGTGTGCCAGTAATATATTTAAGATTCAAATGCTGGTAGCTCTAATGTGGAAAACACATTGTAAGTGATTGCAAATATCATTAAATTAGCTTTAAAATGAGAGTTTTAAAATTGTGATTATGGATTTCTTTTTGATTCATTTTTCTTTTTACCTTGTTTGTGATTCTGGTGTTTACAAAGCTAAGAGAGAAAAGAAAAAGAAAAAAAAAAATGTTTTCAGCTCTTTTATTCCACAGAGTAAGGGGCTTCACTTTCCTTAAAACAAAGCTGAGATTTTCAGCTCTTCCCCTTTGCATCTCACTGAAGGTTTCACTACCTCTGTCTTGGATCCTATCCAAATGATGCTTCTGAAATTAGGATCCGTAAATTCTCAACTGTCAAGTGCTGCTTAGTGTATAATAGCTTTGAAATTGTGACTTGTCCACTCCTATTTTGAAATCAGATAGCCTGGTTCAATCAGGAGGTGAATCCATATAATGGTAAAATGACACAGCTGCATCCTGACTCAGGGAAGTTTTCTTTTGCTTGTAAGCCATCCTGAATTTGCCTTACCTACTCTATTCTGAATGTAACATATATTTACACTCATCTTTACCTGCTTTGCAATGTAATTTACTGTTAAGTACATGAATTTAGAATACCTGAGGTAAAAAATAAATATATAAATGATGCTTAGCAATGCTTTCACTCAAATATTGATTCCCATGCCTCAAGTGTAATATGCTTATTTTGCATCTTTTATTAAATATTTTGGGAGTTTTCATGCTTTGACTAGACAATCACAAAAACACAAATGCAAAATAGTGCTGAAAGAAGTGATGGTTTGGAACTAGATTTTTATTCACTTCATATTGCATTACAGAAGAGCTTTGATCCTAACAATATGTAACATGAATATAAATGTATAACATTAAGTGTAAGCGCATTACAGTCTAACAAGTTATTGCCCAATATAAAACCTGCTCTCCATTTTAAAGAAATCATGCTGCCTTCTAGACAGCTTTCTCCAGAGCCTGGAAATTATCTCCTCGGTTTACGTGCTGCAGCTGATAGAAAGGAGTTCTGAATTGTGAAAGCTGCTGGAGTCTTCTGGTATAATCATCAGCTGGCTATAAAAGAAAATAAAAAATAAAAATAAAAAAAATTAAAAAAAAAGATTTACTGGTTGAAAACATGAAATGTAATTACTGTTATATTTAGGCTACCATAGCATAAACAGCGATTGTATTATAGCTTGGTTTTGAAGTTGATAATTAAAATAAGTAAAATCCAGATCTGTCACTTGGCAGTAAGTCAATTAAAGTAACTGTAAATCAGTAGACGGATGTGTATTTAAGTGTTGATATTTATCTAATGTAGTGATGGCTGGGAATGGACGAAAAATGACTGTTGACGTCATATCCTAATTAACATCACATTTTCTATGACAAGTCATGACTCAAGAAGATACACGTGTAGACAATCCTGCTGCAGAAATATTAATGTGGAAGCTTGCTGTGATTTCTTTTTAATGACATTGCCAGGCGAATACTTATCCATGTTCTTGTCAAAAAAGCAAACTTCAAAGTCTTGAAAAGTTATGGTATTTTTATAGTTTGCTATAATGTCCATAGCTGGACATAAAATGTCAAGAATGGAATAAGTGTTTTTATACTACAGTGTTGATGTTGTTATACTACGGTACTGATTATTCTCATTTACTTAAAGTCAGTATGAATATTTATCTGCCTTCTCTGATGCTGAAGGATCACTATAATTAAAAATGAAAATGCTTCTTATTAGAATTCTAAGCATTACTTCCTAATATCCTCTTTTACTGTATTTTTTTCCTACTATCAGGAATTGCTTGCACTGAGCTGCATAAGAGAAATATAGTACGAGGTATTTAGCTTCTGTTAAAGTGCATGAAAAAAGTTTTCATTTCTGTGAATATAAATTGAAATGTCTTACTAACGTGATTGTGTATATCCTTTGTGTCATGTATCTTATGTACCTGAGTGCATTTGGATATTGTGGTGAATTTTACTGTATTTCAGATTATTACAAAATTCATTTCCTATTTCAGTTACTTAATAAAAAGAATATTGCTGTTTTGTTCTCATCTACTAACAGCTGTGAAGTCTGTTGCATAGGATTATTTTTTTTCCTGTTAGTCAATCATTCCATGGAAACTTAGACTTTTGCATATTCAAGAATTTAAGAAAGAAAAAAAAAATGCATTTTTAGGTTGATAAATTTTATTACTTTTCTTCCAGCATGGTTGTCAAATGAAATTTTTTATGTGTGAAATATCAAGTAAAAATTTTTTTTTTTTCCCTGCATTTGTATTTTCTGTGGTGTTTTCTATATGTTACATAATACATTGCAGATTTTATGTATTCACTTTCAAAGTGTGGAGATCATCTGCAGAGAAGATGGTGGTTAAACAAGTATGCAAATGTGCAAATGAAAACTTCAGAAACTTTTATGTGCTGTAATTTAATGCCAACCTAATTACCTCTATTTTGATAACATTTAAAATAAGCCCTGTGATATTGGGGATAGCAGACTACTTTAATAAGAGCTTTTTAGTTTTCATGATTTAAGTTTTCCTTTCCATATTTTTGGATAGAACTCCCTCAAGCTTGATGTGAAGTCATCTTGTGTTGGTGTTATGCTGTACTGGTAACTCAGGTTAACTTTAACTTTCAACTCCCACCTTGAGCTGTTAATGGTGTTCAGTTTTCATTTATTCATAAACGAAGCAAAATCTGCATATCAAGCATCCTTTTTGGATCAAATGAAACTACTTCAGGCTTTTCTCATTTCTTGATATAAAATATTTATGTGAACTTTATCATGTTGCTGCTAAACTTCATCACCTGTAGCTATCACAGTACTGCACTCCAAAGTTCAAAGCTGTCATGAAAAGAAGGTATTTTTGAAGGAGGAAAAATATGTATATGTGCCTATTTCCCTGTTTAATAACTGAGCATGGAATATGTTCAGTTTCAGGATTTAAGTACCAACGATGAGTGAATTTACTTTAAAAAAAATAAATAAATAAAAGAAAGAAACATTAAGTAAAAGGGCAAGTTCCAAATTTGCTCAGCCTTCATAACGAAGGTCCAAACTATGTAGCTTATGACTGTGCTGTCCAGTGACCTCTGCCAGTGCCTACCTGGGCCGACCTGGGCACAGAAGGTGAAAGACACAGGGAGGTGAAGTAGTTTTTTGTGTTTCCAGCAGTTCCTCCTCATAATTCAGCCAAGGACTCAACTCAGCTCTCCGTTAATAGTCTCTCTTATAATATGCCCATTGAACCAAGTGCACTCGGCTGTATTTGGAAAAATTCCAAAAATATTTGGAAAAATTCCAGCCATTCTCAAAATCATTGTCATCAACTTGTGTGATAGTTGCAAGTAGAAATCAGAAATTAAAAAAATAAAAAAAGTGTTTTTTTTTTTTTTTTGTATTCCTTTGTATTAGACTTCAGACAAGAAGTGGGCACTCATGGAAAATGCATTTCAGAATGATTTAGGGCAGATTTTTAATGACTTGAGGGTTCTTTACATTTTGTATTTCAAAAACATGTTCATGATACCATGCTGTTTCTGAATCGATGTAGTCATTACCCAACTGCATACTTTATACATCAAGGCTATTCTAATAAATTTAGGGGTGTGAGATTAAACTGGTTTAATTTTTCTTTATGATCATATTGCAGAATGGTTCAAAAGGATGGTACCAATGTATCTCTCAACAAAACAGATGATCACAAAAACAGATTGTTTACTAGTCTTTGCTTAATTTTGTATCTAGGACTTAATGTGTTTCCCTTTTCACAGACAAATATCTATTTTTGATTTGTTCAGTGCTTGTCTCAACTGAAGTTCAAATCCAATGATTCCAAGAGAGAGCTTTTGAATTTGGTGTTTGTGCCTGTGACAGAGATCTTGCTGTAGTTTTTATGTTCATGTTAGGGAGCAAAAAAAGAATCAGATGCTCTCCTCCAATCACCGAGAGCTCCTGCTCTTGTTCCCATATTTCATCCAGAATGAATTGTGTAGAATTCTCAAGTCTACGGGGATTGGAGTTAGCTTTCTGTAAGGAAGGATACACACTTTGTTATCTGTTGCTATTCTGATGTCTATAATGTACATTTAGTGGCGTACTTCTGTTTTTTGTTTACATTACACTGGGTATATATGGGTAGGGGTATTTGTATTCTATTTTTCTGTTGAGCACCTAATATTAGTTCAGAAATAATATATAGAAGTAATAATACTTTCATTAAGCCTTTCTTTGATTGTTTCTGGCTTGTGTGTGTGTGTATACATACATATACGTCAGTCCTGAGAATTCTTAGACAGAAGAGCATGATTATCTTCACACCTCTGTTTAAGAACCAGTCTTGCAATTGTGTGCCTACCCAAACCTCCTTAGGAATGTTCTCACCCTGATTCCCATCCTACTCTGTTGGTGATGACCTCTTTTCTTTTAGGGAGAAGAGAAATGGAGGCTTTTTACTTAAGGCTGTATAAATACAATTATTTTTGAATCCCTGGATTATCTCAGCTGTCTCTTGGAGTTTATACTAAAGGGAAATAAATGATTCCATCCTGTTCCATCTATTGCTATAAAACTGTAGTGTGTTCTCCGTTGTACAGGTTGGCAGTCTGAACATCCATAACTAAGAGGTCTCAAACAGCAGTAATGTCAGATTCTTGATTAAGCACCGGAGTTTGATATTTGTATTAAAACATGCCTGTGTTTTTTCTCTTTGGTGTTATCTTTCCACTGTGGTTATAACTGAGAAGCTAATAACCATGTGACCATACCAAAAATATGCTTCTACTAATACCAAGGATCTCAAGACAGTTTTTACTGAACAAAGATGATCTATTTCATTTGTAAGTGCTGGATATCTGCTGTAGGGTCAGTGGAAGTGGTCGATCTAACCCTGAAATCAGTACTGTGCAAGATCATTACATCTTACGTGGGGTGCTAACAACTTCCACAAGACTTGCTGTGTTAACCAGTAGATGAACGTTAGCACAGGGAGTAAAGCAGCTCACGCCTACTTACTTGGTTTACTCAACAAAGCACTGACAGTGAAACCAAAGAATAGGTCCCAAATTTCTTTCCATTTCAATATGATTTAAAAGTTGGATGTATATGAGATGGTGTGAATCCTTTCAGTGTTTTAGTGAGAGTATTTCTAAACCTGGTTTACATACATATTTATATATGTACAAGTAATTATACATAACCACATAATAGAGGGCGCGCATGCAAACATGAGAATGTAAATGGCACGTGCTTTGTCATCTAGAAAATGATGATAAGAGTTTTCAACTATTTTTCCCCCTGAATTTTCCTAGTATTACAGTGCAAAGATGTTGAGTTCAACTTGGTTTGTAAACTTCTTCTTGTTAGTACCACTGCTGATAAATATTGTCATGTGCCAATAGTACACATGGTTTGTTTTGTTGAAGGAAAAGATTGTTCTATGATTTAAGGCTAGTGATATATTTTCTGTGTCGTGACAACTTCATGAAAACTATGGCTCTCAAAGGCAAAATATAAACTGTTAGTGCATCTGAGAACCTACTTAGTATGCACTATGCTGCTACATTTGCTGCTGCATAATTATATACGATTTTGCTATCAGTGCCTCTGAACACGTGAAATCCTGACCACTTGGTAAAGCAACTAATCCAGATAGGAATTTAGGATTAAGGATTAGTCTAAATGTTTTTGCTCTTACACAAAAACATATATTTTTTTTAATTTTAGAACTGAAGCAGCTTTTTTCATGATAGAACTCTGTTAGCAGACTTCCGAAGAACAACCTGCTTTCTCATTGCTACTTTTGTAGGAGAACTGATAGGTAATTAGGAAAATGAGTAAGTAGAAGTAGATACAGCACAGGACTAAATAGGCAAGGAGAGCTCAGCTCAGGTATCTAGAACATTGGCAGCATAAGGAAAACTCTTTGATCCTTTTCTCTAATACTTTTTTTTTTTTTTAATCAAATTTTCTCAGGAGAAAGACAGTTGCTGATTATTATTATTATTGTTTTAAAAAAGGATTCCTGTAGAGATTTTTGGGATCTTACTGCTGAGACTTTTTTTTCCGTATCTCCCCTTGGTGCTAGGCATAAACTATCCTTCTTTCTATCTTCAGCCTCCCATCTGTTACCAGAAAGTGATGAGTCTGAAGAAAACTGCTTTGGAAAGTAGGATAGCTTCCCTCATGACGAGGTGCTGTGAAGGCTTGTCAAGTTCATTGTGACCATTTGCCTTCTCTGTCCTCATTGTTAATAAAAAATAAATAAATAAAAAGGCTTATTTTTAACTCATGCAAGAAACTTGTCTAGATAAAAAGAATAGATTGTTTTAATTGAGTTTTGTGGGCTTATAAGAAATCCAGTTTGTTGAGATTTCTATTGCATATGTATGATTTCTTGCTGAGTTTCTAAAGAGAACAGAATCTCACAAAAAGAAATGTTGAGATGTGATTCATTCCTGAAACCTAGATTGCTTTCCTGACTTAGTCTGTGCTTGTACGGGGGGGTAGGAGAAGGGAAAATGCAAAGGGAGAAGATGAAATGACTAAAGAGGAGCTGCAAGGATTTTGCAGTTGTTATCCTTGGAAACAGATCGAATCTGTTAGTGTGTCTTTGCATTCAGCCTCTCTTTCCCCACACTTCAATAATTCTTGACTTCTTGGGCCAGTTTTAGTTTATTTGGCAGGCAGGTTAGAGACATAAAAACGACTTCCTGCTGGCAGTGAAAACAGATGACAGGGTTGAAGAAGTTTAAAAAAGAAAAGAAAAGAAAAAACCTTAAGACAAAGAGTGCTGTTCCCTGTTGAATACCAAAAACCTGCTTGGGAATAAGACCTTAGGAAAAGTCACTAATTTGTGAAGAAAGCTCCGTTGTAAGCTTGCGTGTTATTAGACAATGGAGAAGCCAGTAAGGCTTCATTAGCTCTGCTAGTCACAAAGGTTTTTGCTTAATTTCTCTCTGCTCTTAGTTGTATAACCACTCTACATTCATAATTTATATTTCCTTAGGAAAAGTTTCTTCTCCGTTGCTTGTCATTAGTGACATTCTTCTCTGGCTGAACTTTTAACTTATTTTGACTTATTTAATTTATTTGAAGTATTGTTGCTGTTGCGGTAGTGTGGAGTACTCTATATACTGAAGAGCTAGAGCCATGAAAAGTCTGTGGCTTCCCTAACCATTATTTGATAATATGTGAAATTGAAATTGTATTTATTTTTGCATTGGAAGCTTGGCTGTTTTTTTTTGTAATCTGCATTTCTCTTATTATTCCAGATTTCTCTGCTTTTCCGAACATGTACTCTGGAGTATGTGCTGGCCTTCAATTGCAGAAGCTTGTTCTGTAGTCAGATTTTGATTTCTTTAATAATCCTAATGTTATTTATGGCTATCAGGCAGCAACTTTTCCTAATTTTGTAGTGTATAATTATGCTTTTCAATAATAGGGGAAAGAACAAATATATTTGGTAATTGTTATAAGATGATAAAATGTGAAGCTGTATTATTTTTCATTTCCTTAACACAGGTATTCATTAATTCTTTTAACAAAACAGATGTGTTTTCTTTTTGTGTTTCAAGTTGTGTAACACACCATTACGTGGCTTAATGAAAAAAACAAAAACAACAGAGCTTAGGGTTTTATTTATTGATTCATTTTTTTATTTTTAAATTTACCTAAAGAAACATATATTTTTTTAATATATTCTTCATACATTGCTAATAGCTTTGTATTTTCCAATGTTCAATTAGTTCCTATATAGTCGGTGGTGCTCTTTTTTTTCTTGGTTTATATTCCGTTATTTTACTAGTGACAGAGTGGTGTTTACCTACATTTCTTTTACACCTTGTACAAAACCTCAATTTCTACATGTTGATGACTTCTGACATCCCATACATTTTCTAAATTGTATGATGTAATGGATTTTTTCAAGTTAGTTACTGCATTCAAATGTGTACTGTCTTTTCCTTAACTAGCTGATGTTTCTTTCACACAGTTTAAGGAAGCGAAGATGGAACAAGCCTGATACTTCCTTTTCCATATTGCAGTGTATTGTTCCATCCTGGTAGTCATTGAACATGTAAAGGGTTGTCTGAAATACCGCTGAGGTTTCTGTTCAACCTTCTTAGGGAATATAGTTCCATTTGAAATCTGAGCTTGCTTGACTTTTAATTCTTTTTAGCAGCTCACCTTTATCAGCTGCTAAGATATTGGAGTAATTTCAAAGATGCTTTGGATGTTTTATGAGCATCTTCCTTGGTTAACTTCCATGTGCACTTAGGCATTTGTACCATGGGTCAAGGTTTTGTGCAGTCAGACCCTGCAGTATGGCAAGCAGAATGATGTAGTCGAGCTGAGATGTTAAACCCCTTTGCTGATACCTGGTGGTTAGAATAAGAAAGTTAAGAAGTTTTTGAAGTTTTCGTCGGTGCTTGTCTGGGCCTCAATACCTTTGGGTATCCAGCGATTAGGAGCCCAAGTCCTGCTGAGAGCCAGCGGTGTTTAAATTCCGCAGTGAGAAGGTGCCTCTCCTTCACTTGGTGCTTTTCAAAGCGTGGTGTCAGCCTCTGGCTCCATTTCGACTCTGCAGCAATCATTGCCTTGGTGCCTGGTTAGATAACTTAAAACTGCTGTACTCTCATTTCTGATGTTGTACTGTCATTGACATACACAAATTTCTATACCACCATGCATCTACTAACCAGAAGACCTTCTTAGCACTAGGCCAGCTGTTTTGACAGGAGCTATTCAGGGCTTCACCCTTTCTTTAGTGAATGTCTGTGCCGCTCTGTGTCTGGGTTACAGAAAGCAAGGTCGAAAGGGTGTGCTGTTTGAGACCCTAAAACAGAACTGAAAACTGGGGAACAGCATACTTGCTTCTGGTTGTTGACTTAGCCATGGGTGTCTTTTCATAATGGCATGTTGCTCTCATGTGCCTTTCAGATAATGATTGTATATATAAAAGGTGTGTTAGATAATCTCTGGGCTTGTTTTACATTTCCTTCCTTTGCATTCTATTTCTCACAGTAAGTCCTCTGCAACAGAGTACAAATTGGTTTTGGAGGCATGAAGAAATAAGAAATAATCCAATTCTAGTTCCTTAATATTCTAGTTCCATAAATATTCTAGTTCCTGAAATATTACTTAAAACAGTCCCCTTTTTGGAGTGGTATACACATACCATACAGTTTTGCAGTCACACAGAATTCTTATTGTCCTTTATTATGATTCTCATAATACAGTTGCAACTTTGTCACCTGTGTTCCCAAACCAACTCACAGCAACCCCGAGTTGCACTTATATAAAGTGCATTGCTGTATTTAATGAGACTGGGATTCCTGCCTAGAGATAAGTCCTTGATGCACTCTGACCTGCCTTGATTTCCATTATCTGGGACTGTATCATTGTCTAACAGTAATAAATAAAAGAAGAAAATCAGTGTTGAGAATATTTGCTCAGTGAGCAGGGAAATCACTTCTGACAGCTAGAATATGCATTGAGCCTTAAGGCAAAGAAACAAACAAAAAAGAATATATCTATATCTATAAAAGAGCTTTTCTTTTCTTCCCAGTAAAATAAGGGAGGCTGATGGGGAAAGTACAGATAAAGAATGCAATTAGGTGGCAAGATGCTTTATGTTGCCCAAAGCACATGTACGATTTACTTATAAAAAATTGTCAATTTAATTATGTTTATAGGAAGCCAGGCATGGGAGAGATAATTAATCCATACCCTGGCCAAAAGGAACTTTTATATCCATAACCATCAGTGGTAATTGGTTTCCTTTTCCTTAAACATTCATAGGGAGTTGCTGTTCTGTAACTTTGTCACTTGCATAGCTCTGAATGAGGAGGGCTGCAGGGTAAAAATTCCATTTTCAGTCATTGTTTTTTTTTTTTTTTTCCCTTTGTTCCTTTCCTTCTTCCTGCCCCCTTCTGCTTACCTAACTGCAGCTCCCGTCCTAGCCAGGTAGTCTGGCCAAAATAGCTCCTGCCATCTGGAGCAGTCACTGTGAACCTCTTGGTGACTTCCTCTCATTGGAAATGTCAGCTTGAATCTTTTCTCCCTTGCTTACTGCTCCTTAATTTTCTTTTCATTTTGTTATTCATTATTCAACAAGGTGACTGTGTAGTTTGATTGTGTTGATGTACAGTGTGCAGGAAAAATGTTATGCAGAAGGGAGCTCTGTGTTCTTCTTCCTCTGTCTTCCCCGTTATCCTAATCCACATCAGGGTCTGATTGCTACTGATATGTCATCTCTCCTGTGAGAGTTATCTTGCAATTCTATTTAGATTCAATATGAGTGCAGAGCTGCCTAAATTTTCTTAAAAAAAAAAAAAAAAAGGCAAAGAAAATAAAATTCAGATGAGCTGTTATTTTTCAATTAGGATCTGTATTTTCAAATAATTCCCAACATATTTTTACATTTTCAGATATTTGGTGAATTGGTGAATTTTCTGATAATGAAACTATTTTTTTTTTAAATTTAATAATGGTTATTTCTGTCTTGTGTAATTAGATGGGAATGTCAGTTTTGTTCTGTTTTTAAATAAGCTACATTTATATTTATAGGGTTGTTTGATATCATGCTGTAAGACTTTGATGAGGAAAAATTAGGAGCAAATTAAAAACTAATCCTTGCATTAAATTAGTTTAATGATCTTAAGACATGCTGCTGATTAAAAATCTGAATGTTTTAAGATGTTATTTTAGTGAATATTGGGATTAGGACAGAGGATGACGCATGATTATAGATGGTCAGAATTGACGATACAAGGCTATTAGCAATGCATTTTGCTAATCAGAACACAAACAATGAAGCCTGTAAACTTTTCCATACAGCTTTGCCAACAAAACAGAAACAAACCTCCTTGGTTGCTTGTGGACAGCAGTGCCACGAGTATGAGATGGCTTAATTGCTCTAACTGAATGAAGAACCAAGGATTCTTAATAGACGTGTTTTCATTTGCATGACCTTTGAGTTATACATAGTATCGTTCACGTCTGTAGCTTAAAAATAATCATTTTGTTGAAAACATGGGGGCAGCAGGCTTTTGTCTAACCTTCCTTTTAGGTATTTGTCCTGTCTTTTACCTACACTTCGGTGTTATTCACATAGTGGACTTAATGCCTTGGATTGTATCTGTCTGTTTCTTCCAAAAAGAGACTTTTAGACTGCAATGCTTATCACTTACAAAGAGCTATTTCTTTCACTCCTATATGAAATCCATCTCTTCTGGGTCAAAACTTTTGTTATCAGTATGGAATTAGGGGCAATAAAAGACCAGGGGAGGAGGTTGCTTGTGAACAAAGAATTTCTGTTTCCGGTTCCGCTTCTGGCATTGAGATGTTCTTGCTGAGGATGCGAGCTTCCTAGAGATGGCTTCATTGGTTCTGTCTGGTATCCAAATAGCTGCTTTTTGTCTGCATCCCTTCAGTAGGGAAGACTTCATTCATGTCCTTCCTATGGGTCTTTTTTCCCAAATCTGTATCCTTCCCAGGGAAATGTAGGTCTGACAATGCACAGTCTAAACTTGCTCTGTACAGAAATGGGGTTACTTAAAGAATTAAGATCAAGACCTTGAACTGCTTTTGGAGCTGCTTGTGAGAGACTTTGATATACGCTTGCTGTATCAGAGCAATGCAAACCTTAAAGAAAGCAGGTAGTCCCAGTTTGTGCTGTCTTCAGCTGGCGTGTCATCCTCACCTTGTGCTTCAGCTGAGATTATTTATCACTGAGGTGACAAATGCAGCACTGGCGATGGCCAGAAAGCTGGTGAAGTGGCTGTAGCTTCCCAGGAAACTGGAAGAGAAAAGGTAAAAAAAAATACTAACTGTTTGTGACTGGCATTGGTATAACAAGTGGATATCTCATGTACCAGCTTGAAAAAACCTTCATCCAGTAGTTTTGGGGGTCTCCACGTCTAGTGATTGCAAACGCCAGCCGTGTACCGTCCAGCACTTGCTGTGTGTTGCGTGAGGGAGCTGAGCACCTCTTCCGAGGCTTTTGCTGCTGTTGTGTGTGGCGCTGATGCCTGGCGGAGCTGCCTTGGGGCTTGCCAGGCTTGGGAAGGTGCTTGTCTGCAGGACAGCCTTTCACACTGCCTCCGCTGACCCAGGGAGGGCCGGGAGGGGCACCTTGCCTGGCGCTGCACCCACTGGGTGCATGGGGGCATCGGAGCTGTGGGCCACAGACCAGAGCAGCTACCAAACCAAGTTTTTCATAGTATAGGCAGTGGTTGGATATTTCATTTTTTACTCGTTTCCTCTTGGAACAAGGTCAAGAAGGTTATTTTTTCATTTGCTCTAGTAGATTTCTTTGCCCCATTTATAGCAAACCCTTGAGGAGTTAAACAGATGAGGAAATCCTGCAGCATAAAGAAGCTGCTTTTATTTTATTTTTTTATTATTATATTTTTATATATAATTTTAGGTGCTAAT
This sequence comes from Stictonetta naevosa, assembly GCA_011074415.1. NCBI lineage: Eukaryota > Metazoa > Chordata > Aves > Anseriformes > Anatidae > Stictonetta > Stictonetta naevosa. Next base: position 5,537,596 of record CM021708.1, on the reverse strand, counting down.
TTTAAAGGAACAGTCATTTGGACGTGTATGATTACTTGTATAGAGACTCTTCCAACTATAAATCTGGAGCAGAATCTTTGAGCTTGAGGCAAACACAATTTGTCTGTCTTCTTGTGAGCCAGGTTAAATTGATTGTAAAGAAATGAACTGGGCATTTCTGACTGATTCGTTTTGGCTTAGGAATGCTATTTGAAAGATTGATAGTTCTGAGTGGGGAATAGGATGGCGTTTCGCGTGTGTTATCTAAATTATTATTGGCGATTACACAAAGCTCATCAGTTTGCCTTGGCCTTTGTAAGGCAGTTATTTAGCAATCTGCAGCAGCTTACCGAGAAGGTTTTATTTTATTGGAGTCTTTGGGTAGTCAGGAAAAAAGTTTGCAAAGATGGCTGTTGCAGAGCAGATGGTAATGGCTGCAAAGAAGCAGGAGACCAAGAAAGCTGTCTTTGTCAGAATGAACCTTTGCAGAGTACCTTTTAAAATACTTCTGCATCACATTTATTCACAGACCGTTTCAGGTGTGGTATCCAGCTGGAGGAAGACCAACAGTTCTGAACTCGGTGCCTGTTTGTTCTGACAAGTGCAGGGCAGAGCAGCGTGTTTCTTTAGCTGCCCCAGTGCTGTTCCTTGCAGGGTGGATAGGAAGTGTAAAGTGCATTCATTATTTTCAAATCAGAAAACAAACAGTGAATGCTTAATGTCAGGTATTAATACTAAAAAGAAAATATAAATCGTTCTCTTACTATCAGGACTGCAGTTAGCAGCTGATGATTATCTTGGAAGCCTGTGGTGATGGTGGTGCTGCAAACTATTGCTGCCCCTCTGCAAGGCAGTGCTGCTCCATAGGCGGGTGGCTGCGGGAGTCTTTGCAGCCATCGTGTGTGTGGAGCTTTGGAGTAACTTGGCCCACCTGCTTCCCAATGTGCCAAGTTCTTCATTCTGAATTTCACATTTTTACTTTGGATCTCTGAAAATGAGGATAAATATCCTTGTGATCATATTTACTTGTGACAGAAGACAGTGCTGAACATACTTGTCTTTCTTCCACCACTGAACGTTTGCTCTGACGGTTCGTGTGTCTGCTTTTCCTCCTCAGGTGCTTTATCTTTTATCATTCTTCAAGTACGCAGGATCCTCCTGACAAAAGACTGGTGTCACTCTAAGCTGAAGAGCGTAGGTGTGCCATTGTGCCTCTGATTCCCCGCTGCAAGAGCACCCTTGTCTATTGAGCCCTCCTCTTATTTTCCCACTGCCCTGGTTTCAGTTAGGACGGAGTTATTTTTCCTCCCAGTAGCTGGTAGGGTGCTATGTTTTGGATTAGGATGAGAAGAGTGCTGGTAACATGCTGATGTTTTAATTGTTGCAGAGCAGTGCTTACACTAAGCCTAGGACTTTTCAGCTTCTCGCTCTGTCCTGCCAGCGGGCAGGCTGGGGGTGCAGCAGGAGCTGGGAGGGGACAGACCCAGGACAGCTGACCCGAACTGGCCAAAGGGGTATTCCATACCTTATGGGGTCATGCTCAACAATATCTAGGGGTGGCTAGCCGGGGTGGGGCGCCGGCTGCTCGGGGTTGGGCTGGGCATCGGTCAGCGGATGGTGAGCAATTGCATTGTGCATCACTTATTTTGTACACACTATTATTATTAATTATTATTTCCTATCTTAATAAACTGTCTTTATCTCAACCCACAGGCTTCACTTTCCCGTTTCTCTCCCTCATCCCAGAGAAGGAGGGGGGAGGGTGAGCAAACGGCTGTGTGGTGGTTAGCTGCCAGCCGGGTTAAACCACAACACCCACTTGTTCTTTCCTCGATTCCTATCAAACTCCACCATCATGACACAAGGCAGCAGGGGCACCGTGGGGCAGGTTGTTCGGCGGCAGCACAGTTTGCCTGTCAGTGCGAGGAGCTGCCTTTTAAATCCCGTGAGCTCCGGCTTTGGAGTGGCACTTAGGGAAGCTGGGGGCTTGGCAGGAGTCGGGAGCTGCTGCCACATGTGCAGGTGACACAGGGCTGGGCTTGTGTCACGGCTATTGAGGGCAGCTCTCGTGGCCCTGGGAGGCAGCTCCCAGCTCTCACTAGCTCAGGTGCTTACAGGCCTGCTGTCTGGGAACAACAAGTGCAATTTGACATCCTTTTTCTCTCTGTCCTTGGGGTACAGTGAGTAATGTTAACCTTCCCATGTTTGGTCCGGTTTTCTGTATATATCTATTAACACTCTTACACAAAAGCTGCAGTATTCATGGCACTATCACGTATCCGTTCCGCTTCTGTCACACCAAGCATGAACGCTAATCCAAGTTCCAAAACCAAATAAATGCCAAGAAAAAAATTGCCACTTACAACAGAATTCTCTATTCAGGTTGTTTATTTCATCCAAGCATGAAGTTGGATTAAAAAACTGCTCAAAAATACTGTTGCAGCTTGCTACTCAAATAGTCCTTTGGTAATGTTTACAGTAACGCAGCTGATCCACGGTGCCTTTTGGACGTGTGCTGCCTTATGGGGCATCCTTAGGTCACTTGAATTCTTCACGCAATTTTGTAATTTTAATGTATGTGTGAGCTGGCCATAGCTTATCTTGCTGCCATCAGGCAGGTGCTCCTGAGGAGAAGGTTCTAACTACCAGCTGTCCCAGCAGGGACCCGTGCTATGGACTGAGTAATCTTCATCCACCTCGTTAACTGGTCAGGTTCTGATTCTTACAATTCTTACAGCTAATAGCAGTTTGCACGTCTGTTTTTGTGTGTGCATGTGTGCGTTTTTGTTTGTTTCATCCCATGTTAAGTTTCCCAGCCACCTTCGCTGGATCCTTTGCTCTTTCTTTGGGCTTAATTTTCATTAGGAGCTCAGAAACAAAACTTTTTTTTTTTTTTTTTTTTTTTTTTTTTTTTTTCCCCTCTTGTGAATACATTAAGGGATTTGGGATTTGTTCTTTCAGGATTTTACCCCCATTAGTTCCACGTGGATTTGAATTTCATTCCTTCCAGCTTAAAATTTTTACAGGTCCTAAGCTGAAATGGCGACATCGTAAACTTACAGTTGGTTTGGTAATATAACATGTTAATGATATTATATAAACATATTTTTTTCAATAAAACTTGTTTTGAGTGAAACCATTGCACATGTTAATGGGAAATATTTGTCACATTTCTGCTTTTCTGCCTTTTTTTGTTTCAATACTTATTAAGAGCATCCTTCTGAAACTTCTGAGAGAATATGCCAGTTTTTTTTTGTTTTGTTTTGTTTTTTGTTTGTTTTTTTTTTTTTTTTAATTCAGTAACTGGAGCACAATTTAGAATGTCTTGGATGTGATTCCAAGCCAAGTTGAATGAGTGTGAAATACTGCGTAGTCCCGGATTGAGTATATAGCTGTAATTATACTTAACGAGTTTGCTGATGTTATGTGCACCACTAGAGCAAAACTCCAGCCATGGATAAATTGTCATTCTCTAGTTGCCATGTAAGTCAATACATAAGACTGTGGAGCTGCTTCTGTTGAACGTGGTACTTGAGATTTTTTTTTTTTTTTTTTGCGTGTGTTGTTTCTTATCTTGTTCTTTGGAGAGGTTGCAATACTTGTTTGGATCACTTCCTCCCTTTTTTAACATAGTAAACCCCTTAAAAGGGTTTTACTTTGAGGGGTGGTGGTGTTAAAATTGTGAATTCTCACAGGGTTGAATCAATCTCCGTTACCTTCCCACGTGACATTGCATTTTGCTTATCCTGGAAATCTTTTCTCTGTAGAAGATCTGCTTGGTGAGCAATGCTCACTCGTGCTTGGTGTCTCGCTCCTCGCTCTTAGAAGCGTTGCATGGACAAGTGTCCAGGTGTCAGCACCGGCTGTCCACCTGCTAAAAGGCATTGCTTCACTGTCAGGAGATTTCTGCCCAAGCAGCTGGCAATGGTGATGGCTGTGTAGGGATACTCTTGGCAGGGAATTTTGTTTTTGGTCTATCTTGGTGCGCCTGTGTGACTTCTTTGTGTGCGATGTACTTGAGGTATCAGTTGTGTATTGTGTGACTATTTCCTGTGGTTGTGGTTGAAGGGACACGGTACCCACTGTCATGCCAGGACCTCGCTCCCATGTGGAAATGATGAGCTCAGCTGTCATCAAGTTGAGCACGACATCAGGATTGCCTTTCCTAAGTGCATTGTGCAATGGGTACCTGCGCTGAGTTTCATGTTAATGCTCAGTCACAGAGGCCTTAAGGATCTTTTTGCAGCTCTTTGTGGTTAGCCCTCATTGTGGTACCGTGAACCCTGTGTCTTGGTGTGGCTTTGCCGTGTTGCTGCCCATGCCCTTTTCCAGCCACTGCGCGAGCTCACGGGGCAGCTGCTGGAAGGGCTCCACATGTCACTGGCAGCAGAGGGGCACTTTGAACCAAGTCGGTGCTGAGAGCAGAGACCTTTCCTCTTTCTCTTAGTAGCTTAGTTTTCTTAGGACTCTTTTTGAGGAAGATATTTTCAAGAGCCTACAGCTATCCTTTGGAAATTAATATATCCAAATGCACAGATCCAGCTGAAGCTCCCTCATTCACGTGCTTTTTCTCCAGGAGAATGGGAAGCATGACTGCCCATTACAGGAAAGAAAAACTGGCTTCTTTCACTGGGATAGATGTTTATGAGTTTATTTCATTCCTTTTAATGTCTTCTATTCATTTTCCTGATGAGGGTGATGGGATTACCTGCCTGTGTGACTCACACGTCCACTCTAACCTTACACAAATGGAAGAAAAACCCTGCCTGCCCGGCTTGTGGCCCCTGTTTACCTGCGTAGGAAGAATCTCATTTTTTGCCTATTAATTGGCAGCTGCTGCTTGTGTACTACAGTTTGTTTTGGGCAAAGATGGCTGCTTGTACGTTACATGCAAACTTATTTTCAGAAAAGTATTACTGAAGTCCAAAATGCATCTGGAAGCTTTAAAATATCCTTCATTTTGCTGTGTTTTGATCTTTTGGATTTTATCTTCTTGATGCCTGACAGTTTTATTTATTTTATTTTATTTTATTTTTTTTCAAATCCTCCTCCTCAATTTCTTTTTCTTCCTGCTTTTACATGAAACACTTTGCTTTCTGTTTTATTTTTTTTTAACCTGGTTTTTGTCCAGATGGAGAGCTTTATATGTTCTGAACTGTCAGGTTTTATTGTGCTGCATTTTTAACAGCAAGGTCATTCCATGGGAAATTCTATTATTCGTGATGAAGGATAGGTGGCACTCTTGTTATTTTTGTTTGGTTTCCTGAAATAAATCAGGTGTATGCAACCTCTTAGTAAGATTTCCCTTTATATTGTAAGTGCTTTAGAGAGAGTTCTTGAACATTGAAGAGGATTTTATTTATGTTTTTTATATGAACACGTACCTAAATTGTCTGAGCCTGGGACTCGTTCACAGTACTCTCTGGGAAGGAAAATATGTTATTTTTCTGAAGACCTCAAGAGTGGCTGCTCAGCTGTATGGCACTGGCTAATTTTACCTACATAATGCTTGTTGTATATTTACATACTGTTTCAGGAGACAAAGAAGAAAATCAACAAATCCTTTAATGTTACTCCAGTTATTAGTACCCTTATACTTAGTAGTTTCTTCTTAGTTTTGTGATAGAAGCATAGCTTTAAGTTGACGTGGTAATCATAGTACTATTGAATCAAAGGAAAAGGCATGTTAGCAGCTGCTGAACAGTTGATAGAGCCTTTCTTTCTTATTCCAGGGTGGTAAATACTGGTTGCCTTGGTTCTATAAACTGACTGTAGAATTGCGTAGTTTGTGAGCTTGAGAGTTTTCTCTTATAATATAGAAATCTTGAAACATGAATAATACATGCTGACAGAGGTACGAAATGTTAGATATTTTCTGTAACATGAGAGGAAAACTCATTTCAATTCTACTGCATGTTTTATCTTTCTCTGAGTGAGTGTGCAGCTAGGTCAGAGTTACATGGAAGTGTTTTAACCCTGATGCTTGAGAACTTCAATCCAAATCAAATCAGAGTCAATTTCATTATTACTGCTGGCTGACAGCTTCATATGGCTGAGGCAAAGTGATTTGATGATCTCAGTCCAGTTCCTGTTGATCCATTTGTCAATCAATTGCCTCTGTTTTGCTCTTCCCAGAAGAGAGCCCCATGCTTGAAAGAAAAGGGGACGAGTAGAGTTGGAATGAGAAACTTAGAGAAGTTTCCATGCTGCCTCTCTACAAGGCCATGAATCTCTTCAACACGAGTGCCTAAGTAGCTCATCATTTTGTGACACATTCTTGCTGCGTAAATCTCTCTGTGATGGGGTCCTGGCTCATCCAACACCACAGATAGTTAGGGGAATTTCTCAGTTGAAGCCTTCTAAGTAGAACCATTCTGAACTCCTTAATGTCCTGCAAGGCTACTTTTGTCACTTCAGATAGAAAATTAAATAGTTAATGTGGAAGAAATTGTGAACATTAGGGCAGCAGTTCATTATTGACAAGAATAAGTTTGCTTGATTTTCCTTGAACAGCTGGTAGTAGGTGTTGCCCCCTAAAGATAGGATAATGTGCATTGTGTTTCTGTATGTTTTGAAATGCTTTCATTGAGGTCCAAAAGATGGTCGAGACTCTGCTGTGCTAGCGTATGGCATGAACTCAGCTGAAACAAAATACCTTCTTGAAAGAGATTCCAATCTACTTTAGATTTTAGATAGCTCCACTTCAAACTATTTTGTTAGTATATAGACACTGGGAAAAGAGTGCTTGATTTTCATTTTGATAGTTGTTGAATTCTGGAATTTAAAATGGATTGGACTTTATTTATTTTATTTATATATATATATATTAATGGGTGAAGAAACATTTTTTGACCTGGTTGTTTATCTTAGAGTTTATGTTCTTGGTGCAATCCTCTGTAATAATACAAGCCCATGTAATACTCATCCCTCCCTTTTTTCTTCTCCAAAGTGTTGTGTTGTGTTTGTTTGTTTTGTTTTGTTTTTATAACAGTACAATACCCTGAAGTGTCTGAATTGGAGAGTCCCAAATAAAAATCTACTTCAGCGCAGGAAGTTTTCTCATTGACTTAGTTAATATTTACTTTCTAATGCCAAATCAGCTTTCAAGTTATTACATGTCATTAAGGCACAGAATTTTGTTTTGTAAAATAATACAAGTCCCAAATGGTGGTAGTTATTGAAGTTAACACTTTTTGCCCAACTGTGGGAGTGCTAGCATCTTTGAGAGATTCCAATTTTGGTTCTTATTTATGCTTGACATTTAATGTACTTGACATTCTGATTATTTTACACCTACGTAATTTCTTATAGCTCAAGGGATAATGACAATATTTTAAGCAGTTGTGAAGTGTAGCTGTATATTATTAAGCAGGTGCCACACTACGAATGGAAGGAAAAAAAAAGCCTAAAATATTTCTGGAATCGTTTTTTTGTGTTGTATATCTTAGGGTCAACTGTGGTTGTTCATCAGCTTGTTTAGCTGTGCAACTTGGTTATTTGTTTTGTTGTAAGGAAGATAAAGTCTTACTAATATTTTTAGTTACTTATACATGCGTGTGCGTATGTGTATGTGTATAAAACACATAATGCTGGGCTGTGTGGCTGTGTTGTGTCCTTTGAGATCTGGGGTGAAACATTATAGTAACACATTACTGAGTAGTTACTCAGAACTTACATTTTTCCTAAAATTTCAATCAAAATAACAATGTAAAGTAATGTACCCTCTATGAAATTAAGGCCATTAAACCAAGCTCATATATCTATAATGCATGCTCCTGTTACGGCTGATCTCAAAAGCAGCTGTCTTATCTCCTTGTTTATAGATAATCGATAATAATATAGTTAATAAAGAATTATATAATAATTTGTGAGAAATTAAAGTATAATGGGAGGGAAAAATGATTTGTTTGATTGTAAGTGTACTTCATGTAAGGTCTTCTCCTGTTTACCAAACATAATTTTGTTAACCATCTTTGCTGAGTTGTATTTTCATGTAAACCTGGAGATCCCTGCAGTCACGTAAGATTTTAGGGCTTTTCAAAAAGGGTAAAATAGATGTCAGAGAAAGAAGAAGGAGACGGAAAATGGTGGCAACACCAAGTTTCTTAGAGAAGTACATTTGGTGGTCACAGTTTCCCCATTTAATGTAATGGGAGTTTTGTGTTGAGTTTAATGTAATTGTAAGTAAATTGGCTATGTGAGGTGTGATGAAGAAATGTTAAAATACTTTATTTTACAGAACCATGCAGGGAGGATTTAAGCACTTACCCAAGTTCTCACAAAACACTTGTCATTGCCCAGCAAGGGGTCCTTGAAGCAGCCCTGACTGAATGCATTATAGGAATGATTTTTTTAATCTTTATTTTGCAATCTTGCCACCTGGTGGTACACTTCGGCAATAAAGGCCTGGCTAAAAACCTGTGCTGAGTGATATTTACCTTGGAAGGCAAGATTTTAAGAGCAGACTTTAAGACTGGATTATAATAAAGTTCTTGGGTTTTAGCTTGAAAATTCATTGTGTTCTTCTATTCCAGCTCTTTTCATCTTTGCCACTGTAATGGCAAAGTGGTTTCTGTAAAATTGCTAGAAAGTGACTGACAGTCTTCATCGTACACAAGACCAAAGGATTTATTTGGAGTTAATTAATGAATACACACACACACACACACATATTTACCTCCAGAGTACAATTAGATTCCAAATAGTTTGAAATTTGGAGTACAATTGCTTCCCTCCTTGTGTCAGTGTCACATGTTAGGTGCAGCGTAAGGTCTATGCATTAAATCTGTTTTCCTTCCCTCTCTGATTTCCACAGAAATGAGGGAAGAGAAAATGTAGTAATACTGTGTGGTTCTAGAACACTTAATCCTAGCACATTATGAACCTTACTCCTCAAAATAAAACTAGATATGGTTTGAAAAAATATAGTGTCCAAATCCTGAAATTCCCTCATAAAATTATGTTAAGCTGAATTTACCTAGAATACTTAAAAGGTGGTGTTAATCCTGAAATAAGCACCACAAATTGAAGCAGTATGAAAGTTGAATATTTTTGAATGGTTTAAGCTGTCATTTAGTTATAAAGAGGGGACTGAATGCATTGAAATGATTCACAGGACCTGGTATCTTTCAAACCTAGTGCCAAGAGGACTGGGGAAGCTAGCTCCGTGATGTCAATCCAAGATGAAGCAGATGTGGGTTTACTGGTGTCTGTGTTGGGAGACCCTCATGGATAATAAAAGGTGTTTCATGTAGAGTTCAAAGGGCATTAACTCTCCAGGTTTTGCAAGCTGAAACTTTGTAGGTCTGCCTTTATGGCGTAGTGTTATGTTTGCATAGAGAACACTCGTGTCCAGCAGGACCTCTCTTCCTCGTCCAAATGCTGCCTGTGGTTTTACTGCACCTCCTTGGGGGTCTGTTGTGGAAAAAGGCAGAATGTCGTTTATTCCTGGCGACTTCAATGTGCAAACTCTAAGACCTCTCAGATACTCACTTCCAGGTTCTCCTGTCACACAGACAGCAAGGAGAATCTCTCGTCCACCATCCCTCTCTCCGTCTCCCCTTCCCTCCCCACACACAGCCACTGGGGCCCCTCAGCTCTCAGCACGCAGACCGCCTGCCATCCTCTGCAGCCCCTCTCCCGTATGAGCCCATACAGCACAAATAAAATATTGCGTTTTTAACTCTTCCTGCCCCTCTCTGATATGAGGCAGAGCAGCAGATAGCAAAGCTACCATGACAAGTGCTGTCTTTTTTGCTGTCAGCCTTTTCATTCTCACCTGTCTCTTGGCTTTCAGCTTCCCCTTCCCACTTTCAGCCCTTCATCCTTACCCTCCTGGTTACTGTTCTGCATTTCTCCCGTAAATGGTGAATATTAATAATGTTGAGTAGCTATTCCAGAGCAGCTACACAACTTGAACTGCTGAAGGTTTAGGCTTGTCATCTTCAGTGTGCAAGCTATTTTTAAAGATGATGGAAATTACAACCTGAATCGCCTGTCTGCACTGAAAGTACTGTTTTATTTATATATATATGCAAGAGACCAGGCTTTTACTAAGGCTACAATACTGATAAATTAATAAGAGTGAAAAACTTTGGAAGCTGAGGCTCATCATTCCAAGCTGCTAATGTAGATTGTTGGTCACAGAACTTTTTAGTCATGTTATTGTACTGCATTATGTCTGTAACTATTTATGACGCTGTCTGTGTTTGCTCTCAGTTTTGTGGGATATCCTTCAGATCAATCCTCTTGTTTGTTCTATTAATTTGTTTAATTCTCTGGGGTTTGTCAAGTCTAATTATCTCTCTTCTTTCTTCCAGTTTTGAAATCAAGATTGATTAACCAACTCAAAAAGACCCAGCTGGTTATGTGACTTGGAACCCTTCTTGTGAAGCACTCGTTCATTTTTACAGGACGACAGTACTGTATGTTGTTTTTCTTTCTCCCAAAATTCAAATTCAGCTGTTGTAATGTAATAGAAATCCTAGACAATAGAAATACAAAATTCATGAGGAATTCATGAGGAATTGATAAATAAGATCTTGATATTCAGTTTAGTGACACCAGATTAGAAATACAAGTGCTTTATTTGCTTTACCATATTACTAATCCTAGGTTTCTTCCACATAACAATGCTCTTTAAGATTTCACATCATCTAAGGAGAGCTTCCCATATTTTGAAAGACCAGTCTGCTTTCTCTTTACATTGCATTGCATGAAGTATGGGATTAGTGACTGTGACAAATGTGTTTGAGCACTTGAATGCATTGAAAACAGATTATGTAATGGCCAATACTGATCCACCATGCAGGAAACATAAATGCAAAGAGAGATTGCAATGTCACTTGATGACATCTACACCATGGTAGCTCCAGTAGAGCTATTGTTTCCTCACTGTTTCTCTCCCAGCACTCCAAGATTTTGGACTAAATAATGTTTCCTCTCTACTTAATTTATTTTCCCGCTGTTAAAAATGTGTTCTTTATAAAAATGCACCTTAATTTTTAATTGCAAAAGAAAATTACACAGATGAAGTATCAGCCTTATAGTCTTAACCTCAAGCACTGGAAAGTATAAATGAAAGTTCCAGCAGTAACATTACATGGCTTAACACTTTTTTAACTTATGAACTCCATTGCATAAACAAAAAGTTAATAAGAGTAGGGGAATATTAAATACGTGTTTGTTACATGTCATCATATTACATGTGGTATGAATCCTACCTTTTTCTTTTCCAGTTCCATGAAACTGTTATGCCTTAACAGTGACTTTTCATTTCTGTAACTGGTTTTCTTTGTTAAACTTTGGAAGCACTACATTTACACGATGCTTCACTAAGACTAGCAGGAATCCAAGCCATTCTATCAGCTACAGAGCAGCACCAAGTTATTTCAAGCATTACTTTAGTTATGACTGCACGGGAAGTCAGGCAGCTTGGATTGGATGAGCTTTATAAACATGTTAAATTGAAGTTGCCCAGTTTGCTCTGAATGTATGAAAATTCTATTATTTTCTGAGTGAAATGAAAAAGCTGTTTTTTTTTTTGTTTTTTTTTTGTTTTGGTTGAATAGTAAGTGGTTCAAATGTATTGTAAGTGGTGATCCAGTAAATGTATAATCTGTTGTTCCATTTAATACCTCTCTTGTTACTAAAGACTCAATAACCAAGAAGGGAAAATAAGGTATAATGTTCAAACTATTACAGAAAAAGGGGAAATAGCACTCACTGTCTACTAAATGAAGTTTAGTCTTGTGAAATAGTAGAATCAGTAAAGAAAAATTAATAAGTATTTACTCTGAAATAGAGTTTTATGCTGTGAAGTATGGGATTACTTCTAATTTTGATGATTACAAGGAGATGTCTGGACAAATTTGCTTTATGACTACAACAAATTTATTGCAAGACTGCCCTGTGGTTTGGGGTATCATTTTCCTAGGATACTTCCTCCTCTGAGGGATGTGCAGAAGTAAGCAGACTTAAAGATTGATCTGAAAAACACAAATGAATAACAACTGCACAGGAAAAAAAAAGGCAGAGGGGGTTGGCGTTGTACGTTTTCTGTAAGTAATTAAGGAAGCTTTCCATATTATGTAGCTTACATTCTGTATAGGTGCTACAAAGAAGACTGTAACAGTTAGCTTTAGATAGATTACCTATCTGCTTTATATTGTATATTAAAAAAAATGAAGTAACTTGTATGATAAAGTTTATAAAAAGCACTATGTTATACAGAAAGGCTCTTGCACAACTTTAATGTATTCAAAGCAGGATGTAATGTTTGTATGGATAGAAATTATTCAAGGATTTATGCTTTTGTCTCTAATAATTTCCAAATGAATTTCCACTAGAGCAATAGCATATGTATTATTCTCATATACAACTAAATATTAATTGATAGGTTCTTTAACTGAAGCTAAATCAGAATGAAAATATGGTCATAATGACTGTGGCAATTGTAACATTAATGCTGAAAACACTGCACTAACTTCAGTACTTCTTACTGATATCATTCCTTTTTGACCGCAGTAGTTTGTCACTATTGCTTTAATGAAGGATTTTAACGGGTGCTGTAAGCTGTGCAGACCAAATAGTGTGCTTGTCTTTCAAAATCCTACAGATCGAAGCTACATGTTTTTCAAAAACTCTCTTAAAACTACTCATCTGTAACACTTGTCTGTCAGATGTTTAAACATCTGTAAGAGACAAAAAGCTCAGACAGACTAGGCAGGGAGCTTTCTTAGCCATTCAGATCTTTAAAAGTAAATAAATAAATTCCCAC